>CAJNDS010002095.1:380000-678530 GCA_905221605.1 Symbiodinium natans
GCAAAAGTACCCGGTTTAGGGTTTAGGGTGTAAAGGGTGTAAAGGGTTTAAAGGGTTTTAAAGGGTTTGAAGGGTTTAGAGGGTTTAAAGGGTTTAAAGGGTTTAAAGGGTTTAAAGGGTTTAAAGGGTTTAAAGGGTTTAAAGGGTTTTGGTTTGGGTTCAGTGTGGCAGATAGCTGCGAACAGTCAACAACTGCCTCGTGGCCGCATCTTCGTGGGATGCTTTTGCTCGCTTTTGTTGGCAAGGAGCCCTGCGTTACTTTTGTTCGAAAAACCCTAAACCCTAAACCCTATACCCTAAACCCTAAACCCTTCCTAAACCCTAAACCCTAAACCCTAAACTCCAAAGAGGAGCCCAAAGACCTGAACCCTCGCCACTCAACCCTGGAAGCCCGACTGCCTAAAGCCTGAAACCCTAGAACCCGCAGAAGCGCATCCTGAAACCCTAGAAGCCCCAGAGGTTTAGGGTTTAGGGTTTAGGGCTAGGGTTCAGGGTTCAGGGTTCAGGGTCCAGGGTTCAGGGTTCAGGGTTCAGGGTTCAGGGTTCAGGGTTCAGGGTTTAGGGTTTAGGGTTTAGGGTTTAGGGTTTTAGGGTTTTGCAGGAACTCTTGCTTGAGAGGGGGGGCAAGGCCCTAGGTTGACTGAGGTTCTGGGGACAAAACCCTGAGCTGCAGGGTGTAAGGTGTAGGGTTTAGGGTGTAGGCCCTAGAGCCCAAAAACTCAAAAACCCTGAAACCTTAAAATCCTATTTTAAGCCCCTAAACCCCTCAACCCCAAAGCCTACCCCCAAAGCCCGAAAGCCCTAAACCCTAGCACCCTAAACCTCAAAAACTCCGAAACTCTACAACCTAAACCCTAAACCCTAAGAGCACCCAAGTCGGCACCTGAGCCCGCGGATGGGGAGAAAGTTGGGGCGCCTGCTCAAGGCGGTGCTTTTGCGGTTTAGGGTTTAGGGTTTAGGGTTTAGGGTTTAGGGTTTGGGGTTTTGGGTTTGGGGTTTGGGGTTTAGGGTTTGGGGTTTAGGGTTTAGGGTTTAGGGTTTAGGGTTTCGGGCTGTTTATACACTCCTGATAGAAGCCTGATTGTAAGAGTCTTATTACAAGGGAAGCGAACCACCTGAAAACGGTCTTGGACCTACACCTAAGGGCAAGACGCCAAGCGCCTTGTTCTGAACTTGCTCTGCTTTTGTAATGTGTTGAAGATGAGTTTTTCAGCACCTCCCAGCACATAAACAACACACCCCCGAAAAGCCAAAAAAAAAAAAAACAACCCCAAAACCCCCTAAAAAAAAAAAAAAAAAAAGAAAAAACTAAAACGCCTAAAGCCCTAAAACCCATAAATGTCAAAACCAAGTTCCGCCCTAAACTTTAAGCCCTAAGCCCTAAGCCCTAAGCCCTAAACCCTAAACCCTAAACCCGAAACCCTAAACCCTAAACCCTAAACCCTAAACCCTAAACCCGTTTCAGTGCACCTGAGGAGGAGAAGATCGGCTCACCTGGCGCAAGGTGCTGTTTGCTTAAGAACTCCCCCCCCCCCCCCCCTCCGGGTTTAGGGTTTAGGGTTTAGGGTTTAGGGTTTAGGGTTTAGGGTTTAGGGCTTAGGGTTTAGGGTTTAGGGTAATCAGGGGATTGCTATATTTTCTAGGGTTCCTAAGCAGATAGGGTTCCTAAGCAAATAGAAGCAAGGTGCTTCTTCGCAAGACGAAGGTGGGCTTAGCGCGACTTGAGGGGGGATTTGGCATTTAGGGTTTGGGGTTTGGGGTTTAGGGTTTGGGGTTTAGGGTTTGTGGTTTAGGGATTCGGGTTTAGGGTTTGGGGTTAAGGGCCTGCCGTGTAAGCTTCGCACTTACTCATGCGGTTTGAGGAACGGACAGAGTTCTCAAGATTTGGTGTGCCCAAGCCCCTAAACCCTATTCAACTTTAAGGGGACAACTACAGGTCTGAGTTCTAAACCAACTAAACCCCCAGGCAGAAAAGAAAAAAAAAGCTGCAGCCTCAAAAGCCACGGTGAACTCGAGACCTGGAAGCCTCGAAGCCTTCCCTCAACCCTAAACCCTAAACCCGAAACCCTAAACCCTGAACCCGAAACCTGAAACCCTCCAACCTTGCACCCTCAACCCGATTCTGGTGGTCGCTGGCTGGGGATGCGCCTGCGACCTTGAAACCCCACACAAGTCCTAAACCCTCAACCCTCAACCCTCAACCCTCAAAAAAAAGGCCACTACCAAACAAGGGCAGTTGCCACAAGGGGCCTTGAGGGCTGCTGCTCCTTAATGAAAGATACTTTTCCCTAAACCCTAAACCCTAAACCCTACCAAACCCTAAACCCTAAACCCTAAACCCTAAACCCTAAACCCTAAACCCTAAACCCTAAACCCTAAACCCTAAACCCTAAACCCTAAGCTGGACGTGCCTGCACCCATGGACGAAGAGCAGGCTTGCCCACCTGCCAGCTGCCAAGATGGCAGGGAGGGTTTAGGCTTTAGGGTTTAGGGTTTCGGGTTTAGGGGTACTTAGTAACCTCATTATCAGTGCAGTTTATGCCCCACACACAATAAGCCCCTTAAGTACCCTCATAGGGTTATAACTGGGTCATAAGTGCAGCTATAATTGGGTGGCTAAATACCATGAACCTCCACGTGCCCTATTGTTTGGCAAAGAGGCATTGTCATGGGGGCTGAGTACGGGCGTTTAAGCCCAGTATAGCACACCTGACCAATGGACATGGGGGTGCTGGGCGCATAGCACGTTGGGGTTTAGGGTTAGGGTTTAGGGTTTAGGGTTTAGGGTTTAGGGTTTAGGGCTTAGGGTGTAGGGTTTAGGGTTTAGGGTTTTGGGTTTAGGGTTTGGGGCGCAAATTTGGGAGGGTACGACTGCTTCGGCTGATGCCTCTTGACCAGTCTACAGACCCTAAACCTAAACCCTAAACCCTGAACCCAAAACCTAAACCCTAAACCCTAAACCCTAAGCGCTAAACCCTAAAACCTAAAACCTAAACCCTAAACCCTACCCCCCTAAAGATAACTCAAAAACCAACAAGGTAACCTTCATTGCTGGGCTGTGAAGCGCTTCAGAAAGTATGATACCCTAGACCCAGGAGTAACCTAGTGTACCCTTTTTGGTTTTTAAGGGGATTCTAAGGGAACCAAGCCTTGAACAAGGAAATAAGGGCCTACTCCGGGTCCTAGTATCTATGGCCCTTGCGGACATACTGAGGCTGGAGGGGATGGGTTTTGTACCGAGTTACCAACTGGAAGCAAGGCGTGCCAAATCGTGCTTCAAGAAGCGAAAAAATGGTTCTGCCAAGTGAGAAAGAATTCGACGGTGATGCCGCCAGTCCGTCCAGAGCCAAAACTTCGAGATGTCGCCAGATGCGTAGGTGAGCTGGACGTCAAAGCTCTGTCCGTTCTGCCCCTGCTGTCGACTGGCCATGGTTGGCACATTCTTTCCCAACATCTTCAGCAAACCCTAAATCCCGAAAAGCCCTCTGGGTGGATCTCATCGGAAACACCAAGCCCTGAAACCTTAAACCCTAAAACAATCAACCCCACCTCCCCAAGCTTCCCTATCCTACACCTCTCTTGGCAAGAACTACCTCTATTCACCTAAACCTAAAACCCTAAATTCCCGAAGCCGAATCCTCAACCCTCAATTCCACACATCCCGAGATTTCTGTCAACCCTAAATATCGCAGAGCCCTAAACTCCCGTAACCCTAACCCTGGCTTCCCTAAAGCCGTAAATTCCCTAAACCCTAAAATCCCCGATCCCTAACCCTAAACCCTAGCCCTAAACCCTAAACCCTAAACCCTAAACCCTAAATTCCCAATTCCTGAACACCGGTGGGATCGCCTGCGCTCGTGGCTGGAGGGAAGGCTTGCCCGCCTCGTCACAGGCTTTAGGGCACCCTCAGACACGGGCTTTAGGGCTTGTAGGGTTTAGGGTTTAGGGTTTAGGGTTTAGGGTTTTGTGGGTTGGGGGATTATAGGGGGGTACTATAATCCCTATTAAGGACTGCTAGTATAAGGGGAAAATGCATTTATCGAAAAAAAAAAATATATATATATATATATATATGTGTGTGTGTGTGTGTGTATACATACATATAAGTATGTGCCAAACCCTCCTCGTGTACAAAATAAATAAATATTAGTCATAGGTTCAAAGATTTGACGAAGTCGGGCGTAGACGCAGACAGCCCCAAGCCCTGACATATCCTCCAGGTCACCTTGGGGTATCGGCCCAAGATGCTGCCCTTATACCCCAATAGTAGGATCCTTATTATTATGCGGTTTTTGGGCCAAAAAATTAGGGTCTGGGGTTTGCAGGCTATGGGGTTTAGGGTTTAGGGTTCAGGGTTTAGGGTTCAGGGTTTAGGGTTTCGGGTTTAGGGTATCTGTGGGACCTCGCAACACCGTGTCGACAGCACGTTAGGGTCAGTCAGTACTTGGGATTGTTGTCGCAACGGCCCGTGTTGTCTGTGGGGTGGGCGCCCAAGCAGCAGTAAATACTCCCCTTTTAAACCCTAAACCCTAAACCCTAAGCCTTAAACCCTAAAACCCTAAAACCCTAAACCCTCAACCCTACCTATCTTCAAACCAAAACAAACATACTTCGTCAGACTAAAGCCCTCCTCCTGAACCCTAAACTCTGTGGGAAGACGCGCCTGCACCCATGGACGAGGGAAAGAACTGCCCACCTGACCATGGTCCAAGATGCTTCTGAGGGTACACCTTTTAGGGTTTAGGGTTTAGACCCTAAACCCTAAACCTTAGGCATTCAACCCTTACCAATCTTTAAGGACTTGCTTCTGAGAAACCTGTTCGCGAATTAAGGCTTTCGGGCTTTGCCCTAAAATTCAATAACCTGGGAATGAAAAATGGTGCCCTTTCTTCTTCATTGAAGCTGTAGAAAGGGTCCAAAGCCCTCACAAAGAGATAGCCTGATGCGATTCAAAGCTGATGATACTGTACTGCAATCACAAGCCTGATGTTTTCGTTTCTTACTGTCATAATATGCGGGCAATCTTCACATTCCTTGCTTGCTGCCAGTAACCCTAAACCCTAAACCCTAAACCCTAAACCCTGAACCTTAAACCCTAAACCCTGAACCCTAAACCCTTTAGGGTACGACCTGGCATCCTCAGGGTCTGTAAGGGAGGGGTGGCGGGGGGGATTCCCAAGGTTCCCTTAGACGCCCCACTGCTCCCGAAGGCTCCCTCAGCTTCCCTAAGGTTCCCTGTTTGAGGGTTTAGGGTTTAGGGCTTAGGGGTACCTGCCGGACCCTAGAATCAAATCAGTCCCCAAAAACCTCCAATGGCCCTTGGACCTCGAATTGCACAAGCACCCTCTCTATACCCTGATTGACCTCGCAGCTTCCCTTGCTGGGTTGCAATGAAACAAGAAACTTCCACTATGTCTATAAGGTAGGGAACTTCAAATAGAGCTAAGGCGCAACTGCTGCCCCAATACACATTGATACTATACCGCATATAAAGCCGCAACTTTATACATCTGAACTGCCCAAGCTACCTAGCCCTAAACCCTAACTCCTACACTGTTCTGGTCGGGTAGGCCCCGATATTCCAGTCTAAACCCTAAACCCTGTACTAAACTCTAAACACTAAACCGAAACGCCAAAACCCTATACCCTGTACCATTCTAGCCAAAGAGGCCGCAACATTGATTTTACGCTGAGTTTAGGGTTTAGGGTTTAGGGTTTAGGGTTTAGGGTTTAGGGTTTAGGGTTTAGGGTTTAGGGTTTAGGGTTTAGGGTTTAGGGTTTAGGGTGCGGCAGCAACTCAGTTTGGAACTTTGGCAATCAGAGGCTTCGCTTGTTTGTCTTCCACATAGGGGCTTGCAGGGCTAGGCTTCAGGGCTTTAGGATGGTTTAGGGTTTCCGGTTTAGGGTTTAGGTTTAAGGTTGTGTTTAGGGCCTTAAAACCCTAGAACCTTACGGGCTCAGGGTTTTGGGTAGGGTTTAAGCCCCAAAACCCTCAAGCCCCTAAAACCCTAAAGCTCTAACACCCTAAAGTCCCTAGAACCCCAAAGCCCCAAACCCCAAGACTACCTACAACCCTAACAACCCTAAAGGTGGGGGAGGGGGGGGGGGGATCTGAATAGGCTTCTGACAAAGGGAACTTGAGCCCTAGAAGAATGGTACTGCTGGGCGTCCTGGAACGGCTTCGAGCTTGAGACGCAAACTCGTGTATTCTGCGTTGGCGCAGCAGTCTTGCAACATAGGCTCTAGGAAACTAGGAATAATCTGGGTTGATAGGGTTCCAGGATTAATGTGGCCTTAACGGATTTAAATGGACATTCGAGACTCTAAACCGTCAACCCTGGCACCCCCCCACATGCCCTAAACAAAAAATCCTCTAAGGCTCAGCCAAACCTAAACCCTAGGCCCGCTGAACCCTAAACCCTAAACCCTAAACCCTGAACCCTAAACCCTAAACCCTAAACCCTAAACCCTAAACCCTAAACCCTAAACCCTAAACCCTAAACCCTAAACCCTGAACCCTACACCCCGAACCCTTGCGCGCCTGCCCCTGCAGGTGGCGAGGCTGGCCCACCTCACCCAAACCCGCAGCTGGGCGGGCATGCTAAGCTACAAGCACCGTAAAATATAGGGTTGAGGGTTTAGGGTTTAGGGTTTAGGGTTTAGGGTTTAGGGGCCTATGAGAATAAGGGTTTTGGGGGATCCTATAATGCGTAGAATTCTGAAGGGACGATGAGGGGATATGGTTCGTAAATATTCCGACCCCTATGATAGTCCATGTGTGCTTAGGCTTGAGAGACAGTGCAATGCCTGGACGTTGGGCTACACTTCCTCTTGTTGGCATACCTAAACCCTAAACCCTAAACCCTAAACCAGAAACCCTGAACCCTAAACCCATGTAGCATACCACCTATGAGATTACGCTCGAGCTCTGGACGTGGGCCCTTAGGGGCCTCGTGCTCCGTCTCTCAAGCAATCGGCTGATTAGTTGGGTTTAGGGTTTAGGGTTTAGGGTTTAGGGTTTAGGGTTTAGGGTTTAGGGTTTAGGGTTTAGGGTTTAGGGTTTAGGGTTTAGGGTTTAGGGTTTAGGGTTTCCGGTTTAGGGTTTATTTAGGGTTTAGGCTTCTTTCACTTTTTCTTTGGGATTAGGCACCCAAAGAAAGGAACCTCAATGAAGGGTCGAAGTTTTTGGGTCCAAGGGTTTGGAGTTTGCAACGGTGTAAAGAATACGCTACAAGTTGTGGAGATAGTAGGTGCCTTCATCATGACTGAACGGGGGTTTAGGCTTTAGGGCCTTGGGTTTAAGGGTTTAAGGGCTTTAGGTTGGGATGTTCCCCCTTCTACTAACTGTCCTGAATGGGGATTAAGGGGGGTACTACAATCCCTATTAAGGACGGCTAGTATAAGTGAGAACATCCCAAGTTTTAGGGCTTCTGGTTCCTGACTGCCGTCTTGCCCCATGGCCCTGGACGTCTCTACTTATCGGGGCCCACGTGCAACCGCGTCAGTCAAGCAAAGTCGGCCTAGGGTTGAGGGTTTGGGGTTGAGGGTTTAGGGTTTAGGGTTTGGGGTTTAGGGGTACGTTGCCCTGCAAGAGCCTCAGTGGCTGTTGTCTTCGGTCCATCACCGTCTCTTTGCCCAAAGGAAATCGCAGATCAACGCCGCTACGTTCGATATCACTACTACACAGTAAGACCGGGTGCTCCCTGTATGAACCCAGCAGATCTGAAAGGTTCTTCTATTTAGATCATCCATCCCTAAGCTCAAGCTCGAAGTCCCAAGCAAGACCCAAACCCGAGATTGATCCCTCCACGATAAAAACCAACGACATGCACTCGCCAAATATTCATATCGAACCCTAAGAACACTCTGCAAGAGCCGGAATATAAACCTTGTTTCACTTGCACACCCGTGCAAAGCGCATCATGCCTGATCCCCGGCATGAGGACCCACCTGGCCGCACAACTACAGCACAGAAATAGCTCTACAGCACAGAAATAGCTAATTAAAACCCTTGGCCCTAAATTGCCCTAAGCCCTACTGGGCCCTGAGCCCTTACAATCCCTTACGCCCGAGAGCAGGATTGAGACGCTGCTGATGGAAGTGAATTGCTGGGGCATCTGGGCGCTTGCAGTGTTCGGGCGTCTCGAGAGGTACGGGCTAATGCTGAGGGCTTAGGGCTGGCTATAAGGCCCGATAAGGCCCTATAATCCCCACAAGCAACCCTGTAAAGGGCCTTTTTTAAGGGGTGGCAGGGCTTAGGAAGTAACAAGGATGGGCGACTGGCTCTTTGAAACCCCAACATCACTTCCGTAACCTGGGCCTTCGTTGGAGATGCCAGGGCATCCGGGGTTGATAAACCCTGAACCCTAAACCCTAAACCCTAAACCCTAAACCCTATACTCTAAACCCCAAATACCTACTATGCATGTATTTGTTTACCTGCTTGCAACTCATCTTTTTCGGATATGTAATATTATGTACAGAACAGATATATGTATGTACATGTATATTTCTATGTCTATAGATATGTTTTTTTGTGTATACACATGTTAATATTTCACTTAACATATACACACATACACACGTCTCAGTCTCTCTGAGCTAAAAGGGAGGCCCGCGAACGTTGAGCAACCCTAAACCCTAAACCTAAACCCTAAACCCTAAACCCTAAACCCTAAACCCTAAACCCTAAACCGGGCTCGGCGCCTCCGCCCGCGGACGGGGAGAAAGCTGGTCCACCTGGCGAAGAGGCGCTCTGAGACAGGGCCCGAGGAGTCCGTTTTGGGAGGTTTGGGGTTGAAGGTTTAGGGGGTTTAGGGTTTAGGGTTTAGGGTTTAGGGTTTAGGGTTTAGGGTTTGGGGTTTAGGGTTTAGGGTTTGGGCACATGAGCAGTCTTTACGTTAAGTTGTCACAGGGAATCTGTGGTATTTAGAGGGTATACTGGGGACCCTGTTCTTGTTTATCAAAGTATATAACCCTAAACCCTAAACCCAAAAACTTGCGTTGGCAGTGCCAGTTTCTAGCGGAGTTGCTTGCATCGGAAGAAGTCGGTACAAACCCTAAACCCTAAACGCTAAACCCTAAATCCGAAACCCGTTCTAAGTACCCTGAGAAAGGGGTCCAGCGCGCCTGGAGATGAGAAAGCCGGCCCACCTGGCCAAGGCGCTCGTGGGCTTCGGGGTGCTTTTCGTTGTTTTTAGTTGCGTTTGCTTAGGGTTTAGGGTTTAGGGTTTATAGGGCTTAGGGCTTAGGGTTTAGGGCTTAGGAGTTTAGGGTTCCAAGATGTGCCAATCTGGAGGGAAGTGAATCAGTGAAGGAAGGAACGGAAAGGAAAAAAAAAAAAAAAACACTAATAGTGTGTATGAAACTCTTTGTTGCCCCAATATGGTTCCTTCCATTCGCCGGAAGTAAGCTCTCTAGGTACAGGTACATTCTCTGACTTTAATCAGCCAGGTTGAACAAATACCAACTAGGAACCCTGCAGCTTACAAATCCTACAAATGCTCTAAAATCCTACCAACCTCGTAAAGCCTCAAAGCCTAGTAAGCCCTATAAGCCCCTGAACCCAAACCCTCAACCTCAAACAAACCCTTAGCCCTCAACTTCAAGCCCGAAACACTACTTGGAGGTTCAGTGTACCTACAACTCCGATTTTAACTGTACCTATACGCCCTCTAAGTCCTCTAAAACAACTGAAAAGCACACATATCACTGGAGTCATAAGGACACATGAACCTCCAAGTACCATAAGCAAGAAAAAACACCCGAAAGCACACCCATAACCATAACCCCTTAACCCTAAGCCCTAAACCCTAAACCCTGAACCCTAAACCCTAAACCCTAAACCCTAAAACCCTAAACCCTAAACCCTAAACCCTAAAGCCTGAGCCCTTAAACCCCAACACCGGCCTCCTCGCTCCCAACCTGGGTTCCCGCTTGCTCCCGACGGAGAGACTGCTCCGCCTGGCTTGGTTAGGGTTTAGGGTTTAGGGTTTAGGGTTTAGGGTTTAGGGTTTAGGGTTTAGGGTTTAGGGTTTAGGGTTTAGGGTTTAGGGTTTACGGTTTAGGGTTTAGGGCAAAACATTAAAGGTTGAGGGTGTAGGCTTTTCCGGTTCAGGGTTTAGGTTTACTTTCTTCTGTTATTTTACGTGTAGTGGCCTTTTGCTGCTGCAATAGTTCAGGGCTTAGGATTTAGGGAAACCATGATCTGTAGCGGCAGCTCTTGCGAGCGACCTTCGATGGTAACGTTTCGAGGGCTCCTGAACCGTACATCCGAATCCCCAGTATGCCTAAACCCTAAACCCTAAACCCTGAACCCCAAACCCTAAACCCTAAACCCCTAGACCCCTAAAGCCCTCAACCCCTAAACCCCCTAAACCCCCAAACCCTGAACCCCTCAACCCCTAAAACCCCTAAACTAAACCCGCAACCAAAACCCTAAATCCTGACGCCTAAACCCTAAACCCTAAACCCGTCCTAAACCCGACGCCGCAGCGCGGGGTTTAGTAGGGTTTAGGGTACCCTGAACCCTGAACCCTGAACCCTAAACCCGAAACCCTATCAACCCGAAAAGCAATATCCCTGGCCTCCCTCGTGAAGGCCGGCAAAAGCTCCACGGTCGGGGCCTTGCCCACTGCGACTCATCGCGGGGTGTTTGGGGCTCATGTTTCAAGGGGTAGGGCTTAGGGTTCAGGGTTTAGGATTCAGGGTTCAGGGTTTAGGGTTTGGGGTTTAGGGCTTAGGGTTCAGGGTTTAGGATTCAGGTTTTGGGGTTTGGGGCTTGGGCTTTGAGGTTTAGGGCTGACAATGGCCGGGTTTAGGTTGCAAGAGTTTTGGGCTTTGCTTGCTCCCTGCTTGGCATGTTGCAGGCCCGTTTCTAGCACAGGGCTTCGGGTGCAACACGGGTGGTTCTCCCTTTTTTTTGGGTCCTATATATAGTGCGGCACCCTGAAAATATGGACCCCAACGGGACCCTAATTTAGAGAACTACCCATACAAGGATGACCAAGAAGGCTTATAAGTGACTCAAGCGTTGGCCAAGTACACGAAACTCTCAACACTTCTTAATCTGGGTTTAGGGTTCAGAAGTTTTGGGTTTGGGGTTTAATCAGAAACACCTCTCAACCCGTTAAGTTTTAAAATCGCTCACGAGGTGCGAGGCCCAACATTTTGCATCCCACAACGTGCACCCAGAGTGCCTCAACCCTACATCCTAAACCCTAAAGAATCTAAACCCTCTAAACCCTCTAAACCCTCCAAACCCCTTAAACCCTCCAAACCCCCTAAACCCTAAACCCTAAACCCTAAACCCCTGCTGGGGCACCTCTTCTCTTGCGCAGCTCGCTGTTTTGCTCCGCCATGGCGATGATTTGGGAGAGCGTCTCTCTCACATCCTGGCGGCGAGCTCTGTGGATCGCTGAATGTGGGGTTTAGGGTTTAGGGTTTAGGGTGCGGTATAGAAATTGCTTTCGTTGATGCCGCTTCGCTGCCTTGAAGCACCAGAACCCTGAAGCCAGCGATTCGCGCCCAGATTACCTCCAGTTTATTCTCATGAGTGGGGATCGAAATACAGCGCCGTTAGGGTCAACTGCAAAGTTTGGAGCTTTCCTAATCCCCCCTTAACTAAGGGTCCCTTTAGATGCTTTGGAGCTAGTTGCTCTGCATACTTTGGGGGTTCAGGCTTCTCTAATCCTAAACCCAAAAACCTAAACCCTAAACCCTAAAACCTAAACCCTAAACCCTAAACCCTAAACCCTAAACCCTAAACCCTAAACCCTAAACCCTAAACCAAACCCCAAACCCCCAACCCCTACCCCCTCCGAGACGACTACCAAGACCAGTGGCATGCTTGGTAGCTTGGACACTTTCGGCAAAACGGCATGGGCCCCCTGCAGCATGTAGGGTTAGGGTTTAGGGTTTAGGGTCTTGGGGTTCAGGATGTAGGGTTTAGGGTTTCGGGTTTAGGGATCTTACCCACTGATGTAATGAAGCATCCCTAAGCCAACTCTAAACACCAAGCTTCTGAACCCCAAAAACTTGTATAACGGGTCCTAACCCTGCACCCTAAACCCTAAGCCCTAAGCCCTAACCCTTCACCCTAAACCATAAAACCTAAACCCTAAACCCTAAACCCCAAACCCTAAACGCTAAACCCTACCTAAACCCTAAACCCTATCTAAACCCTAAACCCTAAACCCTATAAACCCTAAACCCCAAACCCCAAACCCCAAACCCTAAACCCTACCTAAACCCTAAACCCTAAACCCTAAACCCCAAACCCTAAACCCTAAACCCCGTCCTCGCAATTCCGTTTGATGTCATCCGACGAGGCTTTGTGTTGCCGCACCTGAGCCGACCCCAACTCAGGGTCAAGGCAGACCAGGCGCCCAATCTTTATAAAGGAGTTTAGGGTTTGGGGTTGAGGGTTTAGGGTTTAGGGTTTAGGGTTTGGGGTTTGGGGTTTGGGGTTTAGGGTTTGGGGTTTAGGGTTTGGGGTTTGGGGTTTAGGGTTTAGGGTTTAGGGTTTGGGGTTTGGGGTTTAGGGTTTGGGGTTTAGGGTTTGGGGTTTGGGGCTTAGGGTCTGGGAATATACTTCCTCAGCCAAGTACCTTTGCAGTTTGCAGTCCATATACGTGCGCCGTCCACAAACGCGATAAACTCTTCAGATCCTGGGCTTTCTGAGGTTATGCCGGGATCAGAGCCAAAAACCTGCAAACGAACCCCAGAGAAGCAGCCCTTCTTATAGGCCTGATAAAACTCATACATCCTCAACCCTGAGCCTGCGAAACACTCTATACATTATCCAGCATGCTGCGAATGCTTAGGGTTTAGGGTTTCGGGTTTTGGGTTTAGGGTTTTACGAGTTACCTACTGAGCATTGCATGGCCCAATTGAGGGAGCCGTCCTTACACAAAGGTCTCTTCTTATGGTTTTTTTTCATAGGCCTTATTCTGACATTCCCCACAACTAAACCATTCGGGCTCTTCTTCGTGCTTTCCGAAATCTAAGCTGAGGCCCTGTCTTCTTCGCGCAGACCCTGAGCCGGATCTTTGCTCGACTTGCTGATTTTGTTTTGTGGGAGGAGGGGGAGACTTGAGGCTGAAGATAACGGGGCGTTTAAGAGTAGTTGCAAGGTATGTAGCTTACTGAACAGCTAGTAAGTCGAGTGCGCTGATTGGTTCGGATGCTCTGATCGGGAGCTCCGACGATGGTCCAAGACACAAGGCAAATTCTCTTACTGTTGGTTAGTAGGGAATGAGGGAATGAGGTACCCTATATCCCCTCTACATACCCTTTAAGGGAAAATATAGGGTACCTCATTCCCTCATTCCCGACTAACCAACAGTAGGAGCCTCAGAATCGCGACTCGTATGGGCTTGGTGTTTGCGCTGGACTGCCGCCGTGGTACTACAGGAAATAGTCGTGCAGGGTTGGGACGATCCCCCTTATATGGGAACATCCAAAGTGCAGGGTTTTCAGCGCTAGAACTCTGACTAGAAAAGATGCAGATGCTCAAGTGCATTCTGCCTCGGTTTCGGTTCGAGCTTAGCGGGATGTTGTCCATGCAGTCTCAGAGAGCACTCCTCAATGCTGCACGACTCAAAGCTCCAACACTACTGACACTAACGCGGCTAGACACACGAACGAAGCCATCGTTATTCGCTAAAAGCTTTGGAGGTTCTACCAGAAACTTCAGCTTTTTTCCCCCCTTCCTTGTGCTGGGAAGATTGAAGTGCCACATTCAAGCAAACGCTTGCAGCCACCCCTGGCAGCCCCTTCCGGAAACCCCGAACCCTAAACTCCACAAACGCTGAGCCCTAAACCCCCATGAAACCAAAAAACAAAAACCAAAAACAAAAAACACACACACACACACACAAAATCTGAGAAAAGCCCCCCCCCCCCCCCCCCCCCCAAAAAAGAAAAAAAGGAGACTAAACACGCCTAAAAAACGCAATTAAACCCTAAACCACAAACCCTAAAGCCTAAACCCTAAACACCCCGTAGACAACAAAATTAAGCCCTAAACCATAAACCCTGAATCCTAAACCCTAAACACCCCTAGACAACCCTGAAGAAGCTGCGGTGACGGCCTGGATCTCCTGCACAGAGCAACGCTCTCGGGGCTCTCTGCATGAGGGTCACTTCCGGGGGGGGGGAGGGGGGATAGGGTTTAGGGTTTAGGGTTTAGGGTTTAGGGTTTAGGGTTTAGGATTTAGGATTTAGGGTTTAGGGTTTAGGGTCCAGCATTTAGGGTTTAGAGTTTTGGGCTGAGGGTTTGGGGTGGATGCTTTACCCAAAGGCTTCTACGTAGTACCTTTTCGGGGTACTGTAATTCGTACACCCGAATCCCCCCCGCAATTCGCCCAAAAAGGATGAGGGTTTGGGGTGTTGGGCGTCGCGGGTACATCATGCTGCGCCGGACGGACTCGAGGGCCAACACAGAGCACTGGCAACTCAAATCACTCAGGGTTTAGGGTTTAGGGTGTCGGGTTTAGTGTTTAGGACGTGCCAAATAGCTTCATTCAGGAATACAGGTTGTTCATATAGTCACGTACTCTTGGGGTTATTCCCATGCCTTATGGTTTATAAGGCAACTCAGGTACATTAATGTCAAGACCCAGGAGGAACCAGGAATGAAAAAGGGTGCCCTCGTTGGTTTAAAGGGACGTAGAAGGGAACCGAAGTCTCAAAAAACTGGGAATAAGGGCCTACTCTGGGTAGGAATTGGGCCATTTTGGAAGATCTGAGCTCAAACCGAATTCTCCCTGAAAGTCTTCCCACAGAGCTGTAGAGGTCTGTGCCTAAACCCTAAACCCTAAGCCCTAAGCCCCAAACCGTAAACCTCAAATCCTAAACTGAACCCTAACCCCTGAAGCCCCTGAAGCTCTGGAGGGTGGTACCTGAATGGATGTGGACCCTGTGGATTGTTGGGTCACCGAATAATACAGACCAGGAAACCACTACCTAACTCCAGCTCATTTGACTACATCAAGCGACTAGCCCTTACAAGGGACCTTTGAGTAAGGGCCTGCAATGTAGTCAAATGTTCTCTCACCTGCCATATGGCTGAAAAGCATGCCAACCTCTGTTTCTGGCGGGGCTAAACTGAACGAAGGAAGCCGAGAACCTCTAAGCCCTAAGCCAACCCCTACTTATGAGGGCGGCACAAGCCCAAAACCCGGAGATGTCACGAGTACGGGGACATGAGCGCGTAGGGGCACAAGGAGCAGCTGCGGCGGAGGCTTATTCGCCGCGTTCTTCGCCGGCATTCCACCTCTGCGACCCTTCATCTCGAGCGAAGCCTTTGGTGAAGAGCCAGATCGGCAGGGTGACTTCGAATAAGCCAGCTGGTGCTGACAGCATGACTCCGATTGAGAAGCCAAAGATTTCTGCTATCGCGCCCACCGCAAACACTGCATATCCAACGAGACCCCAAAGGCTGAGCCAGACAGGCAAAAGCCCCGAACGCAATAGAGTGTAACAGACAGGCATGCTGCCAATACCAAGGATGCACATAGCCATCTGGTAAGCGAAGAAGTTCGCTTTCTGCAGGACTGCAAATAATGCAGCTGTCGGGTCACTAGCCACTTCTGTGAGCGCCTGCTGCGATAGCAGGCTGACGATGCCGACGATCAGCAATATTCCCTCGAAGCAACGCACCACAACATATCCCAAAGCAACGTTCTCATCATGCTCGTGCAATATGGGATACATCAGCACCCCGATGACCGCAACGCATACTGAGTTTCCAAGCATCAGGAGGGCACCAAAGGCCATCGCATGACGATCGACGCTGCCGTGGACAACAGCGGACTCAGCCATGTCGGACCCAGTGGCGTAGCATGCCATCGCAAGCAGGAACAGGGCGCCGATCAGACCATCGCGCATGTCTGTGTTCCGACAGAACCGATCTCACACTACCCTTCAGTGTTGGTGTTAGTTCTCCCGCCTTGGTTCTCGGAGAAAACGCTTGAGCCGACGTGCAAAATCCGACCCCAAACTCGCCACTTCACTCAAACGGTGCCGTTTCGGTTGGTCGACCTTTTTTCTTGAGGGGGGGGGGGGGGGGGGGGTGTCAGGGACGGGGGGGACGCAGAGTCAGACAGGAGAAGTCACAGATCTCGAGGCTTGTGCCAACAATTTCAATGCAAATGTGACGCTTCAGTGAGATACCTGTGCAGTGGGCGAATTAGCTGTTGTAGTCAGTTGTAGTCCCCAGTTCTGCTGTGTGAGATGTGTTGAGCATCTTGACATGAAACCAAATTTAAGTACAACCAGCCGACCGATCCACCGGCCCAACCCAACCCAACCGCCCTAAAACCTTCATAGGGTTTAGGGTTTAGGGTTTAGGGTTGGGGTTAGGGTTTAGGACAACATAACAAATAAAAACACCCAATCAGGCTATTTGAGGGGGCCACTTAGGTATATGCGCAGGAGTTAGGGCTTCCACATTTCAGGACATATATAGGTATGTAGCTATAGTGAGACACGCAAAACCTCAACCCCTAAAACCGTAAATCCTAAACTTGTCCTAAACCCTATACCCACATCCCAAACCCTCCTAAGCCCTTAAGCCTCAAACGCAAAAAAAAACCCAAATCCTGCACCTTAAACACCCAAAACCCAAACCCTAAATCCTAAACCCTAATATCCTAAACCCTAAACCCTAAACCCTAAACCCTAAACCCTAAACCCTAAACCCTAAACCCTAAACCCTAAACCCTAAACCCTAAACCCTAAACCCTAACCCTAAATCCTAAATCCTAAACCCTAAAACCTTCGTGTTGCCCTCTGCAGAAGGCACGTCCCACCTGCAGCACGGCCTGCTGAAGCGCCTTCAACGCCTCTGCGCTTGCGTGACCTGCTAGGGTTTGGGGTTTGGGGTTTGAGGGTTTGAGGGTTTGAGGGTTTGAGGGTTTGGGGTTTGGGGTTTGGGGTTTGGGGTTTGGGGTTTGGGGTTTGGGGTTTGGGGTTTGGGGTTTGGGGTTTAGGGTTTAGGGTTTACGGTCTAGGGTGTAGGGTTTAGGGTTTAGATCTCCGGGTTTAACGTTTAGGCCTTACACTCTTTAGGGTCTAAGGTTCAGGGGCAGGGACTGTTCAGGGTTCAGGTCCCTAAACCCTAAACCCTAAACCCTAAACCCTAAACCCTAAACCCTAAACCCTAAACCCTAAACCCTAAACCCTAAACCGTTCGACTCACAGCTGCGCCTCAGCAGACCTGGTTTCATGGCTACAACAATGCCATGGGTTCATGGGGCGGGGAGTAGTTACCTAGAGAAGCTTCGGGAGCCTTAGGGTTTAGGGTTTAGGGTTTAGGGTTTAGGGTTTAGGGTATGAATTCTGGAAGCCCCTCCCTTAAGGACCTCCTAATTCAGGGTTTAGGGGGAAAGGGTTCAGGGTTCCTTCCAGCTCTTCCTGGACCCTCCCTTGAAAGCCCGAGAACGAAGCCCGAAAACCTAAACCCTGAAAGGGGTTCAAGGTCAGTATGTAATACTCCCCACTACTCCCACTGGCTCCCTATATGGCTCCATAAAAAGATACCTTGCCCCCATGAACCACCCTAAACCCTAAACCGTAAACCCTAAACTTTAAAACTTTCCCTAGGTACCTACCCCCATACCCTTTTCCCTAGGTACCTACCCCCATAACCCCCCCCCCCCCCACTTAAGAACCCTGTCACAAGCTCTTAAACTATTTTGAGGCCGGCAGGGAGCTGCCTGTGAGTTGCCCTTAGGGTTTAGGATTTAGGGTTTGGGGTTTAGGGTTTCGGGTTTCGGGTTTTAGGGTGCAGGGTTTAAGGAAGCTAAGATGAAATCTGGGGTGCCGGGCCGGCGTTACACAGGTGTCCGTCCGCCGGCTGCGCCTCAGCGCTGGGCATCAGATACCTAGAGCCCGAAAGTATGTCGCTAAACCCTAAGCCCTGAACCCGAATCGTCAACCCTAAAACCTAAACCCTAAACCCGAAGTATGTACAGCATGTGACATAATGGTATCTTATTTATGGGTTCGGGGCATTGCTACATACTTCCTGCGTGTGCTGGTCTGCTTCGTCGACAGAATTGACATGATGGGCCTTTCAAAAGTCCAGGGACCCAGAACGGAACATCAAAAACGGCCCCGCCAGATGACAGCCACGTGTTCCTGAATATTCTCTGCGGCTTGTTTCTTTGCGGGAGGTTGGATGGTGTTCTTCCACTGTCAAGCAGAAGCGCGGTGACAAGCGCCAGCAAAACGTCCTGACGCATGCCCTGAACCCTAAACCCTGAACCCTGAACCCTGAACCCTGAACCCTGAACCCTAAACCCCTAACCCTCTGGGCCAAGCACTCGCAGATGCTCGGGCGCAATCCTCAGCTTTAAGAGATTCAAGCCATTTTAAAGGGGTTCAGGTTTTAGGGTTAAATGGAATTCTCTAGTCTTCGACACGAAAGTCTGAAACAAATGTCCCAAGGGCCTATCTAGCAGCAGTCGGCCTCGAGTTTGGAACCGCGACCTAACGAAAGAACTCATCCGGTGGAAGGTCGTGAAAGGCTCGGTTCCTTCAAAGGTTTCTGGGGTTTAGGTTGTTTCGGTTCAGGGTTTTGATGTACTCTTCAGCTTGGGGACCCTAAAGCACAAAAAATCCTAAACCCCACATTCCAAACCTCGAAGTCCGAATTCACGCACAAGGCCCACCCCCCTCCCCCCAAATCCAAAACCGACTACAACGAAACAAAAGCATGGACCCTACAACCCATAGACCCCCAGCCCGAACTTCTAAGCTCTTCCATGTGCTCCGAACCATGATAGTGGCTTAAACCCCAGAAGCTCCTACACTAATAGCAAGAAATCCACAACCCTGCCCCCCAAAAACACTAAACCTAACCCCCGTCTCAGAGAAAAATGCAGGACCCCCCTATCAGCCTGAAGCCTAAAGCCCCAAACCCCAAACCCCCCTAAACCCTCAACCTAAAACCTTCACCTCCCGGAGCACACAAAAAGGTTGGGCTCCGGGCTTGATGGTGGCCCTAAGCCCTAAGCCCTAAACCCTAAACCCTAAACCCTAAACCCTAAACCCTAAACCCCAAACCCTAAACCCCAACCCCAAACCCGAAACCCCAAACCCTGAACCCTAAACCCCTAAACCCTAAAAACCCTAAACCCTAAACCCTAAACCCAGTTCAGCTCCGGGCTTGATGGTGGTCTGCTCCTCCGGACTCAGGATCGGCTCAGGCCGCATGGGCGGCGACGGAGACCGGGCCTCCGGGACTGCGGAGGGTTTAGGGTTTAGGGTTTAGGGTTTAGGGTTTGGGGTTTGGGGTTTGGGGTTTGGGGTTTGGGGTTTGGGGTTTGGGGTTTGGGGTTTGGGGTTTGGGGTTTGGGGTTTAGGGTCAGGGTGTCCGTCTTCGGGTGTAGGGTTTAGGGCTTTAAATGGTTTAGGATTAAGACTTAATTAAAGGATTTAAAAATTTAGGGTTTAAATGGGTTTAGGGTTTGGTGTAGTGTTTGGCATGTAAGGCTTAGGGCTTAGGGTTGAGGGCCTTGAGCGTTTCACCGTGTGTTACGGTTTCCTCTTTGGGGTTTGTAGTGTATATAGGGTTCAGGATAGAGTTCATACAAGCAGAGGGACTGAATTTCGTCTTCAGGTGCCCAATTTCGGCTTCAGTGCCGAATTTCGTCTTCAGCGGCCGAATTTCGTTTTGGGGGCCGAATTTCGTCTTCGGGGCCGAAGTTAGGCTTCAGGGGCCCAATTTAGGCTTCAGGGCCTTATTTCGGCTGGGCCGAATTTCGTCTTCAAATTTCGTCTTCGAATTTCGTCTTCTCACCCCCCCCCCCCCCCCCCCCGCCCGGAAAAGGGGACCCAGTTTCCCGGGTCAATGCATACATTTGTTCATGGAAAGTGGGCGGGAGGGGGTTGCAGGGCTTTAGGGCCTTTAGGATAGAGGGAGCTTTAGGGCTTCAGGATTGGCCTTCCTTCCAGGGTTTGCAGTTTTAGGGCTTCTGTTGGGCCAAGGTCTAGGGGTTGGTTTGAAGGTCTAACGACCAACAGGGGGCGAAACTCTTCTTGAAAAAAAGGAGAGGAGAGGCACCTACTTTCGCAGCCCAACATCTGGCAGAAGGATGTTAGGCTTTGCCATGGTTCAAGATAAGGGAGATGTACCTGCAGGATTAGCATATAGTGCTTCCAAGAAGGCGATGTTTCGGAACACTTCTTAACACGGGAGCACGTGTAATCTATGGACTAGAAGGACCTCACATGTACTAACAGGGCCAAAGCACTAGATCAAACCTCATACTTGGAGATCAGGGGCCCCAGACTTTTTTGTTTGATCCCTTTTTGGGGAACTCATAGCGCTACTTCTGTTCCTTCCTTCATGCACCCGAAACTTACCAGGTCCTGCCTTGCACCCTATACAAACCCTAAACCTCACCCCCCGCCACCCCCCCCCTCACGCACTCCCTGCTTTCCCCCCACCAAACCCGAAAAAAAAACATCGATAACCATGTAGATTTTCAGTGTAATGAAATTTACTACATAAACCTTAAGCTCCCAGACCCTCAACCCTAAACCCTCAACCCTGAATCCGAAACTTTAAACCCTAAACCCCAAACCCGAAACCCTAGACCCTAAACCCTAGACCCTAAACCCCAAACCCTAAACCCTAAACCCGAAGTTACGCCCCCCCCCCCCCCCCCAATACTCAGCAGCCTGGGTCCCCCCCCCCCCCCCCTCCCCGATTCCAACAAGGCCTTCTTGGCTGCCCCCAAAGGGTGATCCTTCGTTTCACCTGCCAGGGCTTTGGGGTTTAAGGGGTTTACGGGTGTTTAGGGGTGCTTAGGGGTGCTTAGGGGTGCTTAGGGGTGCTTAGAGGTGTTTAGGGGTGTTTAGGGGTGTTTAGGGGTGTTTAGGGGTGTTTAGGGGTGTTTAGGGGTGTTTAGGGGTGTTTAGGGGTGTTTAGGGGTGTTTAGGGGTGTTTAGGGGTGTTTAGGGGTGTTTAGGGGTGTTTAGGGGTGTTTAGGGGTGTAGGGTTTAGGGTTTAGGGTTTTAGGGGCTAAGGGGTTTAGGGGGCTAAGGGGTTTAGGGGCTACGGAACTTAAGGGGTTTAGGGTTTAGGGGAGTCAGGGGTTGAGTGGTTCGGGCTTTAGGACTTTAGGAGTTTGGGGATTTGGGGGAGTTTAAGGGTTTAGGGGTTAAGGGGGTGTAGGAATTTAGGGGTTTAGGGGTTTAGGAGTTTGGGGATCCCGTGCTCGCGCGATCCCAAGTCTGGCAACTTTAGTGGCTTGGGTTGTTTTGGGGTTTAGGGGTTTAGGGGTTTGGGGGTTTAGGGTTTCGGGGTCAGGGGCTTAAGGGGTTTAGGGGTTTAGAGTTTGAGGGGTATAGGGCTTCAGGGGATTAAGGGGTTACGGGGTTTAGAGGTTTAGGGGCTTAAAAGTTCCGGGGATTAAGGGGTTCAGGCGCTTAGGGGGTTAAGGGTTATGCGGTTTGGGGGTTTGGGGGTTTGGGGGTTTAGGGATTTCCCTCAAACCCTGAAACCCCTGCGCCCTTACACCCTAAACACGTTTCCCGACCTAAACGCCTAAACACTCCGCCCGAACCCTAATCCCTAAACCCTAAACCGCCCGGCCAAAAATATTCCGCTGGCCCACAAAAGTCGCTCTGCTTCGGCTTAGTTGAAGGCCTCCAGAAGCTTTTGGCGCGGACTTCACGGGCGGGAGGCCTGCCAGCTTTGCCGTCTATAGGGGTGGGGTTTAGGGTTTAGTGTTTAGGGTTTAGGGTTTAGGGTTAGGGTTTAGGGTTAGGGTTTAGGGTTTAGGGTTTAGGGTTTAGGGTTTAGGGTTTAGGGTTTAGGGTTTAGGGTTTAGGGTTTAGGGTTTAGTTTTAGGGTTTAGGGTTTAGGGTTTAGGGTTTAGGGTTTAGGGTTTAGGGTTTAGGGTTTAGGGTTTAGGGTTTAGGGTTTAGGGTTTAGGGTTTAGGGTTTAGGGTTTAGGGTTTAGGGTTTATGGTTTTTCTGGGTTTAGGGTTTTGGGTTTAGGGTTTAGGGTTTACGGTTCAGGGTTTAGGGTTCGGGGTTCAGGGTGTAGGGTTTGAGGATTTGGGGCTTGTGGGTTTTGGGTTTTGGGTTCAAGGTTGCCAGGCTTCTCAGGGTTGATGCCTATGAGACGCAAGCGAGAGGAGCTCTCTGGTCAGGGATTCACTACAGGTTCGGGGTTTCAGATATAGGGTTCAGGTTTCAGGGCAATTATTTCAAGACTCGGAAACATACTTCACTATGGGTTCTGGGTTTCATATAGTTCTCAGAGCCCGGAAGGCCCAACAGGCGCCAAAGCGTGCTTAGGGGAGGGTTTAGGGTTTAGGGTTTAGGGTTTAGGGGTTTAGGGTTTAGGGTTTAGGGTTTAGGGTTTAGGGTTTAGGGTTTAGGGTTTAGGGTTTAGGGTCCGCCGACCCTGGCGGCGTGTTGGATGGGAAAAGGAGGTGAAACCTCCCTCTTTCCCTCCTACCCCCCAAAACGCAGGGGGGGGGGGGGGGGGGGGGAGGGGGGGGGGTGGGGGGGGTCGGTGCACAATTTTTTCGTGGAGGACCGCGCCACCCGCACAGCGTAAAAGGGGGTTCAGCACGGGGGGGTAGGGGCGCCTCAGCAAAATCAGCGTTTCCCGCCTCCACCCCGCCCCCCCCCCCCCCCCACCCCCCCCCCCCCCCCCACCCCCCCACCCCCCCCCCAACCCCCCCCCCCCCCCCCCCCCCCCCCCCCCCCCCCCCACACCCCCCCCCCCCCCCCACCCCCCTACCCCCCACCCCCTCCCCCCCCCCCCCCACCCACCTGTCTTTTTGGCTTGAGCTTGTCCTGGTGCTACCCCCTACCCCCCCCCCAAACGATTCACAGAACTCTGCCCCCTCGCTGCCCAAACGCTTGGCTGACTTCTGAACCCCTCCTAAAAGCTTAACTTTTAGCCTCCTTATTGCAGTTTCCACAAAAACCCAAAAAGGTTAAAGTCCTGAGTGCCAGCCAGAAGAAAGCCAAGAACATCTACCAAGCTGTCAGAAGCGTGGTTGCAAATCGAAGGAGGTCAAGCAGCCTTTTGTCTCGCCACGTGCAAGGGTCTTGAAGGGTGTTCTTGCGATTCAACCCTAAAACCTAAACCCTAAACCCTAAACCCTGAACCCTAAACCCTAGACAATATCAGGAAAGCAGGAGTGTGAGATTCCAGAAGCTGACAGGCTGTCGGCCAAAGGGGCTTAGGGTTTAGGGTCTAGGGATTAGGGATTAGGGTTTGGGGTTTGTGGGGCATGTAACCTAAGGTTTCCTGGGTACCTACACCCCATGAGCCCCCTCCCTTAAGGACTCTATAAGTTATGGAGAGACCATTTCCCCTCGACTAGGGGCATATATCTTGCGCTACAATCGCTACACATGGATCCTCACTCGGAACTAATGCAGAAACTCTACACCAGAAACCCTAAAGCCTAAATCCTAAACCCTTCAACCCTGTGCTTGGTAGAATGGGGGATGAAGCTCTCAGAGGTTCTTCTTGGGGCTGTTGGCGGTCGGCAAGCGCAAAGCAGCCATGTGACCTGAGCGGGGGTAATCAGAAGAACTGCCGCCTTCCAGCTTCATTGCAGAAGTTCGTAGCAAGTGGGTTGTGAAGTTTCAGGGATTTGGGGATGTGCGAAAATAGGGGACCCCTTAACATAGACCCCAAAATAGTAGGATTCCCTTATGACAAGGACCCCGATAAGGCGAGACTGCCATTTAGGGAGGGAGCATTAGGGAGTCCTGTGCACAGGGACTTAAGAAGGTTACCAAACCATTTGGCCATTTTTGCATACACTGAGGGTCCAGGTAAAGCCCAAAACCCCACAAAGATTCGAGGCCATGCGTTTCTCTCATGCTTCTACCAGATGGGTTGGGCATGCTGCTGGGACTTTGCGTGAACCAACCGAAGTATCTGTAATTAGGCATCTTGGCATGCGTGCATGAGCATATTGTGGCCGTTGCCATGTTGTTGCCCTCCGGTCCCCCCCTCCCATCCCCCCGCCCCCCCCAACCGCCCCTACAAAGCCTTGGCGCAGCAGCTTCAGGTCAGCAAACACTTACGACGGCCTGGTGGCGGGGTTTAGGCGGGGTTTAGGATTGGGGGAGGGGGGCGGGATTGCAGAACCGACCTTTCTGTTCCACGCCTTTGTCATGCGGGGGCGCGCTCAGGGCAGCAGCTGAATTTTACACTTCTTGACTGATATGCAGGCCTGACACACCCAAACCTGCGCGACGAATCCGTTTTTCCCCTCTCTCGCCTTCCATCTCAGGCCCTGCGCCGCCTTGAGGCACATCAGGCTCCATGCTTGGGGCCCCTATTCACCCAAGAAAGACGGCCTTCAGACCCTGCTGGCGCCCTCAGGGGCACAACGTCAGTTCCTTGGCCTTGAGAGGATGGCGGCAGCGCAGCCGGCGATCCTGCGGTTGTCAGCTGCGTGGCTATGCAGGCCACCTTCTAAGAAGAGACCAACTACTTGGCAGACAAGGAAACATGTTATAATCAGGGTACCCTTTTTGGATTTGGTTACTTTACAAGGGCAAGCCTAGAAGAACTACGTGGTCACATGTTCAAGAGCGGTCTAGTATGGATAAGTTGCCCTTCGTATCGTTTGGGGTTTACATGGTATTTAAGGGCCAGCCCCATCGGATCCATCATCCAAAACGCGCGGTGCTGATTGCTAATTAGACCCTGAACCCTAAACCCTAAACCCTAAACCCTAAACCCTATAAACCCCAAACCCTAGACCCTACACCCCAGAACCAAGAAGTTATTTGAGCACGAAAGCCAACCCTAGCGACGTCGCTGCAATCTTAAACCTACGCCTCGCACAGTCTAGCTCAGCGTTTAGGGTTAACATGTAGGCATTGAGGGCGTTGGGGCTTGCCTGGAACCCCCCCCCCCTCCCCAAATTCAAAAAACAATGGCCCAAAACGCATAAAAATGACCATGACTTTTTCATACTTTGTGGGGGGGCTGCAGGTAGGGAAATTCTAAGAACCACTCAAAACAAGCAAAATTAGACTCAGACTGGCCCGGCCTGCACTTCACGATGTCCACGGAAGCAGTGCGACGCTGGGCTGGCAGCCTCAGAAGGGGGGGGGGTTGATCTAAGCCATGGTCCCACATATACATGCAAAAATTGAGGAGCATATTGATGAGCACAAAAATTTAAAATCTGCAAAAGAAAAAACACACATGTATGTACCTTTTTTCACTTCGTTCGCAGCACAGTATCTCCTGACAGCCAGCACATATATATATATATATATACAAGAGCACTCGAGGCCCATTAATTTAGATTCCCCCCACGCCCCCTCCCCCCCCCCCCAAGTCTCGCAATCAGGCGGTGCTTCGCCACAAGATTCGACAGGAGTCAGGTTCGCACTTGGGGGCTGCTTGGGTTTAAAAACTGGGGAGACACATGCGGCATCTACGGAGCCCACACCCTCAACCCCAGATTTCTCTCCATGCGGCGGCAATGCAAAACCCTAAACCCTGAACCCTGAACCCTGAACCCTAAACCCTAAACCCTAAACCCTAACTAAACCCTAAACCCTAAACTCTGCATGCTGAATGGCCCGGCGCGGCGAGACGACGAAGAAGCCCTGGGAGCTACCCTCCAAGGACGAGGGCCTGGTGGGGAGGGGGGGTTAAGGGTTTAGGGTTTAGGTTAAGGGTTTAGGTTTAGGGTTTAGGGTTTAGGGTTGAGGGTAGAGGTTGAGGGTGCAGGGTTCGGGTTTAGGGCATTGGGTTGAGGGAGTTTGAGGTACCTGGTATCTCCCTATGTTACACTTTAAGCATCTAGGGTTTGGGGCTTAGGGTTGCAGGGTTTAAGGCTTAAATAGCCTGTTTCAGGTTTGGGGTTGAAGGGCTTAAGGTTTAGAGGGTTTAAGTGTCCGGAATCCTTCCTTGTCCTAAAGGTCCATGCACCTCAACAGTACTTGCATGGGCCTCAAAGTAGGGGGTTTTGGACAAAACCCCTAGACCCTAAACCCTAAACCCTGAACCCTAAACCCTAAACCCTAAACCCTAAACCCTAAACCCTGAACCCCTCGACCTAGATGCATCGTTTGGGCTCCAACGCCTGGCCTACCCTGGTCTTCGGGACCAAAGCAACCTTAGCTTGATGGCCTTATTTGGGCTTTGGGCTTAGCGGCTCGAGGGATTTAGATAACCCTAAACCCGAAACCCCAAAACCTTAACCCTAAACCCTAAACCCCCAACACTAAACCTGACCCTATACCCTAAACAGTAAACCCTATGTCCGGAGCTCCGAAACGGTGCACCTGACCCAAGGGCCATCGTTGGAGTATGTTGAGGAACCTTTTCGAGGTACATCCTTAGGGGCTAGGAATCTTAAGGGTTTTGGAATTTTAGGGTTCAGGGTCTAGGGTGTAGGGCTTCGGGGTCTTAATCTCATGACCCATGGCCTGCACCAGCCCCACCAGAATGCCCAGGACGCCTGCAAGGAGTGAGGTTTCGGGTTTCGGGCTTCGAGTTAGGTTTCTGGTTTCGGGTTTCGGGTTTAGGGTGTGGGGTGTAGAGTTTAGGGTTTAGGGTTTCGGGTTTCGGGTTTCGGGTTTGGGTTTAGGGCGTAGGGCGGTTTTGTGCTTTTTCTTCCAGGGGTTTCGCTGAGGCGGCCTCCAAGGAGCAAGACCATCCATTCATCCTCCTGGGACAGATCGGTTTAGGGTTTAGGGTTTAGGGTTTAGGGTTTAAGGTTTAAGGTTTAGGGTTAGGGTTTAGGATTTAGGGTTTAGGGTATAGGGTTTAGGGTAGATCTCGCTCCCTGGGAGCCCATGTACCCATGAGGTTCCCCTCATCTTCTCCTAGTATGTCTCTTATATTCCCTTAGAGGATCTTTACAAATTGTTTAGAGTTTAGGATTTAGGGCTTAGGGTTAAGGGTAAAGGGTCCCCAAACCCAAGGGTACAACCCTAGGGGTCCAAGGTTTTTAACCTCATGACTAGGTGGGTTCGTGGGCTTTGGGGGATACTGTCTTAGGGTAGTTACCTGGTCCCGTAACATGGGCGCTTAGAAGGGGGCTCCCTATGTGCCTTTTAAATTACCCTAGAGAAGCTCTTGGCCCATACTTCAGAACCCTTTAAAGAAGGCAATGTACCTATAAGCACTAAACCCTAAACCCTAAACCCAAAACCCTAAACCCTAAACCCTTGGGCCTTACCAAAGGTTCCCACGTCGTAGCTTTAGGGCCCAAGCGTGTACCCTATGGACTTGCGTCGGCTCGGAACACCGAGGCATCGGCGGTTGTAGGATTTCTCTATCTGGCGGGGGGTTGGGGTTTAGGGTTTTGGGTTTAGGGTATAGGGTTTAGGGTTTAGGGCTGAGGGTTGAGGGTTGAGGGTTGAGGGTTTAGGGTTTAGGGTTTAGCCTTTAGGCTTTAGGGCTTAGGGTTTAGGGTTTAGGGCTTAGGGTTTAGGGTCCGTGCGGACGTAAGCACTCGAAGTTTGAAGTCCCGCGGGCGAACAGGAAGGAACAGGAAGGAGCAGGAAACCCTAAACCCTAAACCCTAAACCCTAAACCCTAAACCCTAAACCCTAAACCCTAAACCCTAAACCCTAAACCCTAAACCCTAAACCCTAAACCCCAACCCTAAGCCCTGAACCCATCAAGGAGTCAAGGCCAATCGTCCTGAACCTGACATCGATGCTGTGTCGACACACAACCTAATATGCGCAGCCCCTGCAAGTCATGAACGCAATGACTTCAAAAAGGTGCTGAAATCATATAAACAAGTCATGAGCTGATTGTATTATCTGACTGATTACTGTACTTCAAAATAAGCTTAACACAAATCATGAACTGCTTTTGTATATGGCTTTACTGCTTAATTCACGTACTTGCACACCACACCGTCACATAGAACTGCAACCTTGCACAGCTCATGGGTTTTACCTTAGTTGGGCTTATTCATCCCTAAATAGCCTTGATCCTAAGGGGGGGAGGGGGTAGTATAAAGGGGGGTAGTCGGGAAACCTATGCACAGCATGAAGAAGCCCCCGACCCCCAAACCCACCTCAACCCTAAACCCTAAACCCCCCCTAAACCCTAAACCATAAACCCTAAAACCTTAACCCTAAACCCTAAACCCCAACAGCCGGGTCCTGAAACACCGGCCTCAGCATTCCCTCGAACTGCTCCGGAGGCCTTGTCTGGCTGGTTCTTGGTAGGGAATGAGGGACTGAGGTAGGGTTTAGGGTTTAGGGTTTAGGGTTTAGGGTTTAGGGTTTAGGGTTTAGGGTTTAGGGGTTAGGGGTTAGGGTTTAGGTTTAGGGTTTAGGGCTTTTAGGGCAACCCTCCAACTCCCGCCGCACCCCCCTGTACATACCCTTTAAGGGATTATGTAGGTTAGCCTTCCCCCATTCCCAAGGAAGTTGTGGCTGTCCTGACAACATGTAACTACAGCTCACAGCATCATGGTCGCCTTCCTGCAATACCAACCCTATAAAACACGATCCCCTCCAACATATATACCTTCCACATCCATCTCTCCTCCTCTTCCTCCTTCACCTCATCCTCCATGGTGAGGTTGATCACCTAATGGCCCACATCCAAGAACGACAACAAAAAGTTACTCAAACACGCAAGCAGTGCACACAAGGAGGACAAGTGGCCATGGGCACCGGATCGTGCTCAACCATGGACGCCTCACATAGTGGAAATACTGATTAAATGAACCCCCCTCCAAAAAAAAGGACCATGCAGCAAAATTGCCTGGACCAGCTGGTCCACATCGCCCAGGTCCTAAAGAAAAGTCCGGTAGTCGATACACATGTGAGTTTTAACTTGGAACGAAAAAAGTCTTTTATACCACCTCGACGATCTCCGGCGGGATCTGGATGGGGCCGCTCCCCTGCGTGTATTCTCAGTTTCAATAGATTTGTGACGAAGGGAATAAGTCATCCAAGTCACGTCCGGCAGGGATAATTGGCTCCTCCCGCAAAGACCCCTCCCACCCCCACCCACCCACCAACAAATAAAAATTTTTAAAAAAAAAACGAAGGACCAAAAAGAAGAAGAAAGGACTCCTCGCCCAGGTCATCCTGACAAGCCCCCCGAGCAAGTACTTACAGCACCATTTTGCAGGACAAGAACATCCGAACCCATGCATAGGTCATCCAAGTTACAGCTGGCAAATAGACGATGTGCGGCGGCTGCTGTCAAGACCGCCCCCCACCCACCCCCCACCCCCCCCCAAAAAAAAAAAGAAAAGAAAATCTAACAAAACGAAGGAATAGAAAGAACAAACGCCTCGTAGGCCGGGCCGTCCCGAGACACCTCACCAGCAACTACTTGCAGCAACAACTTGCAGAACAACATCATCCCCACAACAAAAAACAAACTAGAAAAAAAAGAAGGAATGGAAAGAACAAACGCCTCATGGTACGGGTCCGGGACGTCCCAGGACGCCTCACCAGCAACTACTCTCAGCAACAATTTGCAGAACAACAACATCCACACCTGGACGACGACCACGCCGAGCACAACAGCCGCCAGCACCACCAATGCTCCTGTGAAAGGAGAGAGAAACACAAGAATCACAGGATAAAGACGGTAGAAGGGAGAAGAGAGGAGAAGGGAAAAGGCAGGAAGGCTCCTCGCAGCGACATGACCTGGGACGTAACCAAAGAAGTTCTGGAGAAGAATGTGTTTCATCATCAAAACAACAAGCCGGGGGCGCCTGAAACAATGGCAGATAGCAAGGACAGGATCGCAAAGTTGCTCGAGCTACAAAAGGTCACGAAGGACAAGGTATTCTTTTTCCCGAAAGGGTTATAGAGGGAGTTCATATCCTGGTGACAAATCACACGCAACACTGATATGTCTTCTTCTTCTTGTTTCGTCCTTGCAAACATGCCCTTCCCAATCAAGATAACACCAATTTCAGGACAAGCTCCGAGAACACAGCATCCACGGCTTGCCCAACTATGGACCATCTTGTTGTTCCCAAGATCACGAAAGTGGTACAGAGAGCTAACAAGGGTGTCCCAATACTTTGTGCGAAGCTCCTTGAAGCCTCATCAAAAAAACAGCGAAGTTAGACCAGCGAGCTACATCCCTTGATTGAACCATCCAGAGACCCAGCCTCAAAATCTCGATCTATCGGCCCCGAGAGACCCTCAGCTTCAAAAGCCACAATGAAGGCACTAGTTCCTCGAACCCACCACGGTAAGGCAGCATTTCCACACCACCGACTTCAGTTGGCATGCCACCCAACGCGAACATCCTCGCAGTAGCAGCACAAAAGGTGTTTTCATTTCTGAGGGGCCTAGCCTCCACATCAACCACTTTCGGCAGCATTTCCACACCACCCCGGAGGTAGCTGCCACGGCGCCTTGCGACCTTTTTTAAGGAGGTGTCCTTCCCCTGTAGGGATACCCTTCCTCCGATAGAGCAGCACAAGCATCAGACCAACGATGATTGCATTCTAGTATTCATTCTCTCTCTCTCTCTCTCTCTCTCGCTCCCTTTCCTTCTCCTTGGAAATCCTCAACCTCTTTCAATCGCTACATCTACAAGCAATACGCATTCGAGAAGTCTTTTTTATCGCGGAGCGAGGTACGTGCAAGCCGGCTCCAGCCCCGCAGCCACGGATGCTGGTATTAGGCGCTCGGCAAAAAAAGATCTTAAATGGCGCTACTGAAAGCAGCCTTCAAAAAATAACGCCACCAAAGGCAGCCTTAAAAGAAACCCAGTTAAAACACCAAAAAAAAGCCCAGTGGGGCTAATTAAAGGCCCGACCCGCAGCAGTCAACGACCCCCTTGCTCACATCTTCTAATCCTATGTCGTGCCCGTAGGCTAAAATCTATGCCGAACAGATATACATACATATATATATATATGTAGCACAACCCAAAAGACGATATTGTGGTGAGCAAGGGGGCTAGGCCCGTGAAAGTGCAACAAAGACTCTGTATATTTAACCCTAAACCTTCAAACAACTAAAGACAAGTGCCTATTCGAATATCAATCCACCCGCTACACATGTCTTCTATTTCAATTATAAACTATTATAAACTAAAACCAACCCAGCATGGTTACAAAATGGTTATCGAAGCCTGTGCCCCGAGACTTTGTTTGAGGCCCTTTAAAGTCTTAAAAGTACCGGCAAACCTCGACGGCTCTCCCGACTATGGCCCATGCCTTTGTTTCCGGAGAAACAAAGGCATGTTCCGGGACAGTCAGCCCCCCTTTCCGAAGAAAGGGATGCTGCCGCGGCGTCCCACACCGCGGCCCCCGTCGAAGCAGGGGGGGTCAGCCTTCCGGCTCGCGCAGCCGAAAGACCGACCCCAAACGAGACAAAATCCCTGTTTTCGTGGTCGATGGGGAGGATGGACACTGAGGCTGGATCTCAAAAAAAAGCCAGCAGCCACAATTCCCTGCAGTTTGAGGTGTGGGCCTGAGATTTTCGAGGACCCCGTAACCATGTGGTTTCACGCTTACTGGTTTCAGATGTTCGGGTTTCAGGTTTAGTGACTTCGGGTTGGTGTGGTTGCATTTCTGGGGCTTCGGTTTTATTTTGTTTACAGTTTAGGGATTTTGGATTCCCGAATCGTGACCCCCGTCCGAAGGCCCACCCCCCCTCACCAAAAAAACAAATAAAGCACAATTAAGGCAGCATTTCCATACCACCCAAGAAGTAGCTGCCACAGCGCCTCACATTCCAGCCTTAAGAGCTATCTTTTCTTTGATCGCCCAGCTCCTCTCCCGCAGGAAGGGATGCTGCCGCGGCGTCCCACGCCGCGGCCCCCGTCGTAACAGGGGGGGATCAGCCGCCCGGCTGATTTTTTTTGCTAGGGATACACTTCCTCCATGGAGCAGAACAACGACCAGGAGAGAGTCGACAAAATGAGCATCAGTCCAGTGGTTGTAAATTTAAGGATTTGGGTCTGCATAAGGGGTTCAGGTTCAAGGGTTTTCGGGTTTAGGGGTAGCGACGTTGGGAAGTTCGGGTTTCAGTGTTTCGGGTTGACTAATGCTGGATCGGAGTTTCAGGTTGCATTAAGCGGCTTCCTACACCACGCACACACTTTTTTTGAAGCGAAATGATTGAATTCTGAATTCGGGTGACACAGGGCCAGCAGTAACGTCGCCACCCGAGAAAGGCCCGTGAAACTGATGGGTTTGCAAGATCTGAAAACACAGAAAGCAAGTAAGTTTTATAAGTTAGGATCATCTTGCACAACCCTGGGGGCACGCCAAGTTTGAGGGGACCGAAGGCATCTGGAGACATAGTCTCGCCGTCGGTACACCCCCAAACGACGACCACACTAGAACACAACAACAACCAACAAGAAACTATTATATGTTTCCGACAAATCGTCAAAGACAGCGCTGCATTAGTTCTGATAACAATCTCATCTTAGTGTGGCGCCCCCGAGTTCCCCAGATGGCCAAACAAACAAAAAAACACATTGTACACTAAGTGCAGTATTTTCACTACACACCAATGTAGAGCAAACAAACAATCTCATGATTATAAAAAATGCTGTTAGCCATCCAGAGAACCCTCGAAGAAATTTATTTTTGGTTTTCGTGCACATGCATTCTTAAAAAAACAACTTGATAAATCCGGCGATCACTTCAAACCCGTAGGTGAGGATGCAGCCGGCGCAGCAGCCTTGAAATTAAGTGGCGCCGCGAAGCAAAAGTATAAATGTATACGAGCTGCCTTTAAAAGAGCAGAACTGTATGGCGCAATTAAAACTGCCTTAAACCAAAAGGAACAAAAGCATGTCTCTATATATATATATGTGTTTTTTGAATGTGTGTAGTGGACAGTTTAGGCTACCTATCTGTCTTGCAGCTCAGTCGACTGCTTCAGGTAGCAGATCTCCAGACGTGATGCTGCGTTTACAGAGCTCCGCGTGAATCCACCAGGCTCTGCTCCCAGAGGTGGTGCGGAGGCCTTCATCTCCATTGCCGACCAATCCAAGCCAACTTGCTGAAGCTCCTCTAGCCATTCTCTGTACTCATCAACGCCCTAGCCAATGTTGTCCCAAGATACCTCTGCAATGACAAGAACCATCCGCGTACAATCTGGCATCCGCCCTTCACTCATGGCTTTGGCGAGAATCGTGAGAATATGTCGCTCCGGGCCTTCACAGTCCAGCTTCAAAAAAAATGCAGGCTGAGCAACCTCTCGCAGCAAAGTGGAAAATCGTATTGCTGCCACACGTTCATGAGTTGCATCGGCAACAACTTGGTACTCAGTCAAGCAATGCCTGTATCGATTATACTTACTGTTGGCAACGCTGAACTTGATCTTGCCATCGTAGATGCGTTCATTGCCAACCAGCGCTGCCTGATGGAATGTAAAGCCACACCCGGCCGTCGACCCACGGAGATTTTTCTTACTAAGAACCAGGGGGCTGTAGGTATTAAGGATTAGGGTTTGGCGGGGATGGGGGGGGCTTCGGGTTTAGGGGATGGGGTTGAGGGGTCAGGGTCGAGAGTTTAGGGCTTTCTAGGGCTTACTTGGAGGCTCGCAGGGTATCTATAGCCCCAGTGATAGCAGTACTTGTAAGGACTCGAAGTCCATTAAACAAGCTATAAGTAGACTTTCACCATGAACCTCCAAGAAGGGTTTAGGGTTTAGGGTTTAGGGTTTAGGGTTTGGGGTTTAGGGTTTAGGGTTTAGGGTTTAGGGTTTGGGGTTTGGGGTTTATGGTTGTTAAGGCTTACAGGTTTTTAAAGGTTCGCAGGGTTGGTGGGCCTGGGGTCTCGAAGTTAAACTCAAAGGCTTGGTCCTAAACCTAGGCGTACATGAGTGCAGAAGTGCCGAACGCGTGCAGTGTTCCAGCAGCTTTACATCGTCGCCTCTGCTTACGACCCTGAGCTGCAATAGGCAACATTTTAGGGTTTAGGGCTTACGGTTTATGATGTTCAAACAATCTTTCCCAATCGCCTACTTTCAAAGCAGCACGCACTTGATCGAACCGCATGTTTCAGCAAACATGCGGGGATAACCCTAAACCCCAAATCCTAAACCCCAAACCCTAACCCCCAAACCCTACCGCCCAAACCCCAAACCCCAAACCCTAAACCCTAACCCCCAACCCCAAACCCTACCCCCCAAACCCCAAACCCCAAACCCTAAACCCAAAACCCCAAACCCTAAACCCTAAACCCCAAACCCTAAACCCTAAACCCCAAACCTATTATAAGCCCTGATTCTTGAACTGCTCAGACAGGACGCAGGCCGCCCAACCTCTCGCCCACGAGCTCAGCCAGACCGAACCTGGGTGTCCATAAATGGTTTAGGGTTTAGGGTTTAAGTTTAGGGCTTGGGGTTCATAGTTCATAGGGTTTACATTTAAGGTGCATGATTCAGGGTTTATAGAACTAAGGGCTTATTAGGCTTGCAGGGTGTTACGGTTTAGGAGATTTGAGGTACTGCGCGATCAGGAGCTTCCGGGCAAAGCGCCCCCATCTTGAGTTCCTCGGGCCGCAATATCGTGCTTAGGGTCCACAAGGTTTAGGGTTTAGGGTTTTAGGATTTAGGGTTTAGGGTATAGGGTATAGGGTGTAGGGTTGAAGCGCTATTCTCCCCTGAACTCGCAGCCCGACTTACTTCGGGCTTTCTGAGACCACATCGGCCTTAGATTGCTAAGCGGGGATTAGAAGGTGCCTTAATCCAGCTAATTTGGCAAGTCAGGGTGCAACTAACCCTAAAACCTAACCCTAAACCCTAAACCCAAAACCCTACAAACCCTGACCTTCAAGCTCTAAGCCAGACGCAAGAGCCTCTAGCCTAAGGGAAGTTACATGGCCCCTTTATATGGTCCCTTGTGCTTTGCTGAGTAGAATATATAAAGGTATCTTGGAGGTTCCCGAATTGAGGTGAATGTTAAGGGGCCTAAACCCTAAGCCCTAAACCCTAAACGGCCATAAACCCTAGCTTTAGGCCGAGGGCGTCCGATCCATATAGCTGGCAATGTCGCTGGAATGCTTCGGCAGCTCCTGCTTCGCCATAAACCCTATACCCTAAACCCTATACCCTAAACCCTACTGCCAAAGTGAACCATGGGGGGAAGGGGGGGTTTATCCAAAAGAGTGGCGTTTGACAGGCAGTACGGAAAACTAGGACCCACCAAAAAGGGGTAGCGATTCTTGAGCCCCCCTGTATTGCATTTCAGATCGTAGACACTTAGACCAGACATGTTCACATGTGCTTAACCCTAAACCTTATAAAAGAAAAGCCTCCAGGGTGAACTGCGCGACCTCCTCCTGGAGCGGAAGATGTCAGGTGAGGTGGGCAATGATGATATGAAGTAGGGCTTATATTCCTTAAATCAGGTTTAGGGTTTCGGGTTTAGGGTTTAGGGTTTAGGGGTATCCCCAAAAGGACCCCCGGTATATACACTTACCAATAAGAAAAAAAGGAACCTTATATACACTCACGATTAACAGTTTAATATAACCCTGCTTTAAATGTGGCTGCTCTTGGAGGTTCAGGGGGGCACTTAGAACTGTAGGGTTCAGGGTTTAGGTTCGGTTTAGGGTTGAGGGTTTAGGGTTTCGGGTGTAGGGTTTCGGGTGTAGGGTTTAGGGGTACTTATAACCCCAAGAAGAGCTCTACTTATAAATAAGCCCTCCAAGTCCTCTAAGAGTCGGCTATAAGTAGACCTGTAGCGGGGTTCTCTGGACCTCCAAGTGCTCTTGGTGGGCACATATGTTTTACGGGTTCTTAAGGGAGGGGGGTTCAAGGGGGTAGGTACCTAGGGAACCTTAGGGAAGCTTAGGGAGCCTTAGGGAGCAGTAGGGAGTACTAGGGAGCCTTGGGTCACGTACCCCCCTCCCTCCCTTAATTACCTTAAAAACCCTGTACTATGTGGTTCCTCATACGCATTGCTTGAAGCCCTCCTAAAAGTTTTACTTTCAGGCTCCTTATTGTAGTTTCTACAAAAACCCAAAAGGTTTAAGTCCGAAGAACTGGCCAGAACACAACCAAGTTTTTTGGGCTGTCCTTTTGAGAAATCCACCACGGCTGAAGGTACTAAACAGAAAACCCTAAACCCTAAACCCTAAACCCTAAACCCAGGGTTTAGGGTATCCCTCGGTCTTAAGACCGAACCCAAAAGCCGAACTCCGAGGCCAACAAATTGCGCTGCCCGAAGCCCACGAAAGCAGCCGCATACACTTTGAGTTTAGGGTTTAGGGTTTAGGGTTTAGGGTTTGGGGTTTACGGTTTCCGGTTTAGGGTTATATCCCACCAACTAGGAGGGGTGCATGAAAAACATCCCCAAATTCTAAACACCCAGGCCGCAAAACCCTAAACCTTAAACCCTGAACTCTGAACCCTAAACCCTAAACCTGAACTCTGAACCCTGAACCCTAAACCCTAAACCTGAGCCCAGCCTTAAGCCCAGAACGCAACAGATTAAATCCAAGCCCGAAGCCCTACCTGGACTGGGATGTTCCCCCCTTTTCCTACCAGTCCTTAACTTTGTTGTCCAGTACCTAGGGGAACTAAAGGTGAACCTTTGGGATTATAAGGGGATTTGATTACCCCAAAAAGGTTACAGGTTACCTACTCCTCTACGAAGTTAATAGGGAGTATAGTGCCCTCCATTATAGTCCTTATTAAGGACTGTTAGTATAAGGGGGAACATCCCAATCTGTGGACTGTAAACCCGCAAGTCTGTCTCCCCCTCCCCTCCCCCCTGGAAAATACTAAAGCCAGCCATAAATCCCTAACCTCTGAACCCTAAAAATGCCTAAGCCCGCAAACAGCCTAAACCCATACCCTGAACCCTAAACCCCTATAACCCTGCACTAAAGCCTAAACCCTAAACCTAAACATTATTAAACCCTAGACCCTAGACCCTAGACCCTAGACCCTAGACCCTAGACCCTAGACCCTAAACCCTAAACCCTAAACCCTAAACCCTAACCCAAAACCCTAAACCCTATAAAGCTCAACCCACGATTTCCTTGATGCCGCGGATGGCGTCGCGACCCACGAAGACCGGAAGCACACGAGAGGTCCTGCCCAAGACCTTCCAGGAAATTTTGAATTGGGGGGGGGGGGGGGAAGGGGTTTGCGGGTCTCAGGGCTTCGGGGTTTGCAGTTTCGGGGTATGGTTTTAGGGTTTAGGTTTTAGGGTCTAGGGTCTAGGGTTTAGGGGCTGTGGGGTTTATGGACTTGCGGGTTTCCAGGTTAGGGCCTTTAGGGACTTAGGGCTTTGGGGCTTAGGGTGCACAAGACAAGACCTTCCAAGAAAACGGAAACTCTGAGTTAAGGGCTTTTGGGTTTAGGTGTTTGGAATTTTCGAGGGTGCCCAGACAATGGAGCTCTGCATTGGGGGTCTTTGGGCTGATGAGCTTGGGACTTAGGGTGCTGGAAGCTGTGAATTCGGGTTCAGGGTTTGGGAGTTTAGGGTTCAGACTGCATATGTACTAAACTACCATGAAGCACTCGAAGGGTACAGTAACCACATGGACTAGGGCTGCAGGGTTTTGGGGTTTAGTTCATGGGTTTGGGGTCTGTAGGACCCTAAACCCAAAACCCTAGACCCTAAACCCTAAACCCTAAACCCTAAACACTATAGACCCTGAATCTGTAAGAACCGCCCTCTGCGTGGCCTGGTCCACTGCGTGATCCATGTGCCTCGGGTTGCGGGTTGCGGCTTGTTGTTGACGTTCCAGTGTCTTTGAGAACGGTTTGCATGGAATAGACACAAAAAAAAGGAAAAACAAAGCCCCTAAACCCAAACCCCGAACCCCAAACCCTAAACCCTCCTGGGTCAGGGACTTTGGGAATGAGGAACGCCTACGGGCTTGCAAGTTTAGGTCCATCAATCTCGGCTTTCCCTGAACCTTTTCCGGGCTTCACATTTTAGAGGTGAAACTCCTTGGGGTTTGAAGAGGCTAATGACACCCCCGAGAAAGTGAAATATGCCACCTACTTAGCGCAGGTATAATCTCTCCGTGCCTTAACAGGCGCTTCTGGACTCTAGGGGTTTAGAGTTTAGGGTTTAGGGTTTAGGGTTTCGGGTTTGCACTACGCCCAATGCCCTCAATGCCTGAACCACCCTAAGCTTTGCCATAGAGTAACAACTAGAGGCCGGCTTGATTAGACTTGGTATTGCGGGCAGTTCTTGTTTAGGGTAGGTGCGGAAATCCCGCAAGTGATTGTTTGGGCTCCAGCAGAAACAGTGCAGCTGCGCGGCGTCTGATAGATGTCGAGGACTTGCTGAAAGCCTGCCCCCCGCCGACAGCGGCAGAATACCCCTTCTACCCTAAACCCTAAACCCTAAACGTGAAGCACTCCAGAGTTGGACGTTCAAAGGCCATTGGCGATGAGCTTTCCAAGACTTGTATTTGCCGTACATGGCTCGCTCACAGACTACACAGAACATATTGGCTGGCTTCTGAAACCCTCCTAAAGTTTAACGTCTAGGCTCCTTTCGTTATTACGAAAACCCAAAAGGTTAAAGTCCTAAGAGCCAGCCAGAAGAAAGCCAAGACATGTGGTCACTTCTCGAAATTATGGGTCCTTTTTTGGTACCCTCAATAAGAGGGGCCGCCTTATACTAAGAAAGGGCCATAAATTAGAGAAATCACCATGTAGGCTTTATAGGGTTTAAGGATGTTTGAGGTTTAGGGCTTTAGGGTTTTTGGGTGTGTAGAGGTTGTAGGGCTGATCAGGTCGGTTGGGCTTACAGGGAGTATGGAGTTTAGGGTCGTCCCGGAGTCGGGTCGCGTGCCTTCTGACTTCACGACGTAGGCCAGTATCCTGCTGGCATCTGGGATGGGGGGGGGGGGAACAGTCTACCTGTGAACACAGAGTCCTAAATCCGACAGCTAAACCAGAAGACCCCAAGGTCCTAAACTCCAAACCCTAAACCTCAGTTCAGGATCTGAACTGCCATCAAGTCACAGAATTGAGGAAGGGCGTAAGCTAGAGAACTAAATATTGGGTGCGTCCCAAAATTAGGTGGGCTCCTAGAACGAGGAGTAGCTACAGTATTTTTGTGTACACAAGGGCTCTGCCCAAGACTAAACCCGAAACCTGAAACCCGAAACATCTCAAAATATAACCTGCAGCATACCTTTACTTTAGCCCCTAAAACCCCAAAACCCCAAAACCCCAAAACCCCAAAACCCTAAAACCCTAAAACCCTGAAACCCTAAAACCCTAAAGCCCTTGGCCTTCAAGCCCTGAGGCCCTAAGGCCCTAAAGCCCTAAGACAGAACCGCGCCCAGGTGCGATGTCGGGTGATTTGATTTGTGGCACAACCCCAGACCCCAAAACCGGCAACCCCTAAGCCTCAAAAAGCCTCGAAACCCGAAACCCGAAACCCGAAACCCGGAACCATAAACCCTAAACCCTACAGCCTAAACATGCCTAAACCCCACGCCGGAAAGGACCGTGGTTGCCTCTCGGCGTGGATCAGCTTGGTGGAGATCATCGTGGCCAACTCACGGGCCACCTCCCGGATTCTGTGGAAGAGGTTTCGGGTTTAGGGTTTAGAGTTTAGGGTTTGGGGTTCAGACTGACATACTGACCTCAGAATAAACAGGGCCATTGGTTTGTTTTGCTTTGCTGTGGGGGATAGGTTGAATCATGGAAGAAGGATTCTTGCATGGCACCCTAGCGGGCCTTTCTACTGTCTCCCTTTTGCATGCATATATGAACCCTAATCCTAAACCCTAAACCCTAAACCCTAAACCCTAAACCCTAAACCCTAAACCCTAAACCCTAAACCCTACAATTGTAAATCACATGCCCCAATCTTATACGAATAGCCCACAAGAAGCTCCTCCCCGAACCTTCACTTGACACAACGAACCAACAGAGACCAAACCCCAGACCGCCCACGTGTTCCCTATCAGCAAACCCGAATTCCTACCTAAAGCCTTATAAACCCCAAACCCTAGCCCTAAACCCTAAACCCTACACCCTAAACCGCCTGTAAGTCCACTTCGAGGCTCTTGGGAGACCACAAACGCGAGCCTCCTGCTGGCGCTTCAGGAAGACGCCTTGGCAGTTCACGTAGCCGCAGCAGACGATGTGGGGCTGCACAGGCCGGAAGATCCTTGAAATTGTTGGGGTTTAGGGTTTAGGGTTCAGGGTTTAGGTTGGGGGTTAGGGTTTAGGGTTTATAGGGTTCGGGTTTAGGGGGCTTCAAAGGCGGCTTAGAGCTGGGTGCCGATGCTTCTTGTGGGGTTTTAAAAGTTTACTAACCATGACTGGGGTAGACTTGGGGAAACATGATAGTTTTGTTTCTTATAAGGATTATGTCGGAATAATGGTATTTAGAAATACAATCAGCCGTAAGCCTACCTGATCCCTAAAGTATGTTAAAAACATGTCCTTCGTTGGATTTGGGCGGTCTGGGGCTACTTTTTGTTGGGCGGTCCGGGTAAACCCCAAGCCCCCAACCCCAAGATGAAACGCCCTGAACCCCGTAGGGGTTTCGGGATGAGGCCACAAGGCCAGGAATTAAGCGAAGGATTGAGGGTCCTGCAGTTCTAGGTATAGCGTTTGTTGGGGTTTCTGTTTTAGGGTCTAGGGCCTAGGGCTGGGGTTTAGGGTTTAGGGTTTAGGGTTGAGGGTTGAGGGTTTAGGGTTTAGGGTTTAGGGGATCTAGGGTATAGGTTTTTTTTGCTTCAGGGGCACCTAACCGCAAACAACAAGGAAGTAAGGGCTTCTACTGAGTCCGAGGCTTGCAGCCAGAGGACCTGACTCCAATAAACGAGGAAGCCCTATACAACCCCTTAAAGGGTATATATATATATATATAGGGCACTAAATCCCCCAATCCCTACTAAGAACCCGAGTGGGGGGGGGGGGGGGGGGGAACCCTAAACACTAAACCCGAAACCCCAAACCCTAAACCCCCATTACAGTGGGTCCTAGGCTTGCAGCCAGAGGGGCATGGTGATGGCCAGCCAGTTCGTGAAGTAGCCGATCACAAGGCCAGAGAGTGGGAGACTCCACCAAACGTGCATGTATCCTTGGGTTCAGGGTTTGGGGTTTGGGGTTTGGGGTTTTGGGGTTTGGGGTTTGGGGTTTGGGGATTTGCTTTGGGTTTTGGGGTTTGGGGTTTTGAGGTTTGGGGTTTGGGGTTTAATAAAGGTTGGGGAGGGTGGGGTTGAACTGCTTGTAGCTGTCTGTAGAGTAAGGTCGAGGCGCTATAGGCTTATGGGGTTTAGGATTGTAGAATGCTGGGTTTAGGCGGGGCCGGGGTTAATTCCTCCAAACTACCCTAAACCGTAAATCCTAAACCCTAAACCCTAAACCCTAAACCCTAAACCCTAAACCCTAAACCCTAAACCCTAAACCCTATTGCCCTAAGCACTGCCAGGTAGCTCCACACGCCCATCTGCACAAGCCCGAGGATGAAGCCCATCACGGCTGCCACGCGCAGCCTGTAGTTGACGAACTTCGGGGTTTAGGGTTTAGGGTTTAGGGTTTAGGGTTTAGGGTTTAGGGTTTAGGGTTTAGGGTTTGGCTAACAAGCTCGTGTCCAGGAACGTAAACCATGTAAGTAAGCTGCCATCAGAGGGATACCGAGGGATACCATCTTACTGATAAACTTATCTCAACGAACCCGTCATATTTTATGTTCCTTCACAAGAAACCCTAAACCCTAAACCCTAAACCCTAAACCCTAAACCCTAAACCCTAAACCCTAAACCCGGTACAATAGCAAGGACTCTTGAGGATCCCCGAAGCCCGACCCCCGCTGGAAAGGGCGGCCCGGTCGCACGAAGGTGAACTCGTTGTGCGACATGTCCTGGCGGAATCTGACGGCTAGTTTAGGGTTTAGGGTTTAGGGTTTAGGGTTTGGGGTTTAGGGTTTAGGGTTTAGGGTTTAAGGTTTGACATGTCCTGGCGGAATCTGACAGCTGCTCAGCTTCTCCGTCTCTTGCCTCTTCATGCGCCTTAACACAGACCCCTGAGAGGATCCAAAAAGTAGATTTCCTTAAAGTTTCAAAACATGACCCAATGATGGTAAAGGGTACTATTTGGGGGGTGCGGGGTTCTACTTTTGGGATCCTCCGAAAGTCTGGGAAGGCTTAGCTGGGGTAAATGCCGGGGAGTAGAACCTCAAGACCTAGACCCCAAACGAAGTCTTAAGACCATGGCCTTGCGCGCATGGAAAGCTGCCGGGTCTCGGTTCGAAGGCAATGCCACCCCGATTGGGTTTTGAGGGCTGAGGGGGTCTCAGGCTTCTCGAATGGATTTCTAGAAAATAGGGTCTAGGCTTGTGGGTGTTGAAGGTTTACTAGACCAAGGAGTAACCTAGAAATGAATAGGGTGCCGGTTTGGTTTTTTCGGGAGTTGCAAGGGACCCAGAGGAACTTATATCCTAAAACGAGGGAATAAAGGCCGACCCTGGGTCCTAGAAAGCCTAAACCCTATAAACCCTATAAACCCTATGAACCCTATAAACCCCATAAACCCTATAACCCGATAAACCCGATGTACCCTATAAACCCTATAAACCCTGTAAACCCTATAAACCCTATAAACCCTATAAACCCTATAAACCCTATAAACCCTATAAATCCTGAACCCTGCGTGGAGATGTTAGAAGGAGGTTGAAAAGGTTGTAAAACACACCTCTGCAACATCTTTGGCCCCAGGGCTGGGCGTGGAAGCCATCTGCAAAGGTGTAAAAGCAGTGCCCGCAGGGCTCAGGGTTGGGGGTGCTGGTAAACCCTAAACCCTAAACCCTAAACCCTAAACCCTAAACCCTAAACCCTAAACCCTAAACCCTAAACCCTAAACCCTAAACCCTTGGTTTGGTGGTTGGGCCTAACCCTAACATGGGCTCTTTTTGGTCCTCGCCATAGGGTTCGGGGTTCAGGACTGCGGTAGGGCGGGGTCCTGGAACATGGAGACCAGCAGGGCCTTGTCTTCGATGAGAGCCTCCACGGCCATTTGCCTGGTGCTTAGTTCGGTTGAGGCTCCACATGTTAGGGATAGGGTTTAGGGTTGGTGTTTAGGGTTTAGGGTTTAGGGTTGAGATTTGGGGTTTAGGGTTTGGGGTTCAGGGTGTAAGGGTTGGGGGACTTTGAGGGCTTTTTATGGTAGGGTTGAGATAGGCTTCCACCGGTTCCAGACCCCCACACATGTGAGGGGCTTGAAGTGTGTTGGCTTTGCAATTTGCAAGGTTGCGACAGTTCCACAACAGGGCCCGCCGAGCGTCGGGAACCGTCCCCCGGGCGGGTGGGGCTCTGGCCGCACCATGACCCTCCACCCCCACCCCCACCCCCCCGAGCCCTCCCCCCCCCCAACCTTGCAGCTCATTGCAGCGGCTCCCGCTTCGAAGCAATGCTGCTTTACGGGTGCTTCAGGAAGCTTTGGCCTGCTTCCTCATGGTTGGGGCCACAAAATCTCGCCAAACCGGATACTGACCTGGAATGACTGGCTGTGTCGTAGGCAACTTACGAGCGCTCCATAATCCAGCATGAAGAGCCGGAACCACCATCTTTTCCCTAGAGCTCTGCTTCGAAACGCCGCTGCAAAGCCTTAAGGAAGGCCAAAACCTCGCAGAAAACAAGAGTTGGGACTGCAGCGCCCTTCCCGTCTTGCGTCTAGCCTGCAGTGGCCCCGAAACCAGCATCACCCCATCCTTGAGGGTGATGCTTGCCCCATTGGCATTGGCCTGCCAGGGCTGTCGAGGTACAAGATTAAGTAAAAAGCCGCGACCATCCGTGAACATGTCTCCGCTAACTTGCTGGCTGCAAGCCACTCGTGCGCACTGCATTCTGCGATTCGAGCACGTGTGACTCAAGCAACTTGGGTTGGGTCCTCCACTTGCTTTTCAAGCAACGTAAGCTCCTCAAACGAGCAGCCAAGTCTTCTTCCCGCCAGGGCACGCCACGCAGTCTTTCCGAGTGTCAAATTGCGGGCTGAAGGCGTTCCAATCTTTTTTTGCTTTTTTGATCTGGCTGAATCGTGGCTTATTGGTTGTCTTCTTGTTGTTGTTGTTGTTCTTCTTCTTCTTCTTCTTCTTCTTCTTCTTCTTCTTCTTCTTCTTGGGCGTGCCTGGCTGTGGGCGACAGCCCCCTTAGATGTACCTGGGCCCTTCCACCTCTTAGCCCCAAAACCAAGGGATCTGAACGATGCAAGCAGGCATTTTGAGGTTTTAGGCGGGCTTTCGGGCCTGAGCTTGATTTGGGGCTGTAGGGCTTCGGGGAATTTGGGGAGGTTTGCAGCATTTTCCTTTGGCCCAATAGGAAGTAGACAGTCCAAAACCTAAACGCTGCACCTAAGACGCCAAACCGCGTGGCAGCCAAGTTGCTTGATGTCAAAGATCTTCGTCCTGGGAGCAGCATTAACCCTCATCACCTAGGGTCAGGGTTGTAGTGGTCTATACAACAGATCCGAACAAAACAATCCTCCATTGACAATACCCCATATTCAGAACTGTATGCTGTTCCCACACAGCTATGGGAAAACCCAAAGTCCCAACGCAAAGTTTGCAGGAACGGCTTGCAAGGTGAAGCAAGTCAAGCTTCTCGTAACACCCCCCCCCCCCCCCCCCCCAGGCACCCCAACCCTAAACCCTAGAACCCACGTATGCCGTGCTTTATAGGCTCCAGACCCTGAACCCCACCCCCTCCCCGCCCCCCAAACCCAAAAAAAGACCTAAACCCTAAACCCTAAACCCTAAATCTCCAAGCTGAGACGCACATTCTCCTTGAGGTCCTCAATCACGGGCCGGAACATGAGCCTGGAGGGGGAGGGGGGGGGAGGGGGGGAATTAGGATCGAGGTTGGGATGCTTTTTGTATACTCACAGCCGTGAATGGGGGAATATCCCCTTTGATAATCCCTATGAAGGACTGCAAGTTTAAGGGGAACATCCCAAGATTGAGGGCCTAAGGCTGAGGGTGGCGGCAACCCTTGTGGCTTCCCCGCAAAAAACTCCCTCGAAACCCCTCGGCCCTCGCACCACCCTAAACCGTATGAACCCTGTAAACCCCATAAGCCCTGTAAACCCTATAAACCCTATAGACCCTATAAACCCTATAGACCCTATGAACCCTATAAACCCTATGAACCTATGAACCCTATGAACCCTCAAAACCCTGACCACCCTAAACACTAAACCCTAAAACAAACCCAAGACCCCAAAAACTCTAACCCCAAACCCTCTAACCCCTGTAAACCCTAAACCCCAAGCCCATTAAACCCTAAACCCTAAACCCTAAACCCCAAGCCCTAGAAACCCTAAACCCTAAACCCTAAACCCTAAACCCCCAAGCGTGTGGCTCTTTGCATCCTGGGGGCTGACTTTGCTCCATCACCTTGGCGTTCAGCTCCTGGAACTTGGGCCGACTTCTGAACCCCCCCCAAGGGTTTAGGGTTTAGGGTTTAGGGTTTAGGGGTTTATAGGTTTATGGGTTTATGGGGGTTTATAGGGCTGGCGGCTTAAAGGGCTAGGGTTTAGGAAAAGTTAACTTTTAGGCTCCTACGGTAGTTTCTACAAAAACCCGAAAGCAAGGAAACGTCTCAACTTATTGGCGTTGGTGGGTGGTCTCTTACGGTTAAGGGGGTTGGAGCTTAATTAGGTTGCGTTTTTGAATTAATCTTCTTCGGGGTTAGGGGTTCGAGCTTAATTGGGTTTTTGCTTTGAGTTAGTCTTCCCAGGGTTTAGGGATCAGAGTTTAGGCTGCTTTGGGTTTTGAGGTTCTGGGGACTCAAAGGGTTCTGGGTATCTTGGGGCTGCTGTTAGAATTGTGTTAGGCTTATAAAAGAATTTCTTTAAATTTTAATTTGATTCTGAAAATAACTCTGATTCCTATTGGATTTAGGTTCCACCTTTCAATGGTTCCATCCTTCAGTGGTTCTATATGGGGATATGTAGGGTGCAGAATTCCCTACTATTTCCCGTCAAAGAGCAGGTACGTAGAGAATGAACCAAGCTACCCTAAACCCCATGCTGTCCGCAGCTCTAAATTCCAAACTCAACTCTGCATTTCGGCTTATGCCCTCGAGAAGGCAGCTGCCCTGTTGTGAAAACCCTAAAGCCTAAAGCTCTAAACCTTAAAACCCAAACCCTAAACCCGAACTAAAACCCCAAGCAAACATGCCGAACCCCACAAACACCCTAAAGCCCTAAAAGCCCTGAACCCCCAAACTTTGAAGACCCTAAACACAGAACCCCAACGCACAGAAAATCTTAAATCACATCGCCCCAAAAGACTCTAACCGCCCGGAAAACGACCCTAAAACCCCAGAGCCCAATAAACCCTTAACATGCAAAAAACCTTCGCCCCCCAAACCGCAAGCGAAAGCCGCAAACACGACAACACACCCTAAACACTAAACCCTAAACCCTATAAACCCTAAACCCTAACCCCTAAACTCTGCAGCCCCTGAAGCCCCCATGACCCTCCATGCCCAAGCCTAAGACCTAAAATCCCTCAAAGCCCCTATAAAACCCTAAGCCACGCACCCCGCCCTCTGACAAAAACAACAAAGAACCCGAAGGCCCCTTAAAGCCCTGCAACCCAAGCTGGTCCTGCCGGACAGAGCCGGGGAGTTGAGCCCAAACCTAGATCAGGGTTTCTGGGATTTAAGGGGTCAGAGGTTTAGAGTCCGGGGGTTTAGGGTTTAGGGTTTTAGGATTCGGGGTGAAGGGTTCAGGGTTGAATTAGGTTCAGGATTTAGGGTTCAGGGTTTCGTGGATCTGTTGTCACTATGTTGCCCCTTGATCAGGTTGAAGATTCGAAAGGACTGCTACGGATTTGTTGGGTTTTGGGGGCTCTGGGGTTTCATGAGGGTTGAGGCTTTTTGGGGGTTTAGGATGCAGGGCTTAGGTCCTAAACCCGAAACCCTAAACCGGGCTTCGCAGTGGGTTCAGGTTTTGCGTGGTTGAGGTTTCACTGGGTCTGGGGAAAGTCGGGACCCTGACCTGCGCAGCTTCCTAAGCATTGTCAAACTAGCACATTGAAAGTAAACACGATTTTAAATTTGTCGGCATTGCATTTTCACAAATAACCAACAAAATGAGGTGGACCTTGCCGGGGGAGTCTTCCCAAACCCCCGTCCTGCGGGCAGTGCTTCTCCGCAAGGCGTTCCAGCACTGTGGTGCAGCAGGTTCCTTGCGTTTGACGGTTTAGGGTTTCAGGCTTATAGAGTCTAGGCTTTAAGGCTTCTAGAGTTTAGGGTTTACGGCTGATAGAGTTTAGGGTTTAAGGCTCATGGAGGTTAGGGTTGTCATATAGTTTAGGGCTTAAGAGTGGTCTAGGGCTCAGGGCCTCGAACCCTCCAAACACTGAAAATCAAAACCCGAACACAGGAGTCTCACACGAGCTTTAGATTTCTTGAATTTAAGCCTCAAGGCCAGACCAGTAACCTAAACCCTAGACACCTCAACCCGACAAAAGAAGGGGCATGGTGCCACTGGGGCTCTAAACCTGAAGCCCAAACAAGGCCCCCGGGTTCTTCGTAGGGAATTACCCTACGTATTCACTTGTATGTAGATGACTGCCACAACCTAGGTCCCGGAGTACGTAATCACTTGAAGGGCATAATCTAGGGGATATAGGAGCAAGTAGCTTCGAAGACCTCGGCCCCCTAAGCCCAACACCATTTCCTTGGGCCCCAAACTCGAAAAGGGTTTAGGGTTTTGGGTTTAGGGTTAAGGGTTTAGGGTTTAGGGTCCTCAAAACCCCGCAAAACTTCCTGTTCCTTCATAGGGAAGGAGGTAGCCCCTCAAAGCGATTGTGTAGGGCACCTAACTCCCCCATTCCCTACAGGGGGAAAACTCCACTGCCCTTGGGCCCGAGGGGCCCAGTGCTGGGCCCAACTGGCCGAAGAAGTCCTCCGGGTGGATGCCTGGGTTTTCAGGGGTTTAGGGTTTAGGGTTTAGGGTTTTCAGGTGCTTGCTTTCTTGTCTTTCTTTGTCTAGCATTTCTTGATTTTCTGCTGTTAGATATTTAGTTACTTGTTTTTTGCTCTGTCTAAGGGGGCGGCCTTGGGATTGGCTCCATTTGAAAAGATACTTAAGTGAGTATCAGGGCCACATTAGGAGTACACATTAATTATGAATTGAGGGATCCTCTTGAGCGCCCTGAAAGGTCCTCTATATACCTCTTAGACACCTCAACTCTACACCTTCCGATGCTTCTTCTGAAGAAGATTCCATTAAGACCCGTACAGAGCTCCTGTCTTCTGCCGCCATAATATCCAGACCTAAACCCTAAACCCTAAACCCTAAACCCTAAACCCTAAACCCTAAACCCTAAACCCTAAACCCTATACCCTATACCCTAAACCCTAAACCCTGATTGAAGCGAGGGTCGATCAACAAGCTCCTCGATGGTCACCAAGTTCCCGATCATCAGGTCGCATGACCTGGCGCAAGGCTGAGGGCTTAATTAGGGCTCAGGGCTCAGGGTTTCGGGGTTTAGGGCTTAAGGTTTAGGGTTTAGGGCTAGCCCTAAACCCTAAACCTTAAACCCTAAACCCTCTAAGAGTTCAGGATCACTTTGAGGCGCCTTTCCGTCTGGAGTCGAGATTTTCGGGATACCTGTCTCGGTGGGCGTTTAGCGCACAGTGACTTTGGGGCGCTCTCCACGTCTAAGGGTTTAGGGTTTAGGGTTTAGGGTTTAGGGTTTAGGGCTTAGGGTTTAGGGCTTAGGGTTTAGGGATTAGGGCTTAGGGTCCCTTGATATGGTCCCTCACCTCCTTTAAAGGGTTCTGATGTATGGGCCCTTTGGTTCTACAGGGTCTATAAGCGGCATACAAGGGGCCCCCATTCCAGGGCCCATGCTAAGGGACTACCCTAAGACTGCCGGACTTAGAAGCTGGACCTTAGGGCTTTCAAATCGGGGGCTGCAACACCCCAACCCCAAACCCTAAACCCTACACCCCAAACCCTAAACCCCAAACCAAAACTCCCAAAGCCCCAAACCACAAACCCCAAACCCCCTCACCCCCCAAACCCTAAACCCTGCACCTCCCCCCCCCCCCTGCCCCTAGCAGCCCTAAACCCTAAACCCTAAACCCCAAACCCCAAACCCTAAACCCCCTAAACCCTAGACCCTAAACCACCCTCCCCCCTCTCCCCTCCCCCCCCCCCTTCTGCCACCTCTCGGCCATGACCCGCGCACGCCGAGGCACGATGCCTTGCCACCCCAGGCACGGGGGACGCCCCCAAAACTCGATGGGATACCAACCTGCGTGTCAAGTTTAGGGGTTTAGGGTTTAGGGTTTAGGGTTGAGGGTTTCGGGGTTAGGGTTTTAGGAGGGGTTGGGGGGTTGGGGGCTTAGGGCTTGGGGCTTTACGGGATTGAGGAGTCTGGGGGATTAGGATTCTAGGTGTTAGGGCTTTTGGGTTTAGGGATTCGGGCGGTATAGGGTTTAGGGGTTTAGGGGATGAGGGGTTAGAGCAAGATGTGTAGGGGTTTAGGGCCTTATAGGGTTTGAAAGAAAGCTTCGGGGGCCGAGTTCCTAGGCAACTTAACTACCTTCTTTAAGGCATACTAAGGGGTTTTAAGAGGTTTCGTATTTAGGATTTAGGGACCTCAGGTTGTTCTAGAGGGTTTAGGGTTTAGGGTTTAGGGTTTAGGGTTTAGGGTTGAGTTTAGGGCTAATGTTGGACTCGCTTTAGTACGTAGGGGTCCCCCCCCCCCCCCTCCCCCCCCAAAAATTTTGGGGGTTTTCGGGGATCCTGAATAGTGTGGGCTGGGGCTGGGACGGGGCTGGGGGTAGGGCGGCTAGGGGTCGAGGGTTGAGGGGAAGCCTTGAAGCTTGAGGGTCTAAGCTTTCCAGGCTTTGTAGCTCCACGGTCGCCGGGGCTCCGCATAAATGCGGACCACCGAAACAACTTGCTAAAGCGAATCAGGGCAGCTCGTGGGCTACTCCCTTGGAAAATTGTTTGGGGGCCTGTTTCGTAATGAAATTTTAAATGGAATTTAAATAAGGCTGGACACCAAAAAATTCCGGGGTTTCTTATTCAAAACTGTTTTTAGTTTTTGGCTCCCCGGCCCCCCGCCCTTCAACCCCGGCCGGCAAACATCGCATTATTGAGGCCCACCCTATCAATGGGGGGGTCCCCTATAAGGTTTCCGGAACATCGCATAATAGTGCCCCCTCCCACTAAAGCCAGTCCAACATTAAGACAGCAAAATCACACATCAGGTTCTAGCCAGGCAGCACATCTGAATGCCCAGCCAGACGTGCCACCAGGTGAAGCAGACGGAGACTACTGGGATGGATGCATACCTGGGTGGCACCCGGTTTGGTTAAGGGTTTTGAGCTCAGTTTAGTTTGCGTAGCTTCCCCAGTAACCAGAACAATCAGGGGGCCCTAAACCCTAAACCCCAAACCCTAGACTCGCATTGCTCTGAAATACCCTGCAGCTCCTGCTAACAGACCCTGGAAAACAGATCAGCCCGGAAGGCTCGACTGATCACCACTTCATCCTGAACACACGGAAGGTTTGGGGTTTAGGATTTAGGGTTTAGGGTTTAGGCTTTAGGGTTTAGGGTTTAGGGTTTAGAGTTAGGGTCTAGGGCTTCAAGCTCAGGGTTTAGGTTTTCAGGGTTGCACCCAAGTTCAAAGGCTCTTTCGTACTTATCGGGTTCTTAAGGGAAGGGGGTTCATGGGGGGTAGGTGGCTGGGGAACCTGAGGGAAGCTTTGGGAGCCTTAGGGAGGAGTGGGGAGTATGAGGGAACCTTGGGTTACGTACCCCTCCTTGAACCCCCTCCCTTAAGAAATTTACAACTGCTGGATCCCAGTGACTTCAGCTTCTCCAGCCACTGGCTCCACTCCCGTGGGTTCCTCGGGCTGACTTGTGACACGGCCTACGGGTTGAGAGCTTGGTAGAAACTACCTGCTACTTTTCTCCCTGGTTCTTCGCAGGGAATGAGTGAACTACGGCCCGTTAAGGGATTATGTAAGTTACTTCATTTCCTCATTTCCTACTAAGAACCAGCCAGTTTTGGGTAGGGTTTGGGTTTAGGGATTGTTTAGGGTTTGGGTTTAGGGGTTGTTTGGGATTTGGGTTTAGGGCAGGTCATAAAGCTGAATGTAGAGCCCCAGGAAATCCAGTCGAAGGCCAAGAGACTAAACTAAAACTGTTGTACCAGTGACATCTCGAAGCCTTCGCAACCCCTCCTGGAATGCTGTGGAGATTCTTTGGCTGCGCCACTGCCAAGTCGAGTGCCAGGAACACAACAGGGCCTCTCAGACTTTGGTTCAGGGTTTTGAATGTGGCGTTGGGCTTACAGACAAAAGTGGTTGAGCGTTCAAACTTGCCGGATTTACTTCAGTCCCCCTGTAGCCTAAAGCAGAATTTTTACCCCGCAACTTATGAAGGTGCTGCCAGTACATCCGCTACCCTATTGTAGGCTGAGGCTGAGGGACTTCTGGTTGGGAAGAAGGGGCGGACCAACAAGCGTCGCATGGAGGCTGGCGGATGCAGATTCTAGGGCGATGCTTGCCGTGCTCAGGGCTCAGGGCTCAGGCTTCAGGGTTCAGGGTTCGGGCTTCAGGGTCTGAGGCGTTGAATCTCAGGCGTCACTCGGGTTTTAGACTTCGCGCACCTAAACACGCAGTGCCCAAAAAGGGTAAGCAGGGGCACCGCTGGGATTCTCACCCGAAGCACAGCCAGAACTGTCCCCCAAAGACTCCGCAATGCCACTTAAGGGGTTTAGGGTTTAGGGTTTAGGGTTTAGGGTTTAGGGTTTAGGGTTCAGGGCTTCGGGTGAAGGATAAGATGGTAACCCTGAAGCCCTAAGACCCTAACTCCACGTAATGCTTCCATGGTTCAAGGGGTGTTTACCTAATCTCTACACCCTAAACCCGAAACCCTAAACCCTAAAGCCTAAACCCAAAACCTTAAACCCTAAACCCAAAACCCTAAACTTCGGCCCGAAACCCCAAACCCAAAGCGCAAGCCCGCGAGGGGTCGCCTAGCAGAACGCAAACGAGGAAGATGCAGAAGAGGCGCCTTGGCAGTTGAGCTGCGGAGGGTCTAGGGGTTTAGGGTTTAGGATTTACGTAGGGTTTAGGGTTTAGGGTTTAGGGTTTAGGGTTTAGGGTTTAGGATTTACGTAGGGCTTAGGGTTTAGGGTTCTACGGTTCTAGGGGTACAGAGGGTTTAGGGGTTTAGGTCTTTTGGGGATTGTGGTTTTTGAGGGTGAGGGCTTTGTAAGGGGTTGAGAGTTTAGGGTTTGATACACACCATATCACTTTCGGTCCCAAACTGCCCTGAAAGCCGAGACGTCCACAGCCCGCCAGGCCCGGAAATCCGGCCACGGTTACAGGTACACTTCTAACTGGTTAACAATGAACCTGCAAGTGCCCCCTAAACCCAAAACCCAAAACCCAAAACCCTAAACCCTCAACCCTAAACCCTAACCCTAAACCCTAAGCCGCCTAAGCCAAGCAGAATGCCACGCTTTCGCTGCCAGACTCTTTCCACTAGAGAACTTTCCATCTTGGTAGCCCAGTAACCATAGTATCATAAGGGCACCTTTTTTTTTGTTACTTTATAAGGGGACCTTAAAAAAACAAAAAAAAGGGAAAAGGGTACCACTGGGTTACTAAGCCATATACGTCTAGAAGCCGAAAGTTCGTCATCGACCCTAAGGGTGAATCAACCCACCAGCAGAACCCTAAACCCTAAACCCTAAACCCTAAACCTTAAACCTTAAACCCTAAACCCTAAACCTTAAACCCGAAACGATGCTCCGAGCCAGTGCGGCTGTAGGTGCTTCTGCAAGAAGCGCAGGGAGGGCGGCAGCGGCCGCACCTGACAACGAGGTTTAGGGTCTAGGGTTTAGGGTTTGGGGTTTAGGGTTTAAGGTTTAGGGTTTAGGGTTTAGGGCGTCAGGGACCTGAGCCCTAAACCCTAGACCGCCTAGACCCTCAACCCTGTGAACCCTAAACCTTTAGGGTTAAAGGGACTCAGGGTTGCGGTGACACTTCGTGAGTTCTAGGGTTTAGGGCTTCAGGGTCCTTCGGGTTGTAGGGACCCCTTATATGCCGTACACAACCCAAGGGCCCACATCCATATGACTACCCTGAGATCACAGCTCTTAATGGTGCCGCAAAACTGTGGAATCACACCACCTTCCAGTGGGCAAGAGCGGGGGTTGCGGGTTTGGGATTAGTGGATCCCAGACTACGCCACCCCTACATCCCAGCCAAAAGTAAAGCCCCAAAATGGCTTGCTTCTTTCAGGCAGAGAGCGGGAGACATATAGGATGCCCCAACCCCAGAGCCAAAAACCTGTTACCCCAAACCATGAACCCTAAACCCTTGCCCTTCAACCCGAGCGGGGGTGTCCTCACTACCACAATGATGTGATATCCTTTATAATCTGTGCGTATCCAAAAACACCACACGTGGTGATGTGAGGAATAAGCAGAAACCCCAAATACCTGGCAAATACTTGCTTCCAGCGAAATAGGCCCCTATAATTCCAGTCGATCTAGCCCTAAGCCCTCAACGTCTGCATCCTCTTGCTGAAGAACTTTCCCCAAACCCTAAAACCTAAACCCTAAATCCCCAAAAGACCTAAACTCCATGGAGGATCTCGACTCTGGCCAAAGTTGCTGTGAAGGACGAAAACATAGTCAGGTTGCCAATCTATCTATCTACCTATCTGCGCACACACACACTCTCTCTCTCTCTATATATATATATATTATATATATGTATATACATATATATATATATATATATGCAAAGAAGGAGCCCGAACCCTAAACTCGAACCTACTCTGGGGGTCCAGGTAAACCCTACAAGTAGCCCTAAACCCTAAACCCTAAACCCTAAACCCTACAAGTAGGCCTGTGGCCCGTGATCCCGAAGAGGGCGGACGTCGCGGGCCGACTCGGCGATCATCATCGCACGGACGACATCGCTGGGGTCGATTCAAAAGGCGACAGCATTTAGGGCTTTAGGGTTTAGGGATTAGGGTTTTAGGGTTTAGGGTTTTAGGATTTTAGGGTTTTAGGGTTTAGGGTTTTAGGGTTTTGGGGTATCGGGGTTTGATTAGGGCTTAGGAGGTTCGTTTTGGGGTTTAGGGGAAGCGGTAACTCTTGGGTTTGTGGAGGTTTCAAGCTTCTTTTTGCATCTACGTGGGGATATAGGAACATCATAGAGCCCCGCTGTGTTGCTTTGGGGTTTGGGCACTCTTGAGGTTCAGGAGATGTGCTGCAGAAACTTCAACTCGTCGAGCTCCTGGGCCACATTGCAAGATCCCCTAAACCCTAAACCCTAAACCCTAAACCCTAAACCCTAAACCTCTCATGCCTCCAGCCCTCTCTATGGAAAATGAAACAATATCAGCGCAGGTGTATTTACGGCCTATACCTCTCATTATGCACCTTGCCACCTTGTGCGCTCTCTCTCTCTCTCCAATATATATATATATATTATGTGTGTGTATGTATGTATGTATGTATGTATGTATGTATATATATATATATTATGTAGAAACGTGCAGGGAATACTATTCCAAATTATTCCGACCCCAATATTGCATCCCCCCTGTTCTTCATGAAGCGCAGAGGCACAGGGACTAGGCCATGCACTGACTAATTTCAAGCCCTCTAACCCTGACCGCCCCCCAAAGCTGAAACCCCAAACCCCAAACCCCAAACCCTAAACCCTAAACCCTAGCCCTAAACCCTAAACCCTAAACTCTAAACCCTAAACTCTAAACCCTTAACCCACATCATGTGTCGCATGACCCTTGGATGGATCTTGCCGGGTGGCGAGCGCGGCCCATGGAGCAGTGAAGAGGGAACGGGGTTGGGGATGAAATGGTCGTTTAGGGTTTTAAGGTTTAGGGTGTAGGGTTTAAGGTTCAGTGTTTAGGGTTTTGGTTTTCGGGTGTTAGGCTTTTAGGGGCTTAGGGTTTTGGGGTTCTACGGTTTAGGGTTCTTGTGTTTAGGGTCTGGTGTTTAGGCTCAAGATACATGCTCCCCATTCAACCAGCCCGAAAAGCCTCTCGCAGGGGGTGAAAAGGGACATGACCCATCCTGGTGCACTAAACAGGGAGTACGCGTCACTTTTTCCTAACCCTAAACCCTAAACCCTAAACCCTAAACCCTACCTCCTTGCAAAACCCATCTCGGAATAAGTGCACCGCTGGCACTCCTAGTCATGTTGCTGGCTGATTCCTGTGACGAGTAAGGCCATAACTACAACTAGCTGGCTCTTAGCAGGGAACCAGGGAATTAGGTACCCTAAACCCTAAACCCTACACCCTAAACCCTAAACCCAAAACCTAAACCCTAAACCCTAACCCTAAAACTCAACCCTAAACCTTAAGTAACCCTAAATATTGTCCCTAAATTCGTGGGTAGCGATAAGGTAGCGCATTCCCTCTTTCTAACCGGAGCAAGAAAGAGAAGGGTTGAATAAACGCGACTTCCGAAATTCTGGAAGTATCTTCTTGGGGTTCATGCTATACAGGGGACTCTACGGGTCTGTACAACGGGCACACCTTAATTTCGGAAACCGGCCAACAGCCCTAAACCCTGAACCCTGAACCCTAAACCCTAAACCCTAAACCCTAAACCTAAACCCTAAACCCTAAACCCTAAACCCTAAACCCTAAACCCTAAACCCTAAACCCTAAACCCTAAACCCGAACCTGAGCAGAGCCAAAAGACGAAGGCGGCGGGGGTCGAGGGCTGAGGGCTGAACATTTGATCTTAGGGTACTAAACCTGCTATTCAAATTAAGGGTTTGGGGTTAGGTGTACGGTTTAGGGTTTAGGGTTTAGGGTTTAGGGTTTTTAGGGTTTAGGGTTTTTAGGGTTTAGGGTTTAGGAAGTTTAGGGACAACCCCAACCCCCCCCCCCCCCTCCCCGGGCAAACCGACCTCCATGCAAAGAATAAAGTCTGGAGTCTGGACTAAAATGGGGCGCAGTTGCTGGGGGATGATGGTGACTGAAACATTCACGCACCTAACGCGCCACGAGCAGAAAACGTGCCCTGGCGCCTGAACCTGAAGCCAAGAATGCCAAAACCCTCAACCCTAAACCCTAAGCCCTAAACCCTAAACCCCACCCAGCAAACGCGCAGCATTGGCGCTTCCTGTGACGCCCTGAAACCCAAAAGTCCAGCCAACCAGAAGAAATCCGCATGAGAACCATCAAGGTACGCTTTGCCCCGATGTTTGCGGCTTAGGGTTAAAAGCTTCGGTTTAGGGTTTAGGGTTTATGGTTTAGGGTTTAGGGTTTTGGGTTTTGGGTTTAGGGCGTAGGGTTTTGGGTTTAGGGTTTGGGGACCCGAGCCTGGCTTCTGGGAAGACTTGCGGGGCGATTCCTGCGAGGCCGAAGATCGGCCATGAGCAGCTCTCTTAACCCTTGCAAGGTGAGGGTTTAGGGTTTAGGGTTTAGGGTTTAGGGTTTAGGGTTTAGGGTTTAGGGTTTAGGGTTTAGGGTTTAGGGTTTAGGGTTTAGGGTTTAGGGGGCCATGAGCAACTCGAGGATCCTCAGACTCAATGACCAGGCTTCACACTGCTTATGTAGCCCGGTTCATCGTACCCATGAGTCCATGAGGGTTTAGGGTCTAGGGTTGAGGGTTTAGGACGTTTCGACAGACCTTCTATGAGACAGGGCCCAGGAGTAGCCTAGGAAAATTTAAAAGGGTAACCTTTGCGGTTCAAAGTGGCTTGCAAGGGAACCGAAGCCCTAATATAAGGGAATAAGGGCCTGCTCTGGGTCCTAGGAGAGGAGGGCGTGTGCGGTGCACGGTTCCGGCCATACCAGAAGCCCAGAGTATACCGAGCATGAAGGAAAGCTCGACAGCTTTCATCAACACTTTCCCCACCCCATGTATACAGAGCCAGCGAAGCTTAAAACTCAACATCCAGGCGACAACATGCAACAAACACCTCTCTACGACCCTGTGCCTAAAGACCTCGCAGCCCTGAGGCCCTGCAGCCCGAAAGTATGGGACGAGCCATCTCCAACAAAAACCCGAACCCGATATCCCACACGCCTCACGAATCCTTGAGCAGCCCTACACCCCCCGAAAAGCCTCAACTGCAAACAGATGATCTGCCCCTTCCGGTACCCTATAACCCTAAACCCTAAACCCTATACTTTCAAGACATGTTTACTGAAATCAAGAAGAGGACTTATAGATCCATACATCGGCCCCCATAAACACAACAAACAGGTTAGACCGAGTCTCAAGCCTACTGATCTACTCTACGTAGGCCCAGGAGTGACCTGGGAATAAAAGGGTACCCTTTTTGGTTTTAAGGGGATAATCAGGAAGTAGCCCTAAACCCTAAACCCTAAACCCTAGCCCTAAACCCTAAACCCAGTACTAACCCTAAACTACTCCCCGGATAATTTGGGACATCCCACCTTGGCGAAGATCGGCCAAGGGATGTCTTCGGCAGAGGGCTCCATGAGCATCCCGACCTGCCCGGATGGGATATCAGGGTTCAGGGTTTAGGGTTTCGGGTTTAGGGTTTAGGGTATGAGAATCACTCCTCATACCCTCGTCGAGAGCTTTCGGGTCTAGGGTTTTAGTTTGGGGGGGGGGGGGGGGGGGGGGGGATGAGCTGGAGAACCGGTGCATCGTTCTACAGTCCCCGGCAAGTAGGCTCAACAATATGCTGAACAACACTTGATCATGTGACTCGCTGGTTCTTAGTAGGGAATGAGGGAATGACGTACCCTATATAGTCCCTTTAAAGGGATTGTATAGGGTACCTCATTCCCTCACTCCATACTAAGAACCAGCCAGATGAAGGCCCAATAATATGCTGAACAGACACTTGATATAGTGCTTGAATCTCGAGTATCCCCAAAAAGCACACCCCACTATACACTCGCCAATTCCATCAGTGCGGATGGGCTCAAGCCAGGAGACAATCGGCAACAGGCGGTCTAAGTAAAAAAAAAGGGGGCTTCCCCCGAAACCTAAGGGGGTCCGTGAGCCCTTGTGCAGAGATGTTGCCACTTCTGTGTTTTTGGGCGCGGAGAAAGAAAGGGAAGCCATACTAATTAGTTTTTGGGAAGCTATAGCAGAGATTCTACTCCTCATTTTTTGTGGAAAATGTGCAACCCCAAGCACACAGAGGGAACACCGGAAGGGACCCCAGGAAGGGACTCTGAGCAAGCAAGACCCAAATAGCCCCATATTGCATATGCAAGTATGCAAGCCAACATTGCCTCACTAAGGGTCGCTCTTTCATGATCACCCTACTCTGGAGTAGACCCTGGGAAAGAAGTGTATACTTCTTAAGTATAAGTAGCCATAATAGGAACCCAGAACCAAACACAAGCATTAACGTATAGTACTCCAAAACCCTAACCCCTAAACCCTAAACCCTAAACCCTAAACCCTAAACCCTAAACCCCAGTCCCTTCTACCGTGGCGTGCGGAAGAACGCTGCCCCGACCTGCGTGCTGATCCGATGGAGCAGCTCCTTCTGACCATCCTGGTTCCAGGAAATCCCTAGGGTTTGGGGTTTAGGGTTTAAGTTTAGGCGGTTTAGGGTTTACAGGGTTTAGGGTTACAGTTCCAGAGGAGTGGCCAATCTACTAAGTACAGCTAAGGGGCTAAGGAGCAACCTGAGTGACAAAAATGCACGCAGCCCAGTTTGGGGCTCTGATGCTCCACTTATTCTCCCCCTACATAAAGGACCCGTGTACCAGATTCCGGTAGCACGTGATAGCCTGCGAGCATGGCCCATTAAAAGCCTCTGAAAGACCTAAATATAATTCTCTCAGCTGCGCCCAAAATGGTAAATATGAAAACATGTCACAAGGGGGCCTAGGGCATTCCCCCCCCTAAGCCCTAAACCCTGAACCCTTAGGCCCTGAACCCTAAACCCTAAACCCTAAACCCTAAGCCCTAAACCCTAAACCCTAAACCCTAAGCCCTAAACCCTAAACCCTAAACCCTGCATCCCTACAGGGCCTAAGGCTTCATCCAAAGGCTTGCAAAGAGGGTTTAGGGTTTAGGGTTTAGGGTTTAGGGTTTAGGGTTTAGGGTTTAGGGTTAGAGCACTGCCGCCAGGCCGCCATGTCTTTCCTCACGCCGTTCACAGAGATCTGGAGATACTGGCAGAAGCGGCCCGGTTCACACGGGTTTGGAGGGGTTTAGGCGTTTGAAGTTTAGGGGTGGAGGGGTTTAGGGTTTAGGGTTTAGGGTTTAGGGTTTAGGGTTTAGGGCTCAAGGCTTTTGGGCTTATCCCTCATATGCTAGGGGTTTAGGTGGGTTTACGGTTTATTTAGGGTTGAGAACTGCAGACGCGTGTGGTCGAAATGGAAGGTCCCTGTCGGACGACTGCTCCGCACACCGGACCTTGCATGCCAATGTCCCCACATTGAGCTTGAAAACCCTAAACCCTCAAAAGCAAACCCGAACATGAAACGCGACTGAAGAAGGCACCTTTACAGGGCTGATGATGGCTTCTGGCGATTCTGGAGCCTAAGCCCTAAACCCTACAGGTATGATCTTGGCTGCACTTAGGAGGGTAGTAAAAAAAACAAACTTTTAGCTGCCTGATGAAGAAACCCAATAAAACCCAAAAAGGCTCAGGATCTAAAGTTACAGTAAAGCACCACAAAGTGATGGTTTTGGGTTTAGTGGGCTTGGGGTCGACCCCACCCCACTGCGAGAGTCCGATGCCTGCACCTTCTGCATGCAGGACTTCATCCTCGGAGCGGGGGTTTACCGGGTTTAGGGTTTGGGGTTTGGGGTTTAGGGTTTAGGGTTTGGGGTTTAGGGTTTGGGGTTTAGGGTTTGGGGTTTAGGGTTTAGGGTTTAGGGCTATTGGGAGGGTTTAGGGTCATAATGCCCTTACCAACTCCAGAATCAACCAGTTGGCCTTGTAAATGCTGTTCCCATCTTGTGGGGGCTCCTGTCATAGTCCGACCGCTTGTATTTGGTGTGCCCAATGCAAGGACCATTTTCTGCTTTTTAGGATTCTGGGTAGCCAGCAACCATGCGAAAACCCTAAACCCTAAACCCTAAACCCTAAACCCTAAACCCTAAACCCTAAACCCTAAACCCTTTTTAGGGCTGGTTACTTCACAAGGGAACCATGGCCAAAAAAGGGCAAAAGGGCACCCCTGGGGCCCAAGGATTTGTGGGGTTCTACTTACAAGGAGGGGCCCCCTAGATATAAGTAGAGTTATAAGAGCCCTAAATTGGGTTATAAGGATCCTAAGTTCGGTTATAAGTCCCTTAACTACAGTTAGTATAGTAAGGGAGCCCCTCCTTGTAGGAGCTGACGAACTGAAGTGTGGGCCTGCCCTGCTTTGAACGGCACAGGGGCCCCACACCACACGTACGGACGTGCGGAACTGCCCCTCAAATCTCGGAGAAAACCCTCCAAAACCCTGATCGCCCACCTCATCTTTAAAGACTTCCGGGGCGGGCCCCTGCAAGCCCCAAACCTGAAGCGGAAGCCTCAACCCTTAAACCCCAAACCCGACCTCCAAACCCTCAACCCCAAACCCTTTGTCGACGATGTCTAAGAGAATCAGCAAACCCCGAAACCCCCACACCCAACCTCAACCCCAACCCCTCAAACCCCTAACGGCCCCTAACCCTAAAGGCTAGAATGCCTACACCCTAACCCTCAAACCCTAAAACCCCTTACCTAAGCCCCGAAAAAACCTCAAGCCCTTAACTGAAAACCGCCAGGGCCGGCGCCGTTCCCGGATGAACCTGAGGGCAGCGCGGCCAGCGAGGCCCAGGTGTGAGGTACAGGGTGGGTTAAGGTTTAGGGTTTAGGGTTTAGGGTTCAGGGTTCAGGGTTCAGGGTTCAGGGTTCAGGGTTTAGGGTTTAGGGTTTAGGGTTTAGGGTAATGATGTTGATCGTTTGTTTAGGGTTTACGGTTGATCGGGTTTCGGGTATATTTGGAAACTTAAAGGTGCACAACCACAGTTTCTTGAATATGGGGTTACAGGGGCCTAACGTAAACGTTACAGTTATACAGCTTGGCTGCACTCAGGAGGGTACGTAGTAAAAAATGAACTGTTAGCTGCCTTAATAAGAAACCCAATAAACCCCAAAAAGGTAAGGATCTAAAGTTACAGTAAAGTACCACAAAGACAAGGGGTGAGAATTGTAATATTCGGCGGTCCAAGACTACTTTCCATTACGGAAGCCCTAACCCTAAACCCTAAACCCTGAAACCCTAAACCCGAAAGCTACATAAGGGGTCGGGTGAAAATAATCATGGGGCGATATTTATAAAATTCGGCTGGCCAGAAGTCAAAGATTTGATTGCAGATTGCTAAACCCTAAACCCTAAACCCTAAACCCTAAACAGCACCAGAAGCCGAAGACAAAGTCGCGGTCGCAGACCAAAAAGAGCTGCAGAGAGGAGGCACCCTTGAAAAGGAGCCAAAGCAGACCCTTCTTGACAGCTGTCCCCCCCTAGACCTCCAGACCCCAGACCCCCAGACCCCCAGACCCCCAGACCCCCAGACCCCCAGACCCACAGAATTGCCACCCCCTCTTTCTTACCACCACGAAACCAAAAACAAAAACCGGGAGGGGTTATTGTAACCCTTAGATTTGGTTGTTCCCCCCAGTCCTAAGGCCCGGGGTTCATAGGCTTTGTGCTGGGGATTGAGGTCTTTCAATCAAGGCAATCGAGCCTTTCGTGTGGCATTTGGCTATCAAGGCCGATTCGCGCAGGCACTCTTAGAGGGTTTAAGGTTTAGGGTTTAGGGTTACAGTGCCCGTCAAGTAATCGTTCGACCTGATTCTAGCTTGACAAACTTCGAGAAGTGCCCATCATAGGACTCCATTAACCCTAAAACCTGAACCCTAGCATCCCCCAACCCGCCTAAAACACAACAACAAGCCCTCCTTGGAGGTTCATGGTACTAATTTTATAAGTACAGTTATAATTGGTTAGTAAGTACCATGAACCTCCAAGTCCCTCCACTCCTGTGAGGCTCACCCCGCAACCACCAAATTTGTGAGGTTTAGGGTTTCTAGGGTTTAGGGTTTATAGTTCTAGGTTGATAGGATAGGAATTTAAGGCTTTACGGGATCTGTAGGGCATGTATGAACAGAATTTCCGTCGCGCGGTCCCCGATATTCATCTCCTGCGCGGGATAGCTGGTGCTCACGCCCACTCAGGAACATGACGCGGCCCTCGGCCGTCAACCGTCTCAAGGTCGCCCCGAGATCTCCTCCAACTGAGTGGCCGCTGCTTCACTCGGCGGCTACGAAGCAACGCTGTCATTGGCAGGGGCACCCTTATGAGGAGTTGTAGGGTTTAGGGTTTAGGATTTAGGGTTTAGGGTTTAAGGTTTAGGGTTTATAGGGTTTATAGGGTTTATAGGGTTTATAGGGTTTATAGGGTTTATAGGGTTTATAGGGTTTATAGGGTTTATAGGGTTTATAGGGTTTATAGGGTTTATAGGGTTTATAGGGTTTATAGGGTTTATAGGGTTTATCGGGTTTAGGGCTTAGGGTTTAGGACTTAGGGTTTAGGGTGCTTCGGGCCTCGGGTTCAGGGTATGAGGATGATTCCAACTGCTGCCAAGCGACTTCTTCACCTGCGTGAGTCTGCCCGAGTGGTCCTGCCAGGGCGATGCTCGGCAGCGCCATCCCGAAACCCTAAAGCACACACGCACACACACTTTAAAAAAAACAAAAACTAACCCTAAATCTTAAACCCTATACTCCTTGAGGCCTCTATCCTAAACCTCAAACCCTAAACCGGAAAACCCTAAAACCCTAAACTCTAAGCAGCTTGCGACACAACGCCAAGACAACAATTGCCACGCCACCATCTTCCCCCTCCCCCCCCCCCCCCCCCCCCCCCCGGGCTCCCCCACTCCAAGGTTTTGGGTTTAGGGTCTATTCAGGGTTTAGGGTTTAGGGTTTAGGGAACTTTCTTTTGGTATAAAGTTTGGGGGAAATTTGGGCTTGTGAGCCTCGTCATCGCGCTGCTCGGGAGCCAGGAAGGTCTCCTGCCAGTTCCAAGGCGAGACTCAAGAGTAACCTATGAGGAGCTTCTTGGGGTTTAGGGTTTAGGGTTTAGGGTGTAGCCTAGGAATACAAAGTGTACCATTTTCTGGTTAAAGGGCTGGTAAGGGAACCCAAACCCTAAAAAAGGGAACACACCTTTGAAGCTAGAAACAGGGTTTTGGGGTTCATGGATTTTAGGGTCTTTAGGGGCTTCGGGTGTAGGGGTTTAGGCTAAAAGCTTTAGGGGTTTCGGGGTTGTACCGGTTTAGTGGTGTAGGGGTTACAGGGGATTGGGGTCTTCTTGGACCCCTAATTCGGACACCCTAAACCCTAAACCCTAAACCCTAAACCCTAAACCCTACATCAGCGCTGGGTCTTTGGCGCATTGGAACATCGGAACCTCCGAGTCCCTCCGCTCGTGCAGTTTACAGGGTTTGCAGGGAGTATTGAAATGTTATAGGGATTATAGCGATTATACGGGGTTTATAGGTCATAATCATTATTGGGTTTACAGGTTTTTAACAGAGTTTATAGGGGTTTATAGGGGTAGGTTTAACATTCACAGGGTATGAGATGGGGTGGCCCGCTTCCCTGTCATGGGCCTTACCGTCCTTGGTCTTGGGCTTTCCCTAAACCCTGAACCCTACACCCCCCAAACCCTAAATCCTAAACCCTAAGCCCTATAGACGGCCAAGAGAGCTGCCAGGCCAGGCGCGCCGAAATCACCATGCTTTCCACACCGCTGCATGAGAGCTTGCCCGGCCTGGAGCGTCGCGAGACCCACGTCCAAGAACTCACCTGCCCTGCCACACGACAGCCAGCCGCCCTTGAGCGAGATCTCCTATGCGAGCTGCCTGCCAATCCGGCCTCAGCTGCACAGCCGAGGAGCGCAGCATGCCGAAGAACGGGATGCATCTCTGGAGGCAAACATGCCAGGCGCCCGTCCCGAGTAGAGGCAAAGCAGGCCACGTCGTAGGCGAGAAGAAGCTCTTGGAACATTGTTGCAGTCTCAGAGTGGAAGAGCAACGGCAACGGCTCGACGTCGGACTTACTCCGCACTTTCTGAACTTTTGCAGCCGGCTGAGCCTCCGATCCACACTCCGACGAGCCGAAGCTTTAAACTCAAGGCTGCGGTTTCGGGTTGCGGGCTCATAGGAGCTCGACCTAGCTCTACTGACTCTAAACCCTAACCCCTAACCCCTAACCCCTAAACCCTAAACCCTACCTTGAGCCTTCAATCCCAAAAGCCAAGCCCCGAAACCGCCAGGGAGGCAGCAAGGCGAGACAAAGGTCCTCGTCGATGGACTTTTCGTGACCTGGGTGAAGCAGGAACCCTAGACCCTAAACTCCTAAACCCTTCAACCCCCAACCTTTCAACCCTTCCGAAACCCTAAGCCCCCCAAACGCCACACCCAAAATCCTAAGCCCCAGCCCCTAAATCCTGAACCCCAAACCCCAAATCCCAAATCCCAAGCCCTAAGCCCAACCCCCTAAAGACCCTAAACCTTAAACCCCAAACCCTAAATCCCAAAGCCTAAACCCTCAACCCTAAACCCTAAACCCCAAACCCTAAACCCTAAACCCCAAACCCCAAACCACAAATCATACCTTCAGAGGGTTTGGGTTAAGGCGCCTTTGGGGAATCTTGCTCTGGGCACCTCAGGGAGACGTACGGGACATTGAGGAACATCGGCTTTAGGGCTTTTAAGCTTTTAGGGGTTTTAGGGGTTTTAGGGTTTAGGGTTTAGGATTTAGGGTTTTAAGGTCTAGGGTTTAGGGTTTTAAGGTTTTGGGGTTTAGGGTTTTAGGGGCTGCCAGCTATCGGATGCCAATCGCAAAGCTTCGGGCCACCAATCACGTTCAATTTCACAAAAAAGCTCACGGCAGAACACCACACCGCACTATCATATCTGGTGTAGGGTTTCGGGTTTAACGGTTGCCTTATGTGTGTTAAGTTTTTCAGGAAAAAAAGAAGGAACGGACCCTAAAGCCTAAACCCTACTGTAAACCCAAAACCCAAAACCCTAACCCTAAACCCGAAACCCTAGACCCATGGGCCTAGGGTTGTAAATGTAGGAAAACCTCTCATCGATCTTGGATGCAGAGTAGAATAGAGGCGGGCCCATAGCTTAAAACCCAAGGGCCAAACCTCTTTGTGAACTGTGAACAAACTGCACAAGACACCAAAACCATTTATCAAAAATGGCACGCAAGCCTGTAGTACCTAGACCTCACATCATTCCTGAAACAATCGTCATCAAACTTCTGCTTGGGACTCAACTCCGAGCGCAAGGAGTTGAACGCCAGGGAGGGGTCCCCCAGATACAAGTCGCACGCAAAAACCGCCTACAGCTGGGTCTACGAGTGCCATCACCTGTGGGTGAGTGTCCATGTACCCCGTAGTACATTCTTGGGCCTGCAAGTGGTACAGGGCACAAGTAGAACCCTAAACCCTAAACCCTAAACCCCTATCCCTAAACCCTAAACCCTAAACCCTAAACCCTAAACCCTAAACCCGAAGTAGGGTCCCTCTTGGGGTCTATGTGTTCAAGAGGCCCTAGTTTCGAGAATTACCCACACGGGCCTTTTTTGTTTTCGTCAGACCCAAGAGTAGCCTAGGAATAAAAAGGGCGCCCTTTATGGTTAGCATGGCGTCTAAGAGAACCTAAACCGCCTAAACCCTAAAAAAGAGGAGTGAGGGTTTCTCTAGGTCCTAGTGACCCTAAACCCTAAACCCTAAACCCTAAACCCTAAACCCTAAACCCTAAACCCTAAACCCTAAACCCTAAACCCTAAACCCTAAACCCTGAACCCGCACTCACATGGGCCCTTTGTCTGTTCAAGGGAGCCCGAGCCCCTACTGAGAGGTTCATGGGACTTAATAACCACTTTTAACTGGGCTTATGACCCTACTTGTGGTAGGGATAGCCCCTAAAAGGCCTTTTATAGGGGTATTGTAAAAGGCCTTGGGCTTATAACCCTACTTACAACAGGGATAGCCCCTAAAAGGCCCTTTATAGGGGTATTATAGGGTTATAAGTACAGTTATAATTGGGCTTATAACCCTACTTATAGTAGGGATAGCCCCTAAAAGGCCCTTTATAGGGGTATTATAGGGTTATAAGTACAGTTATAATTGGGCTTATAACCCTACTTATAGTAGGGATAGCCCCTAAAAGGCCCTTTATAGGGGTATGATAAGTGGGGTTAGAAGTACAGTGATAATTGGCTAGTAAGTGCCATGAACCTCCAAGTAGCAGAGCCCTAAACCCTAAACCCTAAACCCTAAACCCTAAACCCTAAACCCTAAACCCTAAACCCTAAACCCTAAACCCTAAACCCTAAACCCTAAACCCCCGAGCCCCTGGCAGAGCCAGAGGTAGCTCTTCTTCCAGTTGATTGTGGCGCAGTCGCGGGAGATGCTTTGGATGCAAAGGACCTTCGGCGGCACGACGGACTCCTCTCCCGAAACCCTAGAACCCTAAAGCCCTGCGGTCGAAAATCTTCTTTAAACCCTAACCCCTAAACCCTACACCCTGGCCCCTAAACCCTAAAACCCTAACCCCTAAACCCGAAAACCCTGAAAGCTTCAAGCCCGATAGGGCTGCTTTGGGAAGTTTCGGGGTGTACCGCTTTCTATCTTGGAAGGGAGTACCTCCTGCCCCAGCCTATACAGCAACTGTCTTCCTTGTAAGGATTCTGTACGGCCCTGAACTCCCCCCCTACCAAGAAGAACACAGTTTATTGAGGGTTTAGGGTTTAGGGTTTTAGGGCTTAGGGAGGTTTAGGGTTTAAAGGGTTGAAGGTTTAAATTTAGGGCTTAGGGTTTAGGGTTAAGGGTTTTGAGGGCTTTAGGGTCCACACGCGCATATCTAGGGATTGGGCTTTGGGGCATTGTAGGGCCAAAGGATCTATAACACGGGGTTTATAGAGGGTTTCGGGGTTAGGGGATTTCGGGTTTCTCAAGTCAGGGTTTAGGGTTTAGGGTTGAAGGTTTATGAGGTATGGAGGGAGTTGAGGGGTTGAAGGTCTATCCATGGTCCCAGGTTGGTAGCATGCGGTTTGGGGCTTCCAACCCTCGCCTTGTTTGGGGGGAAAAGTCAGGTTTGAGGGTCGGGGTGTGCAGGTCTGGAGGATAACGCCATTGATCCACAGGATTTTCGGGTTGCTAGTTTGAGGGTGTGGGGGTGTTTGTGTACCCTGGAAGTTTTGGGTTCAGGTTTCTGGCTTAGGGTTCCATAGCGAACCTGTATAAGCCCAACATGGACGAAGCTATCAGTGACAACGGGTTGCAGGGCTTGGGAATCATAAGTTAGTGTTTAGCAATTAACCTGAAACCCTCAATTCCTTAACCCTAAACCCTAAACCCTAAACCCTAAGCCCTACACCCAAAAGACTCTTTGAGGGGATGCCAACGCAGAGGCTCCGGCCGACAGGGAAGGATACACGGCCTTGGCTTCGCAGAGAGTACCTATCCTGGTTCCCTTGCTTTAGGGGGCAGGGTTCAGGGTTTGGGGTTGAGGGTTCAGGGTTTAGGGTTTAGGGTGCTGGGTCTAGGGTTTAGGGAAAGTTTAGGGTTTAGGGCTTAGGGTCTAGGGTTTATGGTTTAGGGTTTAGGGATACTTGGAGGTTCATGGTACTTATTAACCAATTATAGCAGTACTTATAACTGTACTTAGATTGGTTAAGAAGAACCATGAACCTCCGAGTAGGCTACGAAAGACAATCGCAGTTCCTTCTTGGGGTTCCTGGGGACTCTCTTGATGCATTCCACGAGCCCCCCCAAAATTAGACACCTGAAACAAAGAACTACAAGTCGGACTGGGTCGTGACCCGAAATGGCAACTGCAGCCCCCCCCCCCCCCCCCCCAAAAAAAAAAAAAGACAGCATAAGGCACGACTGAGGGGTTTAGGGTTTAGGGTTCAGGGGTAGGGAACACTGGGGCGTTTGAAGGCCGAGTAATGAATACTTCTGCGAAGACCCATGGGGTCCGTCCCTTGGACACCAAACCCTGAATCCCGAAACCAACCCTGAACCCCTACACCCTAAAAAGCCTGACAAACCCTAAGCCCGAACCCTAACCCTAATGCCAAACCCTGAACCCTAAACCCTAAACCCTAAACCTTAAACCCTAAGCCCTAAGCCCTACACCCTAAGCCCTAAGCCCTAAGCCCTACGCCTATAAGGCCTAAGCCCTAAGCCCTCAGCCCTAAGCCCTCAGCCCTAAGCCCTAAGCCCTAAGCCCTAAACCCTAAGCCCTAAGCCCTAAGCCCTAAGCCCTGAGCCCTCAGCCCTAAACCCTAAACCCTAAACCCTAAACCCTAAAGCCCTAAAGCCCTAAGCCCAAAGTCCTAAACCCTAAACCCTAAACCCTAAACCCTAACCCCAAAACCCTAACCCAACCCAAAATCCTAAAATGGGCGCATGCAGAGCTTTGGCATGCATCATGCAGAGCTTTGGTGTGCCGCCAGGCTTCCCCAAACCAGGCCGTGACGATGTCCGCCTCCCAAAAACAATGCGCCGATGCGGTTTTGAGAGGCTTACTCTGGCTTAGGGTTCACGGTTTAGGGTTTAGGGTTTAGGGTGTAGGGTTTGGGGTTTAGGGTTTAAGTTTAGGGTTTTCGGATTTCGGGCAGTGGGTCGAGGGGTGCAGGCTTCAGGAGGGAAGGAGGGGGTGGTGGAAGGGGGGCGGTGGGGGGGGGGGGGGTTGAGAGTTTCATGGTTAGAGAAAAATGGACGCAAAGGGCAGTTGCCAGGTCGCACGCATTCCCTCCCACTCCCTACATCCGAAACCCTAAACCCTAAACCCTAAACAATAAACCCTAAACAGTAAACCCTAAACCCGCCAAATCCCAAGTGCAAGCGCGCAGGATCAGAATGGTTGTCTTCACGAAAAAACAAGGGAAGAGTGCCACTCGTGGAGCTTCTGACAGGAACGCCGAGGTTGGGTTGAGGGTTTGGGGTTTAGGGTTTAGGGTTTCGGGTTAAGGGTTTAGGGTTTAGGGTTTAGAGGGTATAGGGCTTAGGGCACATTGGTTCTACAAGCTGCAAGGGCTGAGGTCTTTGCCTAGCAAGCTCTGCCTGCAACTTAGCGTTAAGGTCTTCCTCGCCCAGATCCACGGCAGCCCACAAGCACATCTCCAACTGTGGGACAGTCATGGCTTGCATCTTGCGAAAAATCTGTCTGCGGATGTCTGGCAACGGGGTCAGTACATCTGGCTCGGCATCCTGGAGCATTGCTAATGCCCACAAGCTACTCGACAATCCTTCTCGATCAAAGGCCACAGCCTTGCGCGATACGCTCTTCGCAAGGGCTCGCACCGCCATCAGGACAGCAGGAGCCGCATCTTGCAGTTGCGCAGCCGCCCGCAGGCAGACCCACAGATTTTGGGCAGGCATCTTTTCCGCCTTCTCTGTTAAAGGCCCCACGATGGCAGGAACAACGACCAGAACGGCAGGAGCTACCTCTTGCAGGTTCGCTGCCGCCCAAAGACAGTTGGACAGCTGTTGACCTCCCATGCCCTCCGCCTTCTGCGATGTGTGCTCTGCGATGGCAATTGCGATGGCTGGAACAGCCATCAGGACAGCAGGGGCCGCCTCCTGCAGGTTCGCGGCAGCCCAGAGGCTGTTGGATAGCATTTGAGGCTTCATCTTCTTCACTCTCCGCATTAGGTGCTCTGCGATGGCAGGCACAGCCATCAACACAGCCGGGGCCGCCTTTTGCAGTTTAGCAATCGCGAACAAGCTGTTGGACAGCCTTCGTGGTTTCATATGTCGTGCCTTGTCCTGCACACAGCGCACAAGAGCTGGTACAATGCTGTCCATGTGAATGCCAATATCTTGATGCACCTCAGCAAGCGCCCTCAAGACATTTGAAGCCTCACGTTCTGAGATCTTGTCCTTCCTCAGCATAGCACGCAGCTTCTTCGCCAGCTTAGGCCATGTGGAACTTGTGGCGTCCATGCGGCGAATCCCGAGGGAAGCTGCCCGAGTGAAGGTGGCCGACATGTGCATTTGGTCAAAACCCTGTCCCTCGAGCTCCTTGTCAATGAGAGCCAGCAGCTCCATGGTTGAAGCCGTGGTCTTGATCTTCGACATCAGAACCGTATTTGGGTTGGTGGACTGTGGGTCCGAGGGCTTCCCGCGGCGCAAGGTCACCGATCGCGAGCTTCTGTGAGCGACGTGGCCCACACCAAGCAGGAAGCGGCCAGGGCAGCCTGCAAAGCCAACTTCCGACCCGCAGCCACTTTCTAGACAATGCAGCAGAAACAGAGAAGCCAGCACCAGGCCCAAAGAAGCTCCAATGCGGCGCAGCAGCATCGGGCGGCCTTGCGCAAGTGCGGCTATGGCAATGACAGCTGGAGCCTGCCTGGAGTACGCATGTCTCTTACTCGTTCTTAGTAGGGACTTCGGGAAAACAGGGAGGATTTATATGCACCCTAAACCCTAAAGCCTCAACCGGAAAACAGTTAACTACCGTTCAACACTTGGCTGTCCCATCGCAGGGACCACAACCACTCTGAATCTACTGAGACGGGCTTAGGGTTTAGGGTTGAGGGCTTGGGGCTCAGGGTTTAGGGTTCTCCCCCCCTCTCCCTCCCCGGTCTGCCGCCCTCCCGAGTCCTCCCCCAATGAAAACGCACCCAAATCGAAGCCTCCGAGATGAGATACAGCGTCACGGCGTAGAAAACCACCACGGCCAACTGAGCAGCACAGGGCCACATAACTCTAAACTAGGGTTTAGGGTTCAGGGTTCAGGGTTCAGGGTTCAGGGTTTAGGGTTTAGGGTTTAGGGTTTAGGGTTTAGGGTTTAGGGTTTAGGGTTTAGGGTTTAGGGTTTAGGGTTTAGGGTTTAGGGTTTAGGGTTTAGGGTTTAGGGTTTAGGGTTTAGGGTTTAGGGTTTAGGGTAAAGCCTTAAGCCCTAAGCCTTAAACCCTAAACCAGAATAAGAAAATGGGGTTGTTTAGGGTTGAGGCTTTACAGGTTCGAAAGCTTGAAGGCTCGATCAACTTGGGCGTTGCCGTTAGGCCTTGGAGTTTGGAGCTTCGTGACTTCATCGGTTCAGGGGTGAGCTAGAGATAATTTGGAGGTGGTGCTTCAATCCTAAACCCTAAATCCTGAACCCTGAACCCTAAACTTGCCCTAAACCCTAAACCGTAAACCCTTACCCTTGTTGCAACCCATACCGTTCCGCAGCGTGTTCCGCAGCTAGCCCTAAACCCTAAACCCTAAACCCCAAACCCTAAACCGTAAACCCGAAAGCCTGAGTGACCCTAAAAACCCTCGCAAGACAGACCAACCCGAAACCCTGGACTCCAAACCCCTACACTCCTAAACCCTTAAACCGTAAAACCTTAAACCCTAACCCCTAAACCCTAAACCCTAAACCTTAAACCCTGAACCCTGAACCCTGAACCCTGAACCCTGAACCCTGAACCCTGAACCCTGAACTCTGCCCACCCTGAACCCCAGCTAGGGAATCTTTGTAGGGTTCGGCACCCCACGAGTATTTTCAACGTGTGTTCTGGGGTTTAGGGTTTAGGGTGTTTAGGGTGTTTAGGGTGTTTAGGGTGTTTAGGGTGTTTAGGGTGTTTAGGGTGTTTAGGGTGTTTAGGGTGTTTAGGGTGTTTAGGGTGTTTAGGGTGTTTAGGGTGTTTATGGTGCTTAGGGTGTTTAGGGTGTTTAGGGTCAGTCAGCACCAGTAGAGGCACCCTCTATGCCCTTGGATCCCGAAGGTTTCTGAAAGTTATGCAGGGTCCTCGTTTTTTTTTGAGCCTAGACCCTAAACCCTCTAAACCCTCAACCCTGTAAACAAGAAACCCTATAAACCCTAGACCCTAAGCCTTCCTGTTTTCTTTCTTCGTTGCTCTGTTTTTGCTTTTTTGGGCGGGCGCGCATTTAAAGGGTGATCCTATGGGTCTACAGGTGAATACAAACTCTTGGAGGATCCTGCACATGCATGCTAAATAGGTTTCTTGAGGGTGGGTTTAGGGTTTAGGGTTTAGGGTTCAGGGTTCAGGGTTCAGGGTTCAGGGTTTAGGGTTTAGTGTTTAGGGTTAGGGTTTAGGGTTTAGGGTTTAGGGGAAAGGGGTTCATGGGGGGGGGGGGGGGGGGGGGGGGGGGGGGGGCAAGGTTGCAGGGAAGCTTCGGGAGCCTTAGGGAGTAGTTGGGAGGTTTAAGGGAACCTTGGGTTGCATACCCTCCCTGTACCCTCCTCCCTCAAAAACCCTATCCCTAAACCCTAAACCCTAAACCCTAAACCCTAAACCCTAAACCCTAAACCCTAAAGCGTAAACCCTAAACCCTAAACGATATACCCTTGCTTTTCTGGAGGCGACGGGCGACGGGTTACTCTAGGTATAGGGTCTGAGGCTAAGGCTTCTGGTCTAGAGACCGGAGTCGATAGGGCTACGGCACCCTAAATCTTGAGCATGTTCGGGTTTGGGGTTTAGGGTTTAGGGTTTAGGGTTTAGGGTTTAGGGCACGTACCAAAACCTCTGGCGCGGCAAGGCGCTAGCAGCACGATCCACCGCCACCACGTGAGCTTGCGTATCTCCTGCATGTGTTTTGCCCTAAACCTCAAACCTTCAGCCTAAAAACCAGCAAAACTCTCACCTGGGACTCCATATACCGACAGTTTTGTGGGGTATACCTACTAAGAAAGGAGTAACTACTACTAAACAGTAGGCGAATAAAGCCCCACGTAAACCCCATCAGGAGTGAGGGAGCTGGATGGTCTAGGGTTACAGGGCAGAGGGGCTAACACTCGGCACCATGCCCCGAAGAGAGAAGCCGAGAGAGTTTGATAGGGTTTAGGGTGTAGGGTTCAGGGTCTAAGGTTTATAATATGGGATTTAGGGTTTAGGGTTTACCGGGACCCCCAAAGTCTAAGTATGTAGAAAAATCCCACCCCCAAACCCATAACATGATTACTTTACATACTTTGCGGGCTTAGGTAGAGCCTAACACTAAACCCTGAACTCTAAACCCCCCACCCCCCGCCCCCCAACCCCAAACCGTCCAGACTCAATGTAATAGAGTCCCTTTCCTCGTTCAGAAAAATCGCAAACGGGCTTAGACAAGCAAACTCTGAAGCCTAAACCTAAACCCTAAACCCTAAAGCTCTTCCTGCAGCTTCCTCGCTTGAACTCTTTCACACTGGTCGAGTCTAGCGACATCGATAAGTCCTACACCTTACCTCAAACCCCAAACCTCTGGAGCTCAATGCGGGACCATAAGGGACCCTAGCGGTTCTTTGGGGGTTTTTTAGGGGCTACTTAGGTATAGGTCAAATAGCGGAATTTTGTTGGACTGTACCCTTGGGTTTTGGACCTTTTTTAAAGATCCCTAAGGGAATGTAAGGGCCATATTAGGAGTATATTCGGGGGAACCTTTAGGGTACAATCTTAGGGGTACGAGTCTTCATCCCCTGGCTGACAAGCCCCCAAACTCTATGGACCCCTAAACCCTAAACCCTAAACCCTAAACCCTAAGCCCTAAACCCTAAACCCTAAACCCTAAACCCTAAACCCTAAGCGCCCCGCGCCTGCGACAGGAAACTGAAGCCGGTTGCTTGCATCTTCGGGCGCAGGAAGTAGCCACTGCCTTCGGGTTTTACCCTGATGGTTTAGGGTTTAGGGTTTAGGGTTTCGGGTTTAGGGGCTGATCCTGCGTGCTAAGGTTTAGTGGTGGGGGGAGGTTCGGATATAGGTCTGAGGAGTTCCCAAAGGCTCTGAAGCCTGTGTCCTTCAGGGTCTGAGATATTCATTGTGTTTTTTCCAGTTTTACTTCTTTTGTGAGTTTATAATTCTGGGTGTAAGAGATACACGGATTTTGTACTGCTGGGGCATTACGTGCCTATTGTGATTGTAGCAACTCCAGAACCGCGAGAGGTGGCCGTTGGCCATGTAGAAGTGGAGCTCTGAGTCCCCGCAACAACTCCTGGCCGACTTCCCAACCCCTCCTTTTAAAAGTATAACCCCTTAGGCTCCTTATTGTAGGTTTCTACAAAAACCCAAAAGGTTAAAGTCCCTCTTGTAGTTTCTACAAAAAAAAGCCCAAAAAGGTTAAAGTCCTAAGAGCCAGAAGAAAGCCAAGAACTGTCGTGCTTGGGCGCACGAAGGCGTGGTAAGGAGTAGGGCCCCTGAGGCTTAGGAAGGCATGGTAAGGCTGATTTCTGTCAACCCTCATCCCGTTAGCCCTTAAACCCTAAGCCCTAAAGCCTAAGCCTAAACCCCAAAAAACCGAACAACAAAAAACAAAAAAACGAAACCCTAAACCCTAAGCCCTACAACCCTAAGCCCTAAACCCTGGCTTCAAGGCTTTTGGGGTCTCAGGGGTTTCGGAAATGGGTCTTCAGCTCCTTTAGGGGGGCTTTGAAGCGGCTTCCGGCTTCTTGGGTATGCGCCTATGCCCTGAACCCCCAAAACCCGCAAACCCGAAACCCTAGTAAGGTAAACCCCAAAACGGTTGCGGTTTAGGGGTTAGGGATTAGGGGTTAGGGGTTCGGGGTTAGGGTTTAGGGGTTAGGGGTTGGGGGAATGGGGGGATAGGGGCTGGGGAGGTTAGGTTTAGGGTTTAGGGTTCCCGAAACCCCAAAACCTTAAAACCCTGTGGTTCTGGGGCTAAACAGGCCCCTCCCCAATGTCTCAGCCCAGCACAGATTCTCGCGCGCTCCTTGAGGAACGTGCAGACCTGCACAGGCACGTCTGTAGGCCCCAACATTGCTACGCAGGATTAGGGTTTAGGGTTTAGGGTTCAGGGTAGGGTTTAGGGTTTAGGGTGATAGGGCTTAGGGTTTAGGTCTAGGGCTTAATGTCAACGATTGATGGATGCCCTCAGCGCTTATTGCTCAACCAGTCCTGGAGCAGCCTCGGAGTCAAAGGAATACCCTTCTGTGTTTAAAGCAGTTGTGGTTTCGGGTTTAGGGTTTAGGGTGTTTAGGGTTAACTCTTTAGCCTTGTCAACCCTGCGAGAACCCTTAGCCTCTCAGTGCTGTTCCGTCAATAGCCCCCAAAGGTGAGGGTTTAGGGTTTAGGGGTTTAGCATTTAAGGCGTTCACAACTTACTACCTCTTTTCGTCTTGAACCCCCAACCTACCTGCCTCTCCCCCCCCCCCCCCCCCCCCCCCCCCCCCCCTCCAACCCTAGCCCTAAACCCTAAACCCTAAACCCTCAACCCTCAACCCTCAACCCTCAACCCTCAACCCTCAACCCTCAACCCTCAACCCTAAGCCCATCCCTCTCCCTCATAAGCACAGTGCATCTGAGGGCCCGAGCCATGCGCTCCTGCTCTTGGTCATAGCACCTTTGATGCAGTTCAGGGTTAGGATTCAGGGTTTGGGGCTCGGAGCTTTGGGGTTTCGGGCTGCCTACCCTATCCATTCAGCTTAGGGTTTAGGGTTTAGGGTTTAGGGGTTAGGGTTTCGGGTTTAGGGTTTAAGCTTTCGGGTTTAGGGCTTCGGTGGTTTCGGTGGGTTTCGCTTCAGGGATCGGGGCTTGTGAGGTTGTCGGAGTGTGTAAGTTTGGTGTCACAAGGAGAGATTTTTGAGGGTTAGGTTAACCCTACAAACCTGTCTGAATTTCAGCGTCCTGACAGCGTGGAGGCTCCCAAATCCCTCGGCCTTGGACGCCAGAACGACCCCAAAACCCCACAAAAGCCCAAAGACCCTGAACTGCACCGTTGTTGGGGCACATTTTGTTTCTTATTGGGCTCAAGTACTCAAACAAAAGAGAAATGATTTTCAACAATGACCTTGTGAGCCAACCCCCTATGTAGACCAAAAACCCCCTACTCTGCCGAAAAGCCCCTAACCCGCGATGACCCGCCAAGCCACTCGCAGAGCACAGCGATGAAGACATTGATGGTGCACGTCAAGAAGATGAAGACTCCCCCTTCCAGAATTTAGGGTTCATGGTTTTAGGGGTTCGGGTTTAGGGATTAGGGTTTTAAAAAGATGCCAGAATTCTGAAATTTGGCACCCCAAACACCATACCAGATTGAGTCTGGGGCACAGTATTTGAGGTGCCTTGTTGCATAATTATGTGGAAGGGGTCTCAGGTGCCAGTCAACATGCAGAGAGCATAGCCCAGACATCTACCCCTACAGTTTCCTCTAGATCCCTAAACCCTAAACCCTAAACCCTAAACCCTAAACCCTAAACCCTAAACCCTAAACCCTAAACCCTAAACCCTAAGGTTCATGTCGTGAGTCGACGTACCATCTTTTTCATCATGGGACTCTGCCTTGGATCCCTAAGGTTGTGCCCTTGGGTTTGGAGAATTCTTTCAGGTCCTCTAAGGGAATATACGGCGCACCTTAGGAGCATCTTAAGGGAACCACCCAGGGGTACATCCTTAGGGGTCCGGGTTTAGGGTTTAGGGTTTAGGGTTTAGGGTTTAGGGTTTAGGGTTTAGACTCTCTTGGTTTCAGGCATACACACACAGTGTCCCTAGCCAACGTTAAGGGGCCTGCAGTACATGCGATGTGTGGAACTGACATAACGCTGCCTGTCATGATAAGCTGAGGGTTCTAGTCAGCCAACGAAAGTCTTGAAGTTTGGTTCTCTCTGCTGGGGCGCAGCACCTAAACTTCATGACGAGCAAGACTACAAGCAAGGGTCCAGATGCGCAAATCAAGCTTCCCATTAGCCTAAGGATGAACATGGCGCACTGTCGAACAAAAATGCCGTGTGATTCGCACGCCTCCTTCTTTTCTTGTGCAAGGAGGGCGCGCGAATCAAACCAAAGCGTTTTAGGGTTTATGGTTCAGGGTTTGGGGTTGGGCCTATCGACAGCAGGATGATGGCGATCTTCTCCCGCTCGGGCATCCTGGCTGCTGAGCCCGAATCCCCCTCCCGTCTGCTTGGAGGTTCATGGGCACTTATGACCCCAATCAGGGTTTAGGGTTTAGGGTCTGGTGTTTAGGGTTTAGGGTTTAGGGTTGAGGGTTTAGGGTTAGGGTACTTATAACCACAAGTATATACTAAGTCTACTTCGAAGCTACTTAGGGGACTTAGGGGGCTTATAAGTCTAGGGTTGGACCCTTGGGTTCCTTTTTAAGGATCCTCAAGGGATCTGGATCTCGGTTCCACAGGGACATAGGCGAAGGAAGGGCCCGGCACCCTTTCCCAGGATTAAGTGGGTTTAGGGTTTAGGGTTTAGGGTTTAGGGCTTAGGATTTAGGGTTTCTTCTATGGAACCCCAGCCGTAAGAACAGGGCACAACTGGGCATCTGAATTCTCCAACTGCCACAAGAGTATAATGCACGGTGAGAGCCAAAACCCTGGTGACATAGGAACATCCGAGCCAAGTCACAGCCGCAAATCGTCGCCGCTCAAGAACTGCTCTCCGGTAAAGAGCAACACCACGATGTTGAACATCGAGATTTCCTGGCTGAGAATTTGCAGTGTTTCGGGTATAGAGTTAGGGTTTAGGGTTTAGGGTTTAGGGTTTAGGGTTTAGGGTTTAGGGTTTAGGGAGCAGAGTTTTGGCTCCGCAACAGCCCCATGAACTTCAGCTTCTCAGGGCCGGCAGGACACTAAAACCGGCCTCTAAGGCCACGGAAAAATTCTGATGTCGCCCGAATACCTAAGACCCGAAAAAAAGCCCAAAACCCTGACACCAAGAAGCTCTCTACACCCTCAGAACCTAGACTCCTAGACCCTGCAGGTTAAAAGCAGTCGATTCTTTGGACGCATGGAATTTCAGGGACTAAGCCGCAAGAAAGCGCCAAATCCGGGTAAACCCCTCCAGAATGACCATACAGAATCTCTGGAGAAACAACGCTAAACCCTAAACCTTTAAACCTTAAGCCCTAAACCCTGAACCTCCAAATTGACTATAATCCCTGGACCCACCGTCCCCCAAAACTTTCCACACTACCCCTGAATTCCCCAATTTTCTCATTCGTACTCACTTACTCAATTGTATTCTTTCTCGATAAAAAATTCACAACTGACAAGTCACCACCATGAATGTTACCCTTGCTCTTGTCGCATGTACCTCTTCTTGTCCCTTCTGTACGAACCCTCGTCAAGCCCCCTGCGGTTGGGCAAGCGGCGTTGATGTCAGCGCGGTCCATGGCCCAAAACGCATGGAGGAAAGCCAGGGTGATGGAGCACCTCGGTGGCACGGCATCGGGGTCTAGGATTTGGGGCTTAATATGGGGGCCTTAGTTATTCGAATAGGGTTTTAGGGGTTATTATCAAGGGAATACGATTAGTAGTTCTTCCGACCGCTACAGTAGGGTCGTGTAGGGTAGTGACTTTGCTGCTGGACACCTAAGGTTGTACCCTTTGGTTTGGGGACCCTGCTGTTTGATCGAGTTCGGGCAGATCTCAGCAGTACTTGGCTGACTTCTGAACCCCTCCTAAAAGTTAAACTGTTAGGCTCCTGATTGTAGTTTTCTACAAAAACCCACAAGGTTAACGTCCCAAGAGCCAGCTAGAAGAAGGCCAAGAGTATATTAAGGGAACCCTTGAGGGGTATAAGCATTTCAACCCCTTGCAATCCATGAACCTCCCCTAGCCACCTCTACGCCCAGTCAACCCTAAACCCTAAACCCTAAACCCTAAACCCTATCCCCTAAACCCTAAACCGCCTAAACCCTAAACCCTAAACCCTAAACCCTCTAAGCAGCAGAATCCGGAGTCCAAGTCTGGGCACATGATCAGCAGCATGCCAGCGATGGGAGTCACCGACTTCATGATGGGCAGAATCCTGTCGGTAGGGGGCTTAGGGTCCCGGGAGTTTAGGGTTTAGGGCTTAGGGTAGAGGGTTTAGGGTTCAGGGTTTCGGGTTTATGGGGAAGGAAGGGGGAAGGGGGGGTGGTGTACCGGGGAAAGTTTCAGACCCTGGAAGTCACCCTGCACGAAGTACACTACTACTGCTACTCTACTTGGCCGACTTCTGAACCCCTCCTGAAAGTTTAACCTTTAGGGTCCTCATTGTAGTTTCTACCAAAAACCCAAAAGGTTCAAGTCCTAAGAGCCAGCCAGCCAGAAGAAAGCCAAGTCTACCGCTGCTACGCTACTACGACTACGACGACGACGAGCTCTACTTCTTCCTTTTGGAAGTGTTTTCAGATTTTTGTGGGAGCGGCAATTGCACAGGGCCTGTGGATTTCGGCTGTGGTTTCTTTAGGCAGGAACCCTGCGGGGCAGATCGTCTACCAACACAGTATGTCTGATCACGGTTTCTTTTTGTTAGAGCGAGCGAGTGAGTGAGAGAGAGAGAGAGAGCGAGAGAGAAAAAGAGAAAGAGAGAGAGAGAGAGAAAGAAAGATTGACGGGGAACAAAAACATCTTGTTGTGTTCAGAGGTTTGGGTTTAGAGCGAGCTGAAGCTACAAACACCAAAACGAACCCTGAACAATAAACCCTAAACCTGCTGCGAACCCCTTCAGTCCCTACCTGCCTCCGGCCAGTCGCACGGAAGGCGCGAATCCTCAGGCGTCGCCCTCTACCACTTTAGGAGTTTAGGTATAGGGTTTAGGGTTTAGGGTTTAGGGTTTAGGGTTTAGGGTTTAGGGTTTAGGGTTTAGGGTTTAGGGTTTAGGTGTTTAGGGTTTAGGGTTTAGGGTTTACGGTTTAGGGTTTATCTGCAACCGGGTACATTTCACCCTACTAAGTACAAGGGTGGTCTAGTTCAGGCTCACAGGGCTCTTCCTTCAGTGAGTTGTGGCTGCGTATGCTTCGTCCAGCCGAGACAGTGTCAGATGAACTCCTCAGCACCCTAAACCCTAAACCCTAAACCCTAAACCCTAAACCCTAAACCCTAAACCGTCTTTCTGCCCCTCGAACCTAAACCCTGAATCCGAAATCCTACCTTGGGACTCAGGGTCTTTCATCTTGCTCTACCTACCTTAAGGCTCGGAAACCCTACCCTCAAAAGCACCCCTATGCCCCTCTGAAGCCTATAAACCCCCAAGAAATTCTCTAGCTCCCTAAGTCACATCGGCCTTGGGCCCCCTAGCACCCTATGCAAACTTAGGTGTTTCTGGGATGTGGGTCTTAAACAGTTATCACCCTAACTGGGGTAGGTTTGGGGGCCCTGTGACTTTTAATGATTTTTCTTTATGGCTTTATCAGGAAAATAGAGGGATTGAGGGTAGTAAAAGTCAAAAAGAATCCTAAACCCTAAACCCTAAACCCAAGCTACTGCCAAGGCCCCCAACGCCTTTTGCAGGCTTCAGCAGTATGGATGCGGAGCTCATGGCCCTCGCCGGTGGCCCTAAACCCCGAAAACCCGAAACTCCGAGATATAGGGTTTGAAGGTTTAGGGTTTAGGGTTTGACCTAATTTTTAGTTAAGGGTTTAGGGTGTAGAGTTTAGGGTTCAGGGCTTAACAAAACGCCAACCTAGCTATGAATACTAACGAGCCCTAAGCTCTGAACCCTATAAATTCAGGTCCTAAACCCTGACGCCTAACTCCAAAAACCTGATAATGGCTCAACTTGACTTGTCACATGTCTGGCCGGCCCGCCTGGCAGAAGCCGGCCTTGAAGCCGAGGATTTGCATCTGACGAACCGCAGCGACGATTGCAGGCACTGCCTTCTTCTCTGCCGTCGGCTCGGTCCAGGGCTCAGGCTCAGGAAAGTCCTTTGGCAGAGCCTCCGCAAAGCTTCGCCCTGGACAGTGCGCCGGATCGCCGCGCACCCACCACTCCTTCTGAAGCCTGAAGCCCGCTTACGAAAGCCCAGCACATCCTCAGAGCTCTGGCTGAAGGGGAGCGCGATGACCCCAAACCCTCAAACCTAAACCCTAAACCCTAGACTGGGCTCCCCGACTCCGTGAGTATGAGCAGCCAATGCAGCAGGCTGTTGATGGACAGCAAGACAGAGCCTTAGGGTTTAGGGTTTAGGGTTTAGGGTTTAGGAAGTTCAGGAATGCTTTACCCCCCCAAAACCCTATTCGAATTCTTGAGGCCCCTATATTCGAGCTTAGGATGGATGCTTAGGGTAGGGGGGGGGGGGGGGGGGGGGCGGGGGGGGGTCAAGGGCTTAAGACGTGCTTTGGGAAAGGTCATTGTAGGGTTATAGGGCTTCTGGCATTGCTCTCTTGTATATAGGCGCGAAGGTGAGCCTTACGAAGCAAAGATGTATGCGCAATTTTTATACACACTCAAATGAGCCCGTTCAAAAAATGATCGCAGCAATCTGTAGATAGGCTGAAGCCACAAAAAACAAACGGCAACACTAAATTCTCAACGCCGAGGACATCAAGCTTCAGCGTAGGGACCATTGTCGATCGGCTGGAACTCCACAGCAGTCTCCACAGCCAGTGAGAGCGCGAAAGTGCCCACCACGGCCCGTGGTAAAGCCTCAGCTCTTCGGGTAGTTTTGGGGGGCCTGACAAGGGGACCCCTTTTTTATACCCCTGATATTCCCTAGACAACCTCAGGGCCCACACTTCAGAGCCCCTTAAGGGAGGTTAGGGACCATATTCAGGGCCCATGAACCCTAAACCCCATACCCTAAACCCTAAACCCTAAACCCTAAACCCTAAACCCTAGCCCTAAACCCTAAACCATGAAACTACCCTCAGAAGCTGGACGGGATGCAGGCATTGGGGTTTCTACTATTTGCTGCAAGAGGGAATCAGGACACTCCTGGGCATCCGAGATGGGGGGGGCACGAGTATTGTCTAGGGTTTCCCTGCCAAAAACGCTATTGGGCAACCGAACTCCCGAACCCCAAACCCTAATCCCTAAAACCCTGGAACCCTAAAACTTTAAACCCTAAACCCTAAGCGAACCCGGACGTACCCAGGTGCGCAGTCAGTTGCTGCCGCCCCAGGACTGGGATTCGGGCTGACACGGGCTGATTCGGACAACTTTTAAAATTAGATTCAAACTGTGTTTAACAATGTTGGCTGTGTGTTTTTCTGCTTTATCAGAGGAGGGCTTATCAATCTCATGACTAAGGTAATTCCAGCGGCTTGGGGCTTCGGTCATCAGGTCCCTCCCAGGCCTCCCTGAAATAAGGATAGCCAGCTGGTGATGTAGGGTTCTTCAAAGCAGAACAGGGCTTAAATACGCCTCTTGAAAGACTACAAGGCAAACACACACACACACACACACACACACACACACACGCACACGCACACGCACACGCACACGCACACGCACACGCACACGCACACGCACACGCACACGCACACTCACACGCACACGCACACGCACACGCACACGCACACGCACACGCACACGCACACGCACACGCACACGCACACGCACACGCACACGCACACGCACACGCACACGCACACGCACACACACACACACACACAGAAAACCTCAAACCTGAGATCGGAATTTCTCAGCGCCCTATAAGCCCTACAAACCCGAAAGACCCTGTAAACCCAACAAACCCCATAAAGCCTTGAAACCCTATACACCCGATAAAGAACCCGATACACCCAACAACCGTCAATCACCCCCCTCAAAAAACCCTACAGAAAACCCCATGAAGCCGGATTCTTGGGCGGCCGAAGGCCCTAAACCCCAAACCCTAAACCCTAAACCCTAGGACCTAAACCCTAAAGAGCCACGGAACGCGCTTGATCCAGCGGAAAAGGAGGTGGGTGCCTCGGCTGCAAGATTCCGGATGTCGAGTCGAGGCTGCCGAGTCGAGGGTTGAGGGTTTAGGGTTTAGGGTTTGGGGCTTGGGGCTTGGGGTTTAGGGTTTAGGGTTTAGGGTTTACCGTTTAGGGCTATTGGGGTTTCGGGCGTAGGGCTAGTGGGGTTTGGGGCTTATAGGCTTTATCAGGGTGTAGGGACGAGCTGGGCCAGACATTAGGTCCTAGGGTTCGTAGCGTTTAGGGTTTCGTCGGGTTTAGGGTTCTGGAACTGTGTTCCTATGTGCCTGCACTTTTGTACATCATCTGTGAAGCCCGAAAAGGGGGAACTGTGAGACAGGCTGGTCCGCCTTAAAAAGAAACCCTTGGGATGTTCCCCCTTCTATTCCCCTAAACCCTAAACCCGAAACCCTAATCCCTATTAAGGACTGTTAGTATAGGGGGGAACATCCCACAGAAACCTCGCTGAGTGCCTCCGAGCAACTGAGGCGCTTGTAGCCACGCACAAGGGTCCAAACCTCTGCCAAGTTGGTCGTTTAGGGTTTAGGGTTTAGGGATTTCTCAAGGGATTATAGTCTTTCGGGGTATACCTGGAAATTTACCTCCGGAAGTGCTTCACGTGGTTCCCCCCTCCCACTCTGCATTTATTGTAGAAAGCTTGCCCCGACAGGAACTATTTACCAAACCTACTCCGGGGGGGGGGGGGGGGGGCCCCCCCCGCCTCCCGTAGGTAAATTAGGCCAAGGGGGGGGGGGGGGGGGGGGGGGTGATCTATATAGGACACGGACCCTTTAGGGACACTAAGCATAGTTGTACTAAACACAAGCACGAGGACCAGGACCAACTATCGACTCACACGGGCTGTAGGGTTCCCAACGTCGCCCCCACCCCCCCCCCCCCCCAGCACAGCAAACAAACCAAAACGAGCCCTAAAAGAACTAAGCCCTAAGCCCTGAACCCTAAGCCCTGAGCCCTAAACCCTAAACCTTAAGCCCTAAGCCCTGAGCCCTGAACCCGAAAACTCCAAACTAATAATGGGTGTTCCCAGAATAAGGATATCTGCCCAAAATACAGTCATCCTTGCAACAGGAACTCGTAAAATGGCCACCAGAAAATCCGGAAACCCGCAACCCTTGATCCCAAACTCCCAAACTCCCAAACTCCCTAAACTCCCTAAACTCCCTAAACTCGCCAAACCCTAGAACCGCTCCCTACACAATCTCTGGTGGTCGAACTCACCCACGCAGGCCGAGGCGCGAAGGTGAAGCACTCTGACACGCCCTCTGAGGCCAACAGGCCCCACCTGAGCTATAGGCTTGAGGATTTACAGGGCTTGTATAGGGTATTGGGTATAGGGTTTAGGGTATGGGGTTTAGGGTTTGGGGTTTCGGGTTTGGGGGTTGGGGGTTTAGGGGACAAGCCCTCCAAAAGCAGCTTCAAGGCTTACTGCCAAAGCCTAGGCCTCAACGACCCATGTGTGTCACCCAATGCTCTTGTAGGCCCTTGGAAGAGCAATGATTCCCCTACCCGCTGCAAGAAACCCTTGTCTAGAACATGCTTCATACGAGCCAATGCTGCTGTAGGTCCTTGACCCTTAACCTTAAACCCTAAACCTTTACGAAACCCTTATCTAGGACATGTTTCAGAAGGGCTTAGAAAGCCAGCCCTGAACCCTTTTAGCCCTAAAGCCCTCTAAAAACCCGATAATCCCAAAGATCCCTTCTGTCCCTACCCATCCCTATAATCCCTATAAACCCTACAAGCCCTGGTACACATTCCATTATGGGATCCTAGCAAACTACCACCCGGCCACCAAAACAAGATCCACAAAGAACAAGACTTAAGGAAGCCACGCTTCTGCCTTTTGGGTGGGTGGGGGCCGGTGGGGGGGGCGACCCTAAACCCTAAACCCTAAACCCTAAACCCTAAACCCTAAACCCTAAACCCTAAACCCTAAACCCTAAACCCTAAACCCTAAACCCTACCCTAAACCCCAAACCCTAAACCCTCTTCGCGACTGAAACCCCTATTCCAGAGAACATCTGCAGCTCGGCCACAGCGCGCAGCGCAGAATCTTCGGGGCTTGCACCTGCGAGGAGCAGGCTCAGGGTTCATCTGGAGTTAGGGTTTAGGGTTTAGGGTTTAGGGTTCAGGGTTTAGGGTTTAGGGGTCTAGGAGCTTTGGGGGGTTTAGGGGGTTTAGGGGCTTTAGGGTCTAGGGGCTTTAGGGTCTAGGGGTTTTAGGGCTTAGGGTTTTTCAGGGGGTTTAGGGTTCATGGTGTCGAGGGTTTAGAGGGTGTTTGGGGGTCGTAGGCTAGGGGTTTTGAGCTGAAGGGTGTGGGATTCTCAAAGGTCGGGCTAGCTCTTCTACAACCAAACCAGAGGATTGCTCTGGTTGTTCCCGGCATGATGGCGAAGGCTCCCAAGGGCGATTTTTTCAGGATTTCGGGTTTTAGGGCTTCGGGTTTAGGGCTCCGGGTAAATTAGGGTACCTTCCTGGGCTCTTTTTTTAATAGGGGAATCCTACGTTTCCCTAAAAAAAACGGCGCCGAAGCAAATATCTTGTGCACTGATACGCGGCTCAACCAACAAATGGCGAACCCTAAATCCTAAACCCTAAAAGGGGTGCACTTTTGTTGCTTCAAGGGTTTATATATTTCAGGGAACTCAAACCCCCTCAACAGAATGGGAACCAGGGCACTGCTGGGCCTCCCCTAAACACTAAACCCTAAACCTTGAACTCTAAACCCTAAACCCTAGACCCTAAACCCCTGAACCCTAGAATATGAACCCTATAAACCCTAAACCGTAGAACGCTGTGCTGAGTTTGTGAAAGCACGGACGGCCTGGCGGGCGGCTACTGCAAGTTGTAGAACAGGAACGAGTTTTTCAGAGAGCCACGCTGAGGCTGGGAGGGTTTGGGGTTTAGGGTTTAAGGTTTAGAGGTGCCAGGGCGAAGGTCTCGTCTTCAAGTTTGCGCCGGGCAAGCTCTCCCTTCAACTTCTCTTTGAAGCCATCTTCGCCCAGTTGGGGTGGAGACATCGGCAACTCTGGCATCTTGGTAGCGACCATCTTCTGAGGAATCGCGGAAAGTCAGAAGAACGTGTCCCCAGGCTTGCCCAAATGTGTGTGTCAGGCAACTTCTGCATCTCGGAGGCTTGCAACTGCCCACAAGCTCGTCGTCAATCCTTGCGGATCACATCCTTCGCCTATTCCTACGTGCACTTCGCAGTGGCGCGAACCATGAATGAGAACAGCAGGGGCAACCTTTTGAAGTTTCCAAGCCGCCCAGAGGCTGATGGACAGCTCTCGAGGCTTCATGCTCTCGACTTTCTGAGGCATTCGCTCCGCGATGGCTGGAGCAGCCATCAACACCTCAGAGGCCGCCTCTTGTTCGCTGTGGCCCACAGGATGTGCGAAGAAAGTGCTGAGGAGTCCTGCTCTCGACTCTCTGCGTTATGCGCACAGCATTGGCAAGAGCAACCATCAGAACAGCACGGGCTGCCTCTTGCCGGTTTGCAGCTGCCCACCGGATGTTCGACAAGTGCTGAAGATCATGCTCTCGACCCGCTGCGCATAGCGCACCGCAATCGCAGGAACCGCCATCAGAACAGCCGGGGCTGCATCTTGCAGATTCGCCGTGGCCCAGAGGCTGAATGACAGCTCTTGAGGCTTCATTCTCTCGACCTGCTGTGGTATTTGCTTCGTAATGGCAGGAACAGCCATCAGAACAGCAGGGGCCGCCTTTTGAAGTTTCGAGGCCGCCCAGAGGCTGTTGGACAGCTCTTGAGGCTTCATGCTCTCAACTTTGTGAGGAATTCGCTCCGCGAGGGCAGGAACAGTCATCAGAACAGCAGGGATTGCCTCTTGCAGATTCGCTGTGGCCCACAGGATATTCGACAACTGCTGAGGAATCATGCTTTCGACTTTATGTGGTATCCGCCCCGCGATGGCAGGAACAGCCATCAGAACAGCAGGGGCCGCCTCTTGAAGGTTCGCAGCCGCCCACAAACTGTTGGACAGCTCTTGAGGCTTCATCCTCTCGACCTGTTGCGATAGTCGCTCCGCGATGGCAGGAACAACCATCAGAACAGCAGGGGCTGCCTCTTGCAGATTCGCTGTGGCCCATAGGATGTTCGACAACTGCTGAGGAACCATGCTCTCGACTTTCTCTGCAATCCGCTTCACGATGGCAGGAATAGCCGTCAGAACAGCAGGCGCCGCCTCTTGCAGGTTCGCAGCCGCCCACAGGCTGTTGGACAGCTCTTGAGGTTTCATGTTCTCGACCAGCTGTGATATTCGCTGAGCGAGGGCTGGAACAGCCTTCAGAACAGCAGGGGCTGCCTCTTGCAGATACGCTGTGGCCCACAGGATATTCGACAACTGCTGAGGAATCATGCTCTCGACTTTATGTGGTATCCTCTCCGCGATGGCAGGAACAGCCATCAGAACAGCAGGGGCCGCCTCTTGCAGGTTCGCAGCCGCCCACAAGCTGTTGGACAGCTCTTGAGGCTTCATGCTCGCGACTTGCCGAGGTATTCGCTCCGCGATGGCAGGAACGGCCATCAAAACCTCAGGGGCCGCATCTTGTAGTTTCGCGGAAGCCCAAAGGATGTTGGACAGCTGCTGAGGACTCATGCTCTCGACTTTCTGCGTGACGTGCACAGCAATGGCAGGAACAGCAACTAGAACCTCAGGGGCCGCCTCTTGCAGGTTTGCAGCTGCCCAGAGACTGTTGGACAGCTCTTGAGGTTTCATGCCTCCTGCTTTCTCGCGCGCACAGCGCGCAAGAGCCGGCACTGTGTCTTCCATGCCCTCTCCAATGTCTTGACAAATCCCCACAAGCGCCCACAGGACATTTGCAGCCCCACGCGGTGTGATCGTGTCTTCCTCGAGCATAGCGCGCAACTTCTCCACCAGTTTGGGCCATGTGGAGCTTTTGGCATCACTGGCTGACAGCTGGCGACTTCTCTTGAAGAAGGCTGCCCGGGTGAAGGCGGCGGATATATGGATTACATTGAACCCACTTCCATCGAGCTCCTGCTCAAGGAGAGCCAGCAGCTCCGTAGTTGAAGTCGTATTTTTGATCTTTGAAGTGAGAACCCTGGGTCTGGACCTTGGCCGACTTCTGAATCCCTCCCTAAAAAAGTTTAACCTTTTTAGGCTCCTTATTGTAGTTTCTACAAGAAAATCCTTAAAAGGTTAGAGTCTTAAGAGCCAGCCCAGAAGAAAGCCAGGAGACGGCCGTCGGGTGGGGGACTCTTTCAGCGATCGCGGGCCTCTGCAGGCAGAATGGCCCGACACTGACGGCAAGGTGGCGAGGCAGCCTGCAAAACCAACGTCCGCCCTTCTATTTCTACTCCTTGCAGAGTTTAAGTCTACAAGTACCCTTATAAAAAATGAGGTCTATAAGTACCCAAATAAACATGTAAAAGGTTGCCCCAACTATGCCAAAGTTACTGCTTCTTTCCAGCGGAAGCAGAGAAGCCAGCACGGGGCCAAGCAGAAAAGCACCCGGAGGGCGGCGTTGCGGCATCGGGAGGTCTTGCACGATTGTGGTGCTATACCCCTGAACCCCTACACCTATACACCCTACACCCTACACCCTAAACCCTGAACCCTGAACCCTAAACCCTGAACCCTAAACCCTAAACCCTAAACCCTAAACCCTAAACCCTAAACCCTCAACCCAGCGCCTTGCTGCTTGAGCAGGTCTGTCTCTGCAGAGCTCTCGAAACCGATTTCGGGTTTAGGGTTTCGGGTTTAGGGTTTAGGGCTTTCGGCTTAACCCCCTGCGGTCGGACCCCTCTAGGGACGGGGGTTTAGGGTTTAGGCTTTAGGGCAGTTTAGGGGTTTAGTTTAGGGTGTTCAAGGGGTGTAGGTACTTAGGGAACCTTCGGGAAGCTTAGGGAGCCTTAGGGAGTAGTGGGGAGTGTCAGGGAACGTTGGGTTATAAACCTCCCTTGAACCCTCCTCCCTTAAGAACTGTATAAGCCGTTACCCTGAACCCTGAACCCTACAAACACTACCCGAAGGGTCCATGTACCTCATTGTTATATACTTGGACCCCACAGTCCCTATATAGGAAGTACTTTAAGGCCTAAGTCCAGGGTTTAGGGTTTAGGGTTTAGGGTTTAGGGTTTAGGGTTTTAGGGTCTTAGTATTTAGCTACATGGACCCCTTAGGCTTCAAATACCCCCAAAGCACCGAAACCCCGCGGATGCTCGGGATGGTGCCTGGCCGGAGCCCCAGATCCAGTAGCAGATCACCGCGTTGGCGAGAATCTGCCGGGCAAGACTTGCTCAGGGAGCAAGGGAACTTAGGGTTTAGAGTTTATAGTGTTTAGGGTGTAGGGTTTGGGGTTTAGGGTTTAGGATTTCTAAACTTCAGCCGCAGAACATAAACGCCCCTAGTGACCCCAAACCGTCCTAAAACCCTCAACTGCTTTCAGGACTCAGTTCACACGGCGCGAATTCGCGAACCCGGAAACAAGCCCAGGAACGCCACAAGACTTCGGGGAAGATTAGGCACCGACAGCTGCAATTCGGGTACTAGGGGCCCAGGCTTTTGGGTTGAGAGATGCTCGGAACCCCTCAATGCAAAACCTCTCTTAGCGCCTAAGCCCCGCCAAAAACTCCTAAATTCTACAACGCCCCGCAAAGCAAGGGCCCTAAACCATCACAACCTTGAGACAAGTTTGTGTGCGCGTGAGCCATTTCTCGGGCCGCCTGATGGCCGAGGTCGATGAGGAACATTGGCCTCCCAATATCGAGCATGCAGCTCCGTGTCTGCTTCTTGTTGCTTGGCCTGCCTTATACCACACAAGCACACTAAGCTGCACTTACAAACAGAAACAACAAAAAACCCTATTAAACCCCTAACCCTAAACCCGAAACCCTAAACCCTAAACCCACGCCGGCACCGGCCTGAACGCCTGCCACAGGTGCTTCAGAAGAGCGTGGATCACCAGCTTGGTGAAGATGCGCTGGTCCTTCGTCGCCGCCTCAGGCGTAGGGTTTAGGGTTTAGGGTTTAGGGTTGAGGGTTTAGGGTTTAGGGTTATAACTGTACTTATAGCTATGTTAAGGGACTTAAGGGGCGTTTAAATGGGTCATGAGTACAGTTTTCATTGCTTCATAAGTACCATGAACCTCCAAGTACCCCGAAACCCTGAAGCACCAAATCCCCTGAACCGTTCAAACCCCCGAGAGCCCCAAATCTCCAAACCCACAACCAAAACCCAGACCCAAACACCGAAAAGGATGGAGACTCCAAAACCTGGAAACCCGAAAAATGAAACCCTAAATCCCCAAAACACTTGAGCCCGACCTAAAAAACTAGGGTTTCGGGTTTAGGGTTTTGAGGTTTTAGGGTTTAAGGTTAGGGTATGATGAGACCCTAACACCTAGCAAACCATAAAAAGCCCTAACACACTTAAAGCCCACCCTCAGCCCGCCAAAGCTACGGCTAAAACCTAGAAACCTAAATATTAAAGGTTTTAGGGTTTAGGGTTTAGGGTTTAGCCCTAAATCCCTAAAGCACTGGAAGCCCCACAACCTAAAAGTCGAACCCTAAACGCGAGAACCCCAAGACCCCAAAACCCTAAGCCTCTGAAAATCTAACCCCCCAAACCCATAACCTTGAACCCAGACACTAAACTCTAAACCCTGAGACCACCCCCCCAAAAAACCAAGGTCCCCAAAGACCCCAAGACCCCAAAACCCTAAGCCCCTGAAAATCTAACCCCCCGAAACCCATAACCCTGAACCCCAAACCCTAAACCCTAAACCCTAGCCTAGACCCCAAACCCTAAGACCACCCCCCCAAAAGACCCCCAAGTCCCCAAAAGAGGGATGGCTGAGGTCAGTGCCAGGCAGTGGACCATCTCACAGTTCAGAACCCCTGGTTTAGGGTTTAGGGTTTAGGGTTTAGGTCACCCAAAGGATCCCGTGAACATCAGCCGGGTTTATAGAGTTTTAGGGTTTTAGGGGTTTTTGGTTTGGGATATGCGGTTTTGGGGTGCAGTGTGTTGGGGCTTGGGGTCAAATTCGTCAGCTGACGCACGAAATGCTGAACCCTAAGCCCTCAACTCCAAATCCTCACCCCTAAGCTCTGGACACACAACCCTGAACCCTAACGTTTCCCGAGTAAGCGCAGCATGCAGGTTTGGGGTTGAGTCGGGTTGAGACCTAACCCGAATTCACAACCTGAACTCGTGCCCCTAAACCAGATCTGCACAGTAGTTTGTCCTTTGTTATAGAGTTCTTCAGGGAGGGGGGGTTTCTAGGGGGTTTAGGATTTAGGGCTTAGGGTTGAGGGTTTAGGGTTAATGGAGGGGGTTCAAGAGGGGTATGCCCAAGGCTCCCTAATACTCCGTACTACTCCCTAAGGCTCCCTAAGGTTCCCTAGGCACCTACCGCCCATGAACCCCCCTCCCTTAAGGATTCCATAACTTTGGTTTGCCACTCGAAACACAAAATGTCGTCATGACTCTGGACCGTCCGCATGGCTCGTCTTCATAACTTGGGGGTTGCGGCTTCAGGACTTAGGGCTCAGGGGCCCGCATCCCCACACCCTAAACCCTACACACCCTAACCCCTAAGCCCGAAAATTTCGGCCCTAAACCCTAAACCCTAAACCCTAAACCCTAAACCCTAAACCCTAAACCCTAAACCCTAAACCCTAAACCCTCTTCAGGGCCTGGAAGCAGCAGCACCCGCACGGTGACCTCCTGACTCTTCTTGGGGTCGGGAGGCGCGAGCTGGTCCTGGGAAATGAAGGGTTTAGGGTTTAGGGTTTAGGGTTTAGGGTTTCAGGGTTTAGGGTTAGGGTTTAGGGTTTAGGGTTTAGGGTTTAGGGTTTAGGGTTTAGGGTTTAGGGTTTAGGGTTTAGGGTTTAGGGTTTAGGGTTTAGGGTTTAGGGTTTAGGGTTTAGGGTTTAGGGTTTGGGGTATAAGGTTTAGGGTTTTAAAGGCTGACAATTACTGTTCGAGTTTTAACGGCTGATAGGGTTTCAAGGTTCGAGTTTTCAAGGCTGCTGGGGTTTCAGGGTTTAGGGCTGTCTGGGGTTTAGGAATTCGAGTTGAGTGGATGCAGAAAGCCTACGCTATGACGCATATGGACATGCGAATGGGGGGGGGGAAACCCTAAACCCTAAACCCTAAACCCTAAACCCTAAACCCTAAACCCTAAACCCTAAACCCTAAACCCTAAACCCTGGAGTGGGGGGGGACTGAATGAGGGCGCGAGGGGCGGGGCTGGGGCGGGTGGGGCGGTAGGCTGTTGTTCCCCCGACCTTTCCGGCAAGCGTCCATCCTGGCGTTTCGCCACTCAACCTTGAACCCCCCCTCCCAAAGGCCCAAAGCTGAGACATCCTAAGCTCTTTTCTAAGGGTAGTTGCATGGTCCCTTAGTATGGGCCCTTGAAAAGGTACCCCTTACAAACCCCTTTATATTCCCTATACATATTAAGGGATTCAGAACCCTCTTAAGGAGGTTAGGGACCATTCATATTAAGGGCCCATGAAACTACCCTCAGATGAAAAGCCTAAACCCTAGACCCTTAAGGGCCCATGAAACTACTCTCAGATGAAAAGCCTAAACCCTAAACCTAAACCCTAAACCCTACACCCGAAACCCTAAGCCCTAAACCCTAAAACATACACCCTACACCCTAAACCCTAAGCCCTAAACCCTAAACCCTAAACCCTAAACCCCACAAAGACCCGAAGAGGTGCCTGCCATGCCGGAGGCTTCGTCTCCGAGGCGTTCCAGGTCCACTCCTTCTCCGTGATGTACACGCCTGGGTTTAGGGTTTAGGGTTTAGGGTTTAGGGTTTAGGGTTTAGGGTTTAGGGTTTAGGGTTTAGGGGTTTAGGGTTTAGGGTTTAGGCTTTAGGGTTTTAGGGTTTAGGGTTTAGGGTTCAATTAGGTTAGTGTCTTAGTGGTCTTGGGCGGCTGAGGGTTCTGAAGCTTAGGGGGATGTAGGGTTAACCCTAAACCCCAAACCCTAAACCCCAAACTCTAAACCCTAAACCCTAAACCCTAAACCCTAAACCCTAAACCCTGGCGGTGTGTCGGTGGGTTTGAGGTTTGGGAGCTTAAAGGGCGTCGGGAGGTCAGCAAAAGGTTCAGGGTTCAGTGTTTAGACCTTAAACCCTAAACCCTAAACCCTAAACCCTAAACCAACCTACGTCGCAGCTGGCCGAGGTCTGGGCAGCTGAGTCGGCAGGCCTCTTGATCCACCGGGATGTTCGCCCGGACCTGGCAAGTCTAGGGTTTAGGGTCTAGGGTTTAGCGTTTGGGGTTTGGGGTTTTGGGTTTGGGGTTTGGGGTTCAGGGTTTGGGGTTTAGGGTTCAGGGTTTAGGATTCAGCATTAAGGTTCGCGGGTAAATGGTTTCGATGCCTCGGGTTTAGGGTCTCCGCTGAATGTGGGTTGGGGTTTAGGGCTTTGTTGGTATACCGGTCTACTTCACACCCTCTGAGATTTGAATTCTTGAGCCCCTATAAGCCCCTTCACAAACAGGATTCAAGTTTCGAAGTAACTATATACCTGTTCGAACATTGGCATGTAGAGTGTGGAGTAGTTACCAGAACAAGTTCAGCCAAGACATATAGCTTTGGTCAACCCATAAGACGTGCTTATATTCTCCTTGATGGCTTGCGTCCCAAAACTGAAAGCCTTGACCCTAGCCTAGACCCTCAACCCAATAGTATGTGGCGTTCGGAACCCTCAGCCACGAAATGTGCCAAGGCTACGACCTAAACTCCAAGCCGAAAACCCTCTCCTGACCGACGTTTGTTCAGCAACAATATCCCGAACTCCAGACAGACTCTTAGCCCTGACCCAAAAAAGGCTCCAGTTTCAAAACCACAAACACTACACCCTGAACACTACAGCATGACTCTAAACCTCAAAAGAGAACCCATGCTCGCTAAACTCCCAAGACAGCAAAACAGCTCAGGTTTCAGGGTTCTTTTTAGGGTTCAGGGTTTAGGGTTTAGGGTTAGGGTTTAAACCCTAAAACCCTAGAACCCCCAAAGCCCCCCTTGAAGCTTGAACCGAGGCTTGCGCTGGCAAGGGCCTATGGAACTTGTTCCCCTCCTGCGGCCGAGGAAGCAGTACTACCCCCCCCCCCCCCCCCCCCCACTCTATACTACCCCCCAGAATTAGGGCTATTTAGGGATAGTTAAGCCTAATTAAAGGTATAGGCTTTAGGGTTTGGGTTTAAGTTTGTAGTTCAGGGATGAGGGATTTGGGTTAGAAGGTGTGGGGATTTCGGGTTTGGGGAAGGGGTGGGGGAAGAGTTTGGAGCTTTTCGCGCTTTGGGGGTTGATTTATGCGTTAGGGATTTGGCTTGTGGGGCTTCATTTGTCTGTCATGCTTTGGACTCGTGAACTCGACAAAACAAACTTCAAACCTCCCGAAGCCGTGAAACCCAAGCTCTCCCCAACAAACCTCAACCTTAAACTCTCCCCAACAAACCTCAACCTTAAACCCTAGCCCTAAACCCTAAACCCTAAAACCTCAACCGAGAAACTTCGGGTTCAGGGACGCTGGGCCTCCAGTCTTCAGGCTGTTTGAGTGTTTGTTCGGTTTTATCTATTTATTTTGTTGTTTTTTTCCTGGGGGCGAGCGCCTCGGAGAACCAAAGGCGATGCGGCCAGGGGTGTGAGCTTAGAGTAGCCGAAAGTTGGTCCCGTGACTAGGGTCTACGTTGTAGGCCCGAAAACTATACCCTGAAACCCTGAACCCCTAGACCTAAACCTTAAAACCCAAACCCCCAAAACCCAAACCCCCAAAAACCCTTAAACCCCTAAACCCCCGAACCTAAACCCCCAAACTCCTTAACCCTTAAAGCCCAAACCCCAAAACTCCTAAACCCCTAAACCCCTAAATCCCTGAACCGCTAAGCCCTTGACTCGACCCCCAACATCTAAACCTCTAAGCCGCTAAACCCTGAACCCCTCTAAACTCCACAATCCCTTGGCTGCACTTAGGCGGGTAGTTAAAAAAATTGAACTTGTACCTGCCTTATTAAGAAACCCAATAAACCGAAAAAGGCGAAGGATCTAAAGGGTTTAGGGTTTAGGGTTTAGGGTTTAGGGTTTAGGGTTTAGGGTTTAGGGTTTAGTAAAGCACCACAAAGATCCTAAGCCCTAAATCATGGCCGGGTTCGGGGGGGCCCCTTTTCTAAGAACCCTCTGAATGAACATCAGGGCCACATTAGGAGCAGATTAAGGGAAAGCCCTTAAGGGGTACAACCTTGGGCGGTACAAGGCAACCCTAAACCCTAAACCCTAAACCCTAAACCCTAAACCCTAAACCCTAAACCCTAATTAAACCCTAAACCCTAAACCCTAACTCCACTGGGGCAGTCCTTCGGCTTGGCCGTGAGCATATCCAGCAGGTCGACGGCAGACTGCGGCGCCACCTCTATGAGCTCGCAGAGCTTCTTGACCTGGGTTTAGGGTTTAGGGTTTCGGGTTTAGGGTTTAGGGTTTAGGGTTTAGGGCTTCGGCTGAAGTCGGGTCGTCTGTGTTGCTCTTTCTTGGGTTTAGGGGTTTCAGCTTTAGGGCCTAGGGCTTAAGGTGTTTGACCGGGCCTTTTTGTTTTAGCAGCCCGAAGCCTGCAAGCATCCCTCAGCCCAAGACACCCAAAAAACCCCAAACCCCAAACAGCCCAAATCGCCCTAAGCCTCAGCATCCCTACACCCTATACGCTGCACAGTGTAGCCTCACTCACGGAATGCTAAATCCGAAGTCCTAAACCCTAAACCCTAAACCCTAAACCCTAAACCCTAAACCCTAAACCCTAAACCCTAAAAAACGAACCTGCACGAGCTTAGGAGGAACCACCTTGGTTTTGCCTGTTGGGTTGCAAGGGCCAAGAGAACCTCCAGCAGATTCCCTTGGTTTAGGGTTTGGTTTAGGGTTTAGGGTTTAGGGTTTAGGGTTTAGGGTTTAGGGTTTAGGGTTTAGGGTTTAGGGTTTAGGGTTTAGGGTTTAGGGTTAGGTTTAGGGTTTAGGGTTTAGGGTTTAGGGTTTAGGGTTTAGGGTTTAGGGTTTAGGGTTTAGGGTTTAGGGTTTAGGGTTTAGGGTTTAGGGTTTAGGGTTCCCAGGTAGACTCTCGCACCCATAACCCCGCCCTGCTTTCCTGAGCTTCCTGAGCTAGCTAAGCCCTGGTTGGGGTTTAGGGTTTAGGGTTGAGGGTTGAGGGTTTAGGGTTTAGAGTTTTGGGTTCAGGGTTTAGGGTTTAGGGGGCGGGGGAGGCCTTCTGCACGTCTGCAACCAAAAACCCTACATAGGGTTGAGGCTTAGGGAAGAATCCCAAAATCCCCCTAAACCCTGAAGCCTGAAACCCTAAACCCTATAAACACTAAACCCTATTAACCCTAAACCCTACACCCTCTAAACACTAAACCCTAAACCCTGAAACCCTAAACCTTAAAATCTTTCCAGGGCCCCCGGGCCGTGATCACTGGAGGTTCCCGATTCACCGCACTCTGGATGCTATAGGTCCAGCTATTGCCTTGCGGGCTCTGTGTCTTTTAGGGTTTAGGCTTCAAGGCTTAGGGCTTAAGTTGTAGGAGTGATGGGGTATAGCATGTCTAGTTTTGGGGTCTAAGCTTTGGGGTTTAGGCTTTAAAGGGCCTAGGGTTTTGGGCTTTAGGGCTTAAGGGCTTTAGGGCTTGTGGCGCGTTTTGGGGTATCCGGGTGCGACCGTAGCATGAGCTGGGCAAGTAAGAAGTGAAAACAGATGGGATGAACAGTGCATGCACATCGGCACCTGCCAAGACTTTTTCTTCTTTCCCGAAGAGTCTTGTTCAACCCTAAAACCCTAAACCCCAAACCCTAAACCGCAAAACCCTAAACCTTAACCGAAAACCCGAAACCCGAGACCCTAAACCCATTAACTTTCCCGAAGAGTCTCATACAAAGGAGCCCTGAACCGAGAATGAAAGGGTCAAGGGTTCCGGCTTTGGGGTTTTAGGGTTTCAGGGTTTTGCGGTTTTGGGGTTTTGGGGTTTTGGGGTTTTTGGGGGGGGGGTTTGGGGGTTGGGGTTGGGGGGGGGGGGGGGGCTTGTGAGCTTTGGGGGTTTTGGGGTTTGGGGCTTTGGTGGGGTTTGGGTTTTGGGGTTTTGGGGTTTAGGATGGTGTCCGGCTCCCTTAAACCCTTATATAAACCCTTAAACCCTTAAACCCTTAAACCCTTAAACCCTAAACCCTAAACCCTAAACCCTAAACCCTAAACCCAAACTGCTGGAAGCCGAAGGGCTGATCTTGATACTTCGAACCTCGACTTCGTCGAACCTGTGAGGGGCATGGCCCAAGTGAGCCCGAAAGCCTATCAAAATCCCTTAAGCTTTAGGGTTTTAGGGTTTTAGGGCTTTAGGGCTTTAGGGTTTGAGGGTTTGAGGGTTTGAGGGCTTGAGGGCTTTAGTGTTTAGAATTTAGGATGTACGGTTTAGGGTTTAGGGATCCAGTAGGGCACTTCCCAACAGAGGGGAACCCAATCTTTTACTCTCCCAAATTCTCAAACCTCACTTTCGGAAACCGAAGAAGTAACCCCTCCCCCCCCCCCCCCATTTTTGGAGACTCCCAGCTAACTTCGCAAGGAATACTTGGGCCTCAGGGCACGTACTTCGAGGTATCTACTGCTACATGGATCCTTGAGGTTTTAAGCCTGTAGGGCCCTCCATGCATGCCCCATAGTCCGGACCAGATGTTTAAGGTTTACCAAAACCCCCCAAAGTATGCAAGATAATGGTCCGTTTATGGGTTTGGTGCAACTTTTTACATAACCGAAGAGTTTGAGGCTTCAAGGTTTTGGATTACAGGCTTTGGCCAAGCTAGGGGGCTATCCCCAGACCCAAGGTAGCACACCTTCACCTCTAGGGTTCAGGGTTCAGGGTTTAGGGTTTAGGGTTTTTTAGGGATTAGGGTTTAGGTTTTAGGGTTTAGGGTCTAGGGTTTAGGGCTTAGCCTACAGCCAGGAAATTCCCACAATGGTGCCCCTTTTCTTCGGATTTCGAACAAGGCGAGGGGGTTAGGTCCCCTTATGAGTCGTGCCCGAATAGAAGGCTTCATTGGTCTAAACCCTAAACCCTAATCCCCAAAACCCTAAACACTAAACCCTAATCCTAAACACTAATTAAACCCAAACCCTGATTAAACCCAAACCCTAAATCCTAAACCCTAAAGCCTGAACCCCAAGCTAGACAGCGCCCAGGAACCCGTCTGCGAAGTTCCGCGCGTGCTTGGAGTCCGGATACTCGGAGCGCAGAAGCCTCGCTCGCGAGGTTTGGGGTGGACTTGGGGGGTTCTTGTGGGGGGGGGGGGGGGGGGGGGGGCTGGGCGGTTGGGGTTTGGGGTTTAGGACTAGGGTTGAGGGTTTGGGGTTTAGGGTTATCTAGGGTTTAGAGTCAAGTTTTTTAGGGTTCAGGGTTTATAGGATTCGGGCTTAGGATCAGGACACCAACGCGAACTCTTGAAAACAGAGGCTTTAAGGGTTTGAATTTGGGATTCGGGGGCGTTTGCAATCCCGAACCCGAGCTCTTGAAAGTAGAGGCTTTAAGGGTTTATTTTCGGATTTTGGGGCGATAGTGGTCCCCTACCCCAGCTCTTGAAAATACGAGGCTTTCCCCCGAGCTCTTGAAAATGGAGGCTTTAAGGGTTTAAATTTGGGATTTCGGGGGCGTTACTAATCCCTAAAGCCGAAACCCTACAACCTTGGTTGAGGCTTTCGTTTGGCCTTCCGGGATCTGGTGGTTCGTGTGCGTCATGACGCTTCTAGACCCTGACGCGATCTGCCCTAAACCCTAAACCCTAAACCCTAAACCCTGAACCCTAAACCCTGAACCCTAAACCCTGAACCCTAAACCCTAAACCCTAAAACCTAAACCCACTCTTGAAGCAGCTGATGCTTGCCGTCGAAAGGCGCTGTTGCCGCATCAGGGCAGTTGCGGGCAACCTGGCAGGAGCATGTGCTGAGGACAGACCTTATTAACTTATGACCCTAAACCCTAAACCCTAAACCCTAAACCCTACACCCTAAACCCTACACCCGAAACCCTAATCCCGAAACCCTACAACCGAAACCCTAAATTCAAACCCTAAGCCCGAAACCCTATCGCAATTCCCTGCGCAAGCCATGGCCCTACCGACCCACCACCACACTCTATCCCGGGCTTAGGGTTAGGGTTTGGGGGGCTTTGGGGTTTAAGGTCTAGGGTTTAAGGTTTAGGGTTTAAGGTTTAGGGTTTAAGGTTTAAGGTTTAGGGTTTAGGGTATAAGGTTTAGGTTTAGGGTTTAGGGTATAGGGTTTTGGGTTTAAGGTTTAGGGTTTAAGGTTTAGGTTCCAACGCTAAGCTTTAACATCAGCTCCACTGGGCCTGAAGCCGAATCACATCACCGAGGGAAATGAGGGGCCTTAAGGTTCAGGGCTCGGGCTGCTAGGGTTTAGGGTTGAGGGTTTAGGGTTTAGGGTTTAGGGTTTAGGGTTTAGAGTTTAGGGTGCGAGGGGTTTGGGGGCTTCAGAGGCTTCAGAGGCTTCAAGGGGTGGCGGGCTGGGACTTTGACACTCAGAGACCAAAGGATCTTCTCCGACAACCTGCAATCTACCAAGTCCTGTCGGTCCCATTTCCTTAGAGTTTAAACCCTAAACCCTAAATTTAGGACTTCTTAGCGGATCTGAAGGGTCTAAAGGGTTTAAGGTCCGGGTTCACCCGAACCTGGGGCGGGGCATGAACAAGAGGGGAACTCCTGTTGAGGGTTTAGGGTTTACCCTAACCCTAAACCCTAAACCCTAAACCCCAAACCCTTCACCCTAGGGATGACCACCCGACGGCCTGAAGAAACGCTTCCGCGCGGTCTGGCCGAGTGAGGGTCTCTAGCTTTCAACAGCCCAAAGGGTCCAAACACTATGGAAGGGTTTAGGGTTTGGGGTTTAGGGTTTAGGGTTTAGGGCTTAGGGTTTAGGGTTTAGGGCTTAGGGTTTAGGGTTTAGGGTTGAGGGTTTAGGGTTTAGGGCTTAGGGTTTAGGGTTTAGGGTTTCGGGTTTAGGGTTTCGGGTTTAGGGTTTAGGGTTTCGGGTTTAGGGTTTAGGGTTTAGGGTTTAGGGTTTGGAAGCAGTATTGGGCCCGTGAGACAAAACTTATGATGCCCCTTGAGAGGGACTACCTCTACATTGGTCAGTTCTCAAAACTAAAACTGGGGTCCCTTTGTGGCGCCCTAAATATTGTAAGGCCGCCCCATAACTGTGACAATAATTGAAAATCACCGTGGTAGTTGATCGAAATACCTGTTCCCAAAGCAACCGTTTGTTCCCTTCTAAGGCCAGAGGAACCCTAAATACTTTCTCAGAAAGGCCTTTGGACCAACCTAAGCCCTAAAACCCTAAACCCGGAACCCTAAACCCTAAAAACAAAACCCTAAACCCTAAACCCTAAACCCTAACCCCTAAACCCTAAACCCTAAACCCCTGGAGCGTTTGGCAGACTTCCGGGAGCGCCTCAGCCTTGCACCCCTAAAGCCCTGCAGCGTCTCTGTAAGGTTTAGGGTTTCGGGTTTAGGGTTTAGGGGTTTAGGGTTTAGGGTTTTTCGGGTCCGCCGACCCTGGCGGCGTGTTGGCTGGGTTTCTGGAGGTGCAAACCTCTTTCCCTCTTTCTGGGAGGGGTAGGGGAGGGGTACCCCGGCAGCTTTTCCGTGGAGGAGCAGGCCACCCACACCGCGTAAACTCATGGACCATAGGCGGTTTCGCACAGGGCATAGGGGTACCCCCCCCCACCCCATTGCGAAGCACCCCCCCGCCCCCACCCCCCCCCCACCCCCCCACCCAGACCCGAACCGCAAACCCAATCCACCAAACCCCAAACCTTAAACTTGTTCTCCTGCGGGGTCGGCGGCTTGAGCCGGAGGCTCTTAATTTAGGGTGTAAGGTTTGAGGTTAAGGGGTATCGTTGCAGGTTAGGGGTTAGGGGTTTAATGCTTGAGGTTTAGGGCTGTAGGTTTGGGGCTTTAAGGTTAGCGTTTGAAGGGTCCAATTTAAGGGTTTAGGGTATAGAATTCTAAATGACAACGATCCATTCCCAACCCCCCCTTCCCCCCCCAAAGCTTCGAAAACCAAATGGCGCCTGCATGTTTTACAAACCCTAACCCACCCGAAACCCTTAACCCTAACCCCTAACCCCTAAATCCTAAACCCTACCGCCTAAAGGGCCTAAAGCCTAAAACCTATATAAACCCTAACCCCTAAACCCTACACCCCAAACCCTAAACCCAAAACCCTAAACCCCCCACCCCTTCTCCCTTCCCCCCCTCCCCCGGATCGCTGCCTCCAGACTCGACGTCCAGAAGCTGCGCATTGGTGAACAGGTTCAGGCGAAAGGCCGGGAACTGCCTTCGAAACTACTATTCTAGACCCGGGAGGAACCTAGGAATAACAAGGGTACCCTTTCTGGTTAAGGGGATCATAAGGGAACCCTAACCGTTAGGCCCTAACCCTAAAAAAAGGAAAAAAGGGCCTACTCCCGGTCCTGGTATTTGCTTATGAACCCCCATACCAAGCAGATGTAGAATCCGAGCAGCCCCTTCTCCACGGCCAGTTGCAAGGCGTCTTTGCCGTCTTTGTTGGTGCCTTGGCATCTGCAGGGAAGGTTTCCAGGGTCTTTTGGGTAAGGATCCTCAGTGACCTGGGTGCTGCCCCCCACACCACCTGGGTTTAGGGTTTAGGGCTTAGGGCTTTAGGGTTTAGGCTTTAGGCTTTAGGGGAGGGGTGGAGGAGCTTCGAGAATTTAGGGACATAGGTCATTGAGAGAGTTCATTGGCCTGGTCCAGACCGGGTGGAGTGTACTTGGGCAATAAAGGGGCTTTCTTTCTTTGAAAGGACATTTTGTGCAATCAAAAGGCTGTTCGGCCCCTGTAATGTTGGATCTGCTTTCGTGGGGGCTTTCTCTTCGAAGTTAATTTCGCAGGACTGTTTGGAGGGGTGCTCGGCGGGGCTGCAATTAAGTCAAATAGTTCGGGTGTCGTAAGAAAATTTTGTGTGGCGCGCCTTCAAAATCAATTGCCGGGCCTTCGTCAAAAAAAACTACCGTCGCTGCAGAATGCGTGTATGATCATGATTGATAATTTGTGGCGAATCGCGAAGAGCATACGATCATGAAGATACATGTGTGAAGAGCAACGTCACCTACGCAACAAAGAGAGCAGGAGGTTCCAGGGCGGCGACAAAAGTATCAATGGCGAAGGATAACCGAAACAACACAGCAATAGCAATTGCAAAATCTGCACAGTCAACACTTTTGACGTGTGACGCCCATGCTACAGCTAGGCAACACCGGCTGGAGGCTTGTAGCACGAATTGAAGGAAGGGCTCAACAGAGTCAGGAGAGTGATGTCTTGACCTAGACCCGGGAGTAACCTAGGAATAAAAAGGGCGTACCATGCTTGGTTTTAAGGGGATTATAAGGGAACCCCAACCCCAAAAAAAGGCAAAAAGGGCCTACTCCCGGTCCTAGTGAACTGTCTTCCAAAAGCAGTCGATGATCACTGACAGCACATACAAATAAACAACGAAGGAGGCGTTCACAGGGTAGGGCTTCCCATTTCGGATATTCACCCTTATACTGTCCTGAATAGGGACTATTGTAATCCCTATAAGGACTGTTAGAATGAGGGGGAACATCCCAAAAGGAGCATTCACAGGGCAGCGTCATGTTGCAATCATGATTCCCATGCAACCAAGTCTGACAAGCAGATGAGGGGTAAATGGGTCGAGTAGACGGCAAAACACCGCTGAAAGTCTGGCAGACCATCATTGACGAATGGTGCCCACGAAATCTAGCACCCAAGATCGACTTGACAATCCTTAGCGGTGGATATACTCTAATTAGCGGACAGCCAGCGGCAAAATTTTAGAGCAGGCAGCATAAAGGTACGCCAGTCACACAAAAAAACAGTCTCCAGCAAACCTTGGAGACTCTATTCATGTGCATGACTGTGAGTCCAGTTCTAGATTTGCGCTGTTTGGAAACATTTGCAGGTTTCTGAACGAGGTGGAAGCAAAGGATCACATGATGGCAGCGAAACTCACGATGTACTGCACGCATGGACGGCTATGTTGAACATAGGCAAGCTGGCTAGCTTATCATTCAGTTTGGAAACAGCAAAAGCTAAGGCAGAAAAGAGCACACGCCTCAAATGTCCCAACGTGGATATATTGATGGGCTGGCACGCTGATCAAGCTGACCTATGATTTGTGAGGTGGAGGTATCCGGGTTGTCGGCCGTTTTGTGCTTTGGTGAGGCCGCGGCGTGGCTTTGCGAGGTTGCTTTCCTGTGATTCTGCGACTTGGTGATTCGACTGCTGGCTGGACAAAAAAAACTTTGCCTAGCAGGGTTTTTTGTGAACCCTAAACCCCAAACCATAAACCCTAAACCCTAAACCCTAAACCCTAAACCTCAACATACGAGAACCCTCCGGACAGCCAGGAGGGGGCATAGGCCACGCCAAGCTCAGCATCCGTCTGGAGCAACGTCTCCTGGATTGGTGACGGCCAGGTGGCACAAGTGATATCCCTAAACCCTAAACCCTAAACCCTGAACCCTTAACCCTAACCCCTAAACCCTTAACCCTAAACCCTAAACCCTAAAACCCTAAACCCTAAACCCTAAACCCTAAACCTTAAACCCTAAACCCCTAAACCCCTAAACCCCTAAACCCTAATTCCCTAAACCCTAAACCACCCTAAAGATTAAACATCTGTCACTAGTGACGCGCCTCCTTACCCCTTCTGGGTGTGCTTAGCTGTCCTGAGATGTTGCAAGGAATTCAGGCTTCATAGCTCCCTTGGTAGCTCAGCAACCGTAGTTTAATAAAGGTGCCCTTCTTTGGGGTCGGTTGCCTTATAAGGGAACCTTGAGCCAAAAGCCGGGTTCAGGGTACCACCGGGCTACCAAACAAATGTAAAACGAAGGGAGACAATCACGGCAATTCTTAGTGGGTGCTACTGGACTGCCAAGGAGTCCCTAAACCCTAAACCCTAAACCCTAAACCCTAAACCCTAAACCCTAAACCCTAAACCCTAAACTCTTTTGCTTTCAAGGACCAGGTTGTCTCGGTTGGGTGTCGGAACTTCGGGCTATGGTTTAGCCGAAAAAAACCCTAGACACCTTAAACCCAAAAGCCCTGAACTCTTAAACCCTAAACCCCCTTAGACCCCTGAAACCCCGAACTCCTAAACCCTAAACCCTAAACCCTAAACCCTAAACCCTAAACCCTTGCCCTAAACCCTAAACCCTAAACCCCTTAAACGCCTTAAACTCTTCCTAAGACAGCTTCGGTCCTCTACTGTGAATCGGTGTGGGGGCCTCGGCGGCAGGGGTTTAGGGTTTAGGGTTTAGGGTTTAGGGTTTAGGGTTTAGGGTTTAGGGCTTCGCGTTTACGGGCCCTTGAGAAATCCACGTTCTCAAGCCCTCAAGCCTACTTCTCCAAACCCCCAACCCTAAACTCTCCACAGGAAGAAGCCCTAAACCCTAAACCCTAACAAGAAAGGATTCATGATGCAAGTTTCGGAGGCTAGTGCTTTCGGCTTCCAGGTTTGGCGTTTACGGCCGCTATGAGCTTAGGGCGGCCGGTGGAGGGTAGGTGAAACCCTAAACCCTAAACCCTAAACCCTAAACCCTAAACCCTCAACCCAATAAACCCTAAACCCTAAACCCTAAACCCTAAACTTAGGGTTTGGGGTTTAGGGTAGTCCTGGGTTCGTCAGGGTTTGAGGGGTCCGGGCTTCGGAGGGTTTAGGGTTGAGATCTTGGTGTTGGCCTAAACCCTAAACCCTAAACCCTAAACCCTAAACCCTAAACCCTAAACCCTAAACCCTAAACCCTAAACCCTAAACCCTAAACCCCTGGGCCTCCAAGGATTCGGTGCTTTTTTCGGGCCATCTGGTCAGTTGGCCGTGGTAGTTGACGGAGAGGTTTATGTTAAGGCCTGGGTTGTATCCTGTGGCGAAACGGTCGGGGGTTTAGGTGTTTAGGGTTGAGGGATGTTGAGGGTGTAGACGCCTATGTTGATTTGAAAATAGGCTTTCTCGGGTAGGTTGAGAGTATGACTCTTGGATTCCAAGGGGGTGTCACATGGGTAATGAGTTAGGCTTCTCAACCCTAAACCCTAAACCCTAAACCCTAAACCCTAAACCCTTAGAGTTAGGCTCCTGTAAAAGGCGGTCTTGGATTGGAGGAAGTCCCTTCCACGACCCTCCCCCTCCTATAAAATCAAACCCGAAGTTCAGGAAGGGTTTAGGGTTTAGGGTTTTAGGGTTTAGGATTTTTGGGTTTAGGGTTTTAGGGTTTAGGGTTTCGGCTTTGGGGTTTATTGTTTAGGGTTTAGTTTAGAGTTTAGGGTTTAGGGTTGAGGGTTTAGGGTTCAGGAATGTTAGCATGAGGGGAGCACATCCCAAGGTATAAGTTTTGAGGATTAGGAACCCAAAGCGGTTTAGGTTTAGGGTTTTAGGGTTTAGGGCTTAGGGTTTGTGATAAGTCATAAGTACCCTTAGAGAAGCCCTGATTTGGGTTGTCCCTTTTCGTCACCCAAAGCCTGAACCCTACCTGGACCCCCAAACTATGTTTTTTCACAAAGACAGTCCTAAACCCAGGACCACTATTTTACATTACTTGGGGGTTTTGGTTACCCTACACCATCCTACACCCTATTAACCCTGTTACTGTAAGCCGTTAAATCCTAAACCCCTATCCCTACCACGGACTCTTCGTATAAGGGGGAACATACCAACCCTAAACCCTAAACCTTAAACCCTAAACCCGATAAACCCTATAAACCCTGAACCCTATAAGCCCTCATGATCACTGTGTGGGGTTTGAGAGAAGGTGGAGGGGGTGGAGTTGAGGATTTGGTTGAGTCTGCCAGGCCCTTGAACCTTACACCCTAAACCCTAAACCCTAAACCCTAAACCCTAAACCCTAAACCCTAAACCCTAAACCCTAAACCTCAGCGGGGTTGCGGGGTCTCGGGCAACGCGCGCGCGCGCGCGCGCGCGGCTTAGCCTTGAAGGGTTTAGGGTTTCGGCCTTTTTAACCGCGAGGCCGAGCATCTATCTGTCCAGCTGCAGCCTCAAAAGACATGACCCTAAACCCTAAACCCTAGACCCTAAACCCCAACCCTAGACCCTAAACCCGAAACCCTAAACCCTAAAGGCCCTAAACCCTAACGCCCAACCCGAAGCCCCTGAAGAACAGCAACGGCCTCATCAATCCTGCTCTGTAGTTCGAGGTCGGACGCAAGCAGGCTTAGCAGTTCGTGGTTGTCTAACTCGAGCAGCATTCCAGTAATTTTGCCGGCCACGGTCGGCTGAGCCTGGAAGACTTTAGGGAACAATCGTTCGCCAATCAATTGCTTCTGCCGAGGGGGGCTTGCTGAATCCAGCTCGTTTGCTAACATTGCGATGGGGTCCAGGAAAACAAGCGCAAGTGGGCCACTCGTCGGTGAGACGTATCTTCCAATGGCCTGATCTCCTGGCAAGACCTGCCCCTCACTTGCTAAGGAGTAGTCGTTATTCTGAATGTCCAGTTCTGAAGTCAACATGGCCTTCGTTTCTGCGACCGTCGTCCAGGGAGACACTGAGACGGAGCATTCACGTCCACTGAGCAAGCAAGCGCGAACACGCAGCTGTCCCTGCATCGCACAATCGTATACCTTTGTCAGATCTGACGTCGCCATGGACTTTCCCGCAGCCCGCAAAGCCGTGTCGACGTCTTCTAGAACTTGTCGCCCCAGACCCGCAGAGGCCAGATGCTGCAGCAGCATTGAATTGAGGTCTGCCATTGCCAAGAAAAAGAGAGAAAACCCTAAACCCTAAACCCTAAACCCTAAACCCTAAACCCTAAAAGAGGGCTTTCCCCCGTCTCTACACGTGAAGCTCCACACGGAGGGCTCCGAGCCGAAAGTCGGTCACCTAGAGTCGGCTAACAAAAAGCTGCTCTTTGTTCCCCACCAAACTCTTGGGGTTTAGGGTTTAGGGTTTGGGGTTTAGGGTTTAGGGTTTAGGCTTTAGGGTTTAGGGTTTAGGGTTTAGGGTTTAGGGGTAGTTTCATGGTCCCTTAGCTCGAACGCCATACTCCGCACTAGTTCTAAGAAGGGGACCGGGAACTGCCGTCTATCGCCTACATAAAATTCGAAGGGGCTATGTAGGGCACCTACTGCCCGAAGTCCCTACTAAGAACCAGAACGCTTGTCTCGGATACCTTCAATCTGGGACACACACTTTGCACTCTTGAGCATCCTATAGATTAAGTCACTTTAGGCTCTATAGGGCTTAGGCCATATAGGGTTTTTAACTAGAAACAAGTTTGTTAACTTAAAATCATCAGGAGGCACATAAAACACAATGCTGTGTGTAATTCATTTGGAGCTTAGGGTTTCGGGCCTAGGTTTTAGGCTTGGCGTGTAGGGTGCTCCTTCAAACCGAAGCACAAAAAAGCGAGTCGCGTGGATCCCAGGGACAAATCGCACACCCTAAGCCCTAAACCCTAAACCCTAAACCCTGAACCCTAAACCCTAAACCCTAAACCCAGCAAGACGAGCAGCTGTGGCTCTGCAGATTCCCACGTGAACTTGGCCCATGTCCTCTTTCAGAAGCCCTAAGCCATGGACCCTAAGCCTAAACCCTTTAGGGTTTAGGGTTTAGGGTTTAGGGTTTAGGGTTTAGGGTTTAGGGCTTAGGGCTATGGCCGCATAAGCCATAAAGCCATCAACCTGAAACCCACGCACCCTAAACCTTACAAGCCCTAAACCCTAACCTGCACCATTGTTGGGGTACTACTACAACAAGTCATTCTTTGCTCCTTGCTGGGTTCAAGTGCTCATATACATGTAAAATGATCTTCAACGATGACCCAGCAACTGTTGACCGAACCCTAAACCCTAACCCTAAACCCTAAACCCTAAACCCTAAACCCTAAACCCAAACCCCAAACCCAAACCCTAAACCCCAAACCCCAAACCCTAAGCGTGCTTCCAGGACACTTGGATCAAGAGACTTCACCTGGGACACCCTTGGGTTGTACCCTGGGACTCGACTTTGTAGTTCAAAGCCCCCCCCCCCCCCCCCCCCCCCCCTGCAAGGGTTTAGGGTTTAGGGTTTAGGGTTTAGGGTTTAGGGTTTAGGGTGTAGGGTTGCTAGTGACGAAACCCCTTGAGGTAACAAATAACCTTCTTGCGGAGCTTCTTGACCCTTTACTCCCTGAAAGTGTTTGGGGTCTATAGGGTTTAGGGCTTAGAACTTAGGGTTTAGAGTTTAGGGTTTAGGGGAACAGAAAGGCAATATTTGAAGTCCTTCGAGGGTATTTTGGCGTTAGGGTTTCCTTTTCTTGAAAACCAGAACAGGAATAGTAGGGCCATATAGGGCTTCATAGCCTGTAGGATGCTTTAGAGCTTTCGCCTTCTACCAGCAACATCTGGGTGAGGGGCTATAGGGCTGATGGCGCGACGACGAAACCCCAAAGCCTTGAACCCCACGCCTGTCCTCCTCCCATCGCCGTAGCTGTGGCCGTGGTGGCAGGAGGTGATCGGCGATGGGTGATTTTGAGTTTAGGTCTGAGGGCTGTTTAAGGTGTTCTGCATTTGCCCCGGAATTCCGACATCTGGGTCGGGGGGTTGTGGAATTGCCTACTTGCTTGTTTCGCTGCCTTGTTTGTCAAGTACGGCCGAGCAATGCGAAAAGAAATTCTACAATGAAACTCCCGCCCAAAAAAAACTGCGTTGTCATTCGCATTGGTTTAAACAGGGTCGGGTGAGGGTTTCAGGCTTTAAGGGCTTTCTTGGAGGTTCATGGGTACTTATAACCACAATTATACGTCTACTTATAGCCTACTTGGAGGACTTAGGAGACTTCGAGGGGCTTATAAGTACAGCTTGGGGTTTTAAGTACCCTGAGCCTCCTCGGTCAGGTTGTCCCGCAGCAGGTGGTGGTGGGGCTTCGGACGCTTGAAAGGCTGGAAATGCTGATTTCGGCCCTATCTGGGTGAGATAGGGCTGGAAACCCGAACTGGATAGGTCCAACCAACACGAAACCGGCCACTCCACGTCGTAGTCCACGATATTGTACTCAAAATCTCACACTTTGTGTTTTTCTTGAAGGGGCTCCGATTTTGGGCATTGAGGGGAGCCCTCGAGCTGAATTAGAAATCTCTTCCAGACCCTTGCCAGTCTTCCAACTTTCTTATTTCGACTAGCCGGTTAAGAAAATATCTGAGACTCTAAACAGTTCTCGCGGTTTTCTTAACATAAAGTTCGACCGTAGCCTGTGGTTCAGATTTTTGCCCAGCCAGCAGTCAGTCTTCGAATCTTGGGTTCGAACACGCGTCTGAATCTGAGAGTTAGTTTTTGAACGCCTGATGGACATTAGGTTCAACGCGGCACCCTAAACCCTCCCTCAACCCTAAATCCTAAACTCTAAACCCTAAGTCCTATAAACCCAAAACCCTAAACCCTAAACCATGAACTCTTAGGGTTGTGCCCTTCGGTTTTGAGGGGTGAACCTTTTTCAAGATAGTATAAAGGCCATATGAAGCAGGGTTTATGTTCCTTGTATCCCCAAAAGGACGCTCAATACATACACTCGCCCATATTGAAAAGGAACCTTATATGCACTCACCAAGAACGGCAATATAAGCCCTAAACCCTACACCCTGAACCTTAAACCCTAAAACCCTAAACCCTAAACCTTAAACCCTAAACCCTAAACCCTAAACCCTGATTCATAACAGGGGTGTGTTAAGGGAAGCCTCCATAGGAGTGAAACCTCAGGGGTACGAGTCTTAATCCCATGAACCCTGAAGTGATCGGCTCGGTTGAAAGTCGGGCCTCATCTAACATCCTCAGATGAGATACACCCTGAACCCTAGACCCTAGACCATAGACCCTAGACCCTAAACCCTAAACCCTATCGGGGTTGCGCTTAACCCGAAAACTCGACAGTCAAACGAAAAATCGTCCCTTCCAGGGGTTCCTTGGAGCAGATCTGGTGGTATGGCTTGGGACCTAGCTCAATTTGGGTTTAGGGCCTTAGGGTTTAGGGTTTAGGGTTTGGGGTTTGGGGTTTGGAGTTTGGGGTTTCGGGTATAGGGGTCAAGAATGACCAACAAATTCCGGGGTGCAGCTATTGCAACAGTAAAAGGCGGCATCTTCCCTCACCTCGGGTTTAGGGTTTAGGGCGAGACCCGAAACCCCACAGCCTCAAAAGTCAGACGCGGCAGCAAGGCAGCCGAGAGGCTAGTAACGAGGAGCTTATTCTCGTGCTTTGCACCGTCCAGGTGTTTGCAGGTTCCATCCTTCATGTCTAGGGTTTAGGGTTTAGGGTTTAGGGTTTAGGGTTTAGGGTTGCAGCCCGAAACCCTAGATCCTAACACTCACAAAGATCCCAATCCCCAAGCCCTGCATCCTTGAACCCTGAACCCTACCTGGAGCCCTGAACATCCTCATGTGGGAGGGTGGGGTCGGGGAGTTGGGTTTATGGTTTAGGGCTTAGGGTTGAGGGTTTAGGGCTTAGGGTGTATGGGGCTTAGGGGTTCAGATTGCTAAAGACGATGGTCCTGACAAAGAAAGGGCGGAGGTGTTTACCCTAAACCCTAAACTCTATGACCCTAAACCCTAAACCCCAAACCCTAAAAAACAAATGTCCAGTAACCGTCTGAGAAGGCATCTTGTTTGTAACCAGCTGCGGTTTGCTGTGTACAAAGGTGCATCAAACCATAAACCCCAAAACCTGAAGCCTCAAAAAGCCTTTTCCGGGCCATCCCCCCCCAAAAGAAAAAAACACAAAAACACCCCAAAAAGGAAAACCCCAAACCCTAAACCCCAAACCCTAAACCCCAAACCCTGAACCCCAAACCCCAAACCCTAAACCCCAAACCCTAAACCCTAAACCCCAAACCCTGAACCCTAAACCCTACACCCTAAACCCACCTTCATCTTCTGGAACATGGTGCGCTCATACAGCAAGAACTCGACCATGTTATCCTCACTGGCTCGGAACTTGTTTAGGGTTTAGGGTTTAGGGTTTAGGGTTCAGGGGCCCCTCCGGCCAGCACCCCTTAAGGAGTAACAACACAACCCTCAAGATGATTGGGACTCTGCTGGAGATTTCTTAGTTAAGCTCGTCCTGGGTGAGGAAATCATAGGGCTCTTGAGGGTGGTCGTTTAGGGTTTAGGGTTTAGGGTTTGAGGTTTAGGCTTTAGGGCTCAGGATGGTTTATTTCTTACGGACTCATAACCCCCTGTTGTGTTCTGGGATTCTCGAGGACGGGAAGGTGAGGAGGAGCTTGGGGAACCTTCAGTTGAACCTTCTCGGGAAACTTGAAGGTTCCCTTTTGGGGAACCGAAGAGTTTGTTTTTTTCTGGACAACTTAGGGAGCCTTGAGCCCTCTACGCCTCTAAGCCCTAAAGCCCGGGACGCGGTCTTTCTCTGCATGCTGGGGGCGGTGAGGGGGGTGAATGCGTTGTATAGTATAAGCAACATGTTTAAGCACTTAGTTCAAGTTCCGTGAACTATAGTCAACGTCGTGGGTAGGACCCACAGAAAGGAGCGACTATAACCTTCATGAGTAGGTCGTGGGGTTGCCGAGTAATCTATAAGAATCCAAAGGATGTCCTTTCATGAACTTACAAAAGGCCGCGCGGCCCAAAACCATTTCAAAAAAAGTACCCCTAAACCCCAAACCCCAAACCCTAACCCTAAACCCAAAACCCAAAACCCCAAAAAGGCCCTTAAAAACGCGTGCGCGCCCCTCTCAGGGGGCCCCGGCGTGGCCAAGCATGGCTGCCAGGTGCAGCGCGGTGTTCTTGTCGTTGTTTTCGGCCTCGGCCGTGGCCGGGCGGCATGACTTCAGCGAGGGTTTAGTGTTTAGGGTTTAGGTTTAGGGTTTAGGGTTTGGGGTTTGGGGTTTGGGGTTTGGGGTTTGGGGTTTGGGGTTTGGGATTTAGGGTTTAGGGTTCAGGGTTAAGGGGTTAGGGTGGGGTTTCAAGGTCGAAAGGCCTTTGTGGAACCTAGATCACAGGCCCGCTGTCTGGCGGAGCACTCTTACAGCCTCTTTCCGATGCTGCAGATGCCGGGATATAGGACCCCCCCCCTCTTGATGTCGGCAATCATGGACCCTAAACCCTAAACCCTCAACCCTAAACCCTAAACCCTAAACCCTTTAAAACATCAGCCCCTGTTGACATTCTAGACCTACTCTCGCAAGAGATTTTAGGGTTGAGGGTCGGTGTTCTGTGCGAGCCGTTGTTCAAAAGGAGTGTTCCTCTCTGTGTGTCGTATTCGTCTTTGGTGTTTTTGCAGAGGGCTTAAAGAATCCCACCTACAAGAGTACCGTAGTTGTAATTCAAACCTGTCCCTCCCCCGCCAGTGTACACCCTAGAAGTGAGCACTGTCCATAGGGATGCTGATGCAGAGGCGTGTGCACCTAACAAATCCTAAACCCCAACTCCTAAACCCCAAGCCCTAAAGCCTGAAGTGTCTAAACCTTGAACCCTCAACCCTAAACCCTAAATCCTCCACCCTAAACCCTAAACCTCAAGACGAGGAGCATGCACCTTTGCCTTTTTCTGAAGAAGCATCTTGACCGACTTGATCTGGTTGAACCAGACCTTACGTCGTGTGGCCGGAGGCATCTTACATGGTTCCAGGCATCGAGGGCTTAGAGAGAGGTGTAGGCGTTTAGGGGTGGGGTTTCCCTAAACCCTAAACCCTAAACCCTAAACCCTAAAACCTAAACCCTACACCCTAAAACCCTAAACCCAAGGCCCTAAGAAGCGCCATATTGTAGGGTTTAGGGTTTAGGGTTTAGCGTTTCGGGTGTATATACATATGTGTACAGATTATTGGGGGGGACGCTTCGGAAAAGGATTATGTTCGAGCCAAGGGTCCGCGTCGTGGATGGGATAGTAGTGGAGCTTGCCCTCCACAGTGGCCTGGTTCCGAGCCGGAGTTGTTTAGGGTTTAGGGTCTAGGGTTTAAGGGGTTAAGGGGTTAAGGGGTTTAGGGGTTTAGGGAAAACTCCCAGTCAGAGAGTGGGCCGGCTCCACTTGGTTTCCCAGTAGCCACATTGGCAATAAGGCTAGGGTTGCCCAGTATCCTAGAAATTGAAAGGGTGACCTTGGTGTTTTTGGTTTAGATTGGTTGAGAAGGGAACCTACAGACCTAAAGAAAAGGCAATGAGGGTACTAGTGTGCATCCTAGAAGGCTACCTGTTTCTGGGGTTGACTGGGTTTCGGGCTCAAGGTACATTGGTTCTGAGTTTTCATGCTTGTATTACAATGTATTTGGTGACAAACAAAAACTTATGTTCTTGCTACACTCGCATTACAATTATTATTATTATTACTATTATTATTATTAATTATCATTATTATCATTATCATTATCATTATTTTGATCATTATGATTGTTATTATGATCATGACTACGATTATGATTATGATTTTGATCATGATTACTATTATCATTGTTATTCTATGTATGTATATATGTATATCATGTTGACTACGATTGCTATGCTTGGTTGTTGCTGTTGAGGCTGCTTTTCTCTTCTTGGGCTTGGGGCTGTGGGGGTGGATGTCCCGAAGCCTCTGCCTCAACGCCCCTGAGCCTAAACCCTAAACCCTAAACCATAAAGCCTAAACCCTAAACCCTAAACCCTAAACCATAAAGCCTAAACCCTAAACCCTAAACCCTAAACCTAAACCCTAAACCCTATATAAACCCTATATAAACCTTAAAACCATTCGTCTTTAGGGCTTAGGGGTTTAGGGGTTCAGAATGGCATCACCGTCTAGGCGACTCACCGGTATCTACAGGGAACCGTAAATGTTTAGGGTTTAGGGTTTAGGGTTTAGGGTTTAGGGTTTAAGGTTTAGGGTTTAGGGTTAAAACAAAAAAGCGCATCTTTTCGCAACGTCAGGGTGAACAAACTCCAGCCTCATGAGCCTCTCCCCACAGCTTGTGGTCCCAAGACAAGAATACTACATCGATAAGCCCTTAACCCCAAACCCCAAACCCTATAAAAACCCTAAACCCTAAACCCTAAACCCTAAATCCTAAATTGACCTTGCCTCATACGGTCACTTCTCTAAATTGTGGTCCCTGTCGGGGGTTACAATTGGAAGGCGGCCCGTAGTACGTGGGGTGCCCAAACAGGGACCATGATTTTGAGAAAGCCCTTAACCCTAAACCCTAAACCCCAAACCCCAAACCCTAAACCCTATCGGGTTGAGCAAGCAGCACCCCAACACCCCCCCCAAAGCCTCGCCTCAGACTGGGGGCTGGCACTGTGCTCCACCAGGAGTCGGACGATCCTTCTTCCGTGGGCGGCGAAGGGGTTTAGGGTTTAGGGTTTAGGGTGTTTGCGTGTTAGGGTTTAGGGTTTAGGGTTTAGGGAAGGAGGCGGAGGGCGGGAGGGGTAGGTGCAGGCCAGTTCAGGGTTCACCTTTGTGGCAAGTACCACTGACTGGCCGCGCTCTCTTGAACAAACATTGCCCCTCCAAGCGCAAACCAGCCTCTGAGCCCTTAAAACCTGAAAAGGCCCTGAGAGTCCCAACCAACAAAGACACCAAACGACTGAAGTAAGCACACCATAGTAAGTTAATCATTAAGGGAACTTTACCTTTTGGGGTTTGCTTGCTTTATAAGGGAACCTTGAGCCCAACAAAACCTTTGCTGGACAAGGGGCTCGTGGTTGCCGCTGCCCGCGGCAATGTGGATTGCCTGGCATCCGCGCTTCTGGGCTTATCGAGTTGCCTAGTTTGGGTTGGGGGGCCTCCTATGCGTCTACTTGACTTGGGTTTAGGGTTTAGGGTTTGTGTGCAGTGTGGCGCTCGCAGGGCATTCTCGGGCTGAGGGTTTCGTGTTCGGGGTCTTGGGTAAAGAGTCAATGATGAGGATAGAGGCACTTCGAGCGTTAATGGAAATTGATAGGTGACCCTCCCCCCACCCCCCGCCCCCACAAAAAAAAAAAACTCGAATACTGATTGTAGGAAGCCCCCCCGAGGACACCCCTAGTATGGCAAACCCCCCTTATACGAGTCGTGAACAAAACAGCAACGAATTTTCCCTAAACCCTAAACCGAATGGGGTTTAGGGCTTATAGGGTTTAGGGCGTGCCAAGAGCCGAAATCCGTGGCACTCCGAAGCCTCGCGTCAAGCAATAAACAAGAGACCATGAACGTCGAACTCTACAACCTCAACTCTCAACTCTCCCGCTTCCTCCCCTTCTTCCTGCCCTTCCTCCCCTTCCCTCTTCCTCGCCCTAAACCCTGAACCCTAAACCCTAATGTGAGAGTGGCTTTTTTAATTGGGGTGGCAATAGTAATATTCGCCAGGCCAGAGGGCCCCAGCCGAAGACTACTTTCCATTACGGGAGGTTGTCGGGCCGATGTATGTAAACAAGTCTATATAGGGGGGTCCGGTGATAATAAGAATGGGGTGGCAATTGCAAAATTTCTCTGGCCAGGAATTGAAAATTTTACTGAAAGTGGCTTAAGAGTTCCATTGCAGAGAAGACTTTTCAGCTGAGCTGGCTTGAAAGAGCTCCAAGGCTCAGTCTTTAGAGAAGCAGACCCTAACAGCTGACCCCCCCCAGACCCCCAGACCCCAGACCCCCAGAATCCTCATAATTGACACCCCTCTTTTTTTCCCACCCCTCCAAACCCGGGGGGGTTTATTAAAGCGACTCTAACATTAAACCCTAAGCACTAAACCCTGAACCCGAAACCCTAAACCCTTCTCCCATCCTCCCTACCGATGCCTCACAGAGGCGCTCCTTTCCGCCATCCTTGGTCTTCGCCTGTTGGTGTCAGGGTGTTTGAGGGTTCAGGGCTAAGGCCAAGGCCAAGGAAGTCGGGATAACCCTAAACCCTAAACCCTAAACCCTAAACTCTAAACCCTAAACCCTAAATCCTGAACCCACGTGTTAGGGTTTTTGAGGATTCAGGGCTAAGGCCAAGGGGGCCAAGGGGTGTCGGGATAGCCCTAGACCCTCCTGACCCTCGCAGCCTCAGTGCGGGAGCCTACTGAGCCCTACAACCCTAAACCCCGTAAACCCCAAGCCTCCCAATCCCTAAACCCTAAACCCTAAACCCTAAACCCTAAAGCCTAAACCCTAAACTTAAACCCTTTTCCTAAACCCTGAACCCTAAAAAGCCCTCGGCTCGACGGTCCTTGGCTCGCACGTCCGCCCGCCATTTGATGAGCTCTTCGATGCACTTCAGGGATCCCCCGCCGACAGTTTCGACCTGTCCGAGGGCTTGCTGGGGTTTAGGGTTTGGGGTTTGAGGTTTAGGGTCTAGGGTCTAGGGTTTAGGGCTTAGGGTTTCGGGCTTAGGGCTTAGGCTTTAGGGAGTAGTCGTTTTGGGGTGTAAGGGGCTACGGGTGTAGGGTTTTAGGGCTTGCAGGGCGTTTGGGGGTCAGAGGCTTCTGGACTTTTCATTGGGTACTGCGCATACACACACAGATATGTGTGTATATATATATATATATTCAAATATTCATATTTATGTATATATATATATCTTCCTAAACCCAATAAACCAGCCAAATATTCTAGCAAAGGTGCGACAGCTGCCATGCGCCCACAAGGGAGCAGGAGCTGTTGTTTGGGACTTGGGGGTGTTGGGGTTCGCAGACGTTTGATCACCGGAAAATTGGAGAGCTGGCAACATGCACAGATCCCCAAATGAAGAGCTGGCACAGATCCCCAAATGAAGAGCTGGCAGCATGCCCAGATTCCCAAACAGTTTGGAGAGACTTTGTGCTGTGCAACAAGCACGCCATACATTCCAGGGGGCTTGACATTGTTTTTTCGGCAAAGGAGATTCGCCTGGTATTGCCTAACGAAAGTGCTATGGATTTGGCAGCGTTCGATGGTTAGTGTATCTATATATATATACACTAATATACATGTGACGTATACATATATGTACGTACAGTGAACCTGTTTCTAGCCTCATTATTCCTGCGGGTTTCTCGCTGGGCTTTCAACGAGATGCTCGCGTGGTTTTCATGAAATTTTTTCGCTGATTTTTAGAATTCCTTCAGGCACTCCAAGACATTTTCCACGGACAGGTCGTCGCTAATGCCACTATATTGCATGAACTTGCTATACTAGTCTGTCAGAACACAGATCTTCACATAATGGTCTGTGAAGGTCTGTGAACAAAACTCTGCAAGCTGGCGACGACCTGTGAAGGCCCGTGCAAACTGTGAAGATGCGGTTGCGCATGCATTGTTCATGACGCCCTAGCATGAAGATTCGCTCGTGACAGACTCGTAAAGTGTTGCCTGTGTTTCGCTGGGCCATTGTAATGAGTTCCGCTGGGTTCTCCGCTGGTTTTGGGGGGCTCCAAAGCATCTGCAACAAACTCTGAACCCAAGAGCTCGCAGCCCGAATCCCTAAACCCTAAACCCCTAAACGCTCAACCCCATCCTTTCAACCCTATGTAGCCGGCCAACTCCTAAAATCCGAAACCCCAGCCAGATAAACTCCCCATAAGAGCCCCCCCCCCCCCTAAACCCCTTTTGGGGCTTAGGGTTTTGGGGTTCAAAGGTTTGAGGGTGAGATTTAGGGCCCGACGCCCTCAACACTTAAAACCCAACATATTTGGGGATTTATCCCAAAACCCAAAACCCAAAACCCTAAACCCTAAACTGGGGCTGCAGAGTGTCCCGCCTGGCCCGTGATGGAGTACCTTCGGTACTCCATCTGTACCTGTCGGTTAACAGGCTCAGGGCTGAGGGTTGAGGGTTTTAGGGTTTAGGGTTTTAGGGTTTTAGGGTTAAGGGTTAAGGGTTTAGGGTTTTCGGGTTTTGGGTTTAGGGTTTAGGGCTGAGGGTTGAGAGTGGGCAAAGGGATCCCAAACCCATAAAAGCACCATTGTTTTACAAGACCCAGGATTATCCTAGGAATGAAAAGGGTGCCCTTACTTGGTTTAAAGGTTCTGACAAGGGAACCTAGACCCTAACAGAAAGGAAGTAAGGGTCTACTCTGGGTCCTAGTAGCCCTAAACCCTAAACCCTAAACCTTAAACCCTAAACATACTTTGGGGACTTAGGGTTCAGAGTGGGTTTCGGGAGATTATCAACATGAGTAGGCCCCAGGGAGTTTAAGGGCATCCTACAGGGGTGGCGGTCCACCCGAAACCCTATTTTACAGCCCTCAACTTACAGGCCCTACACCCTAAACCCTAAACCCTATCAACCCCATAAACCCTATAAACCCTATAAACCCTAAACCTGGTTTCATAGTCCCCAGGCTGCCGGGACAGTTCGCTCATCAGCTGCCGCAGCCGGAAACCCATAAACCCTATAAACCCTATAAACCCTATAAACCCTATAAACCCTATAAACCCTATAAACCCTATAAACCCTATAAACCCTATAAACCCTATAAACCCTATAAACCCTATAAACCCTATGAACCCTACAAACCCTATAAACCCAAAAACATATCGTTTCCGGGGCAACTGCGCCTTGGGCAACTCATGCCCTCAAGAGCCGCAGGAAGGGGAGCTAGGGAGCGACCTCGCATCCTAGTAGTTTGGGGTTTAGGGTTTAGGGTTTAGGGTTTAGGATCTAGGGTTTAGGGTTTAAAGGGTTAAAGGGTTAAGGGTTAAGGGTTTAGGGTTTAGGGTTTAGGGTTTAGGGTTTAGGGTTTAGGGGCGATTCGGTAGTGCTGGGGGTCCAAAGGGACGGACTCCGGCCGACTTGCGTCTAGGCCCCGAAGGGCCAGCGCCAAAAGTACGCGGCGGACCACGGATCCCACGACAGGCTCCCTCCTGAAAGGGGACCAAACACACTTTGCGGTGTCCCTGCCATTCTTCGCCATCGAAGAAGGGCTGCTGCGCTCAGCCACTCCCGGCAGCTGTGCCAAGACGCGGGCCAGAAGAAGAAGCTCGCAACCAACGCCTTCTGCCTGCGTCAGCACACCTGTCCGGGCAGTCGAGCGGTCTAGGGCTTGGGGCTTAGGGTTTTGGGTTTCGGGTTTGGGGGCTTGGGTTTCGGTTTTTGGGGGTTTCAGGTTTGGGTTTGGGGTGTATATAGGGGTTTGGGGTTTTGGGGTTTAGGGCCCCACATTCATCAGCGAAAACTCCCTGGTGAATCCCTGAATGCGGGTCGGGCCACAAAGCCGGTTTAGGTAATCAGCGAACTGATTTTGGAGTACCAGTAAAAGCTGAAACTGCGGTACTAAGAACCCAAAGTCAGCATCGTGCCTTGCAATAGCACCGTATTTCCTTTGACCTTGAACCAAAAACCCCAATCCCCAAACGCCCACTGTAGAACCCAACCCCTGAAACCCTGCCCCCGAACCCTAAACACCCAAACCCCAAACCCCAAACCTCAAACCTCAAACCCTAAACCCTAAACCCTACCACTCCCGTAGAGGGCACGGAGGGATCCGCGGCGGCAGCGGCATGGATGGCCTGCAAGCGTGTTGAACCCCTGAGCACGCACTTGCAAAAGGGTTTAGGGTTTAGGGTTTAGGGTTTAGAGTTTAGGGGGTAAGAGTGTTTTTTTTTGTTGCGGGTGCTTTTTTGCTGTGGGTGCGGCGGCGTTTTTTTTTTTTTGCTGCGGGTGCGGGGGCGGTTTTTTTTTGTTTTGTTTTTTGCTGCGGGTGCGGGGACGTTTTTTTTTTTTTGCTGTTTTTTTGCTGCGGGTGCGGGGGCGACACGCACCAGGTCACTCACTCACCGGGGCGGCCCCCGAAAAAAGCACCCACAGCAAAAAAGCACCCACAACAAAAACAAAAACACAGGTTCCGGGTTTAGGGCCTCTGCAACCACATATGCAAGCCAAACCCCACATTGATCCCTTAACAACTTGAACCCCACAAAGTTAAACTTGATGAACACTGAGCCCAACAGATGCGAAACCCTGCACAGCCTAAAGCCTGGAAAACCTAGACCTACGCTGCACCCAAGGGACTAGAGCGCAAAAAAAAGAAGCAGAATAATAATAATAATAAATAATAATAATGCCTAAGCACTCTAAACCCTAAACCCTGAATCTTACGAGCCCTGGAAACTCCATAAACATTACTAAGGTCCAAGACGGGAACCTAGTAGGGCCGACAGAATGCCATGCATTCCGTAGAAGAACCCAAAGACCCCTGAATTAGGGTTTAGCGCTCAGGGTTTATGGGGTGTAGGGTTTAGGGCATCGAAACTTAACATGAAGGGTTTAGGAAGTCGAAATGGCGGTTCAAGGACATCATGCAGTTTCCGCATGATGCGGGCTGCCCCGCCCCTTGAACCCACTTCAATTGAAGCCTATTTACGTTTCACCCCCCAGACCACGATAAGCTTCGACAGTTTGTGGGGATAAGGGGTATTCCCTAACCACCCCCCCAGAGAATTTTCTATGAGTGAAGGGCTTGGGGGTATGCTCGAACCTTCTCCAAACTGTAGGGTTGGATGAGGGTTTAGGGTTTAGGGTTTAGGGTTTAGGGTTTCGTGCGATGAACAAGAAGGCACCTTCAAACGATTCACTGCGTGGGCCAGTGTCTTTCACTGCCCCCATCGTGTCTTCGTCCTGAAACGTGTGGTAGAACCGGGGGTTGTACCACTTGTGCAGCATCTGCTGATTGAGTTCTTGGAACGCGTGGTGCTTCGGCTTGAGCGGCCAGTGGAGCTTTGGATGCCATACTGCAAGCTTGAGGGTTGCCTGAAGCAGCCCCAAGCCAAGTAAGTTCACTGCAACCCTAAACCCTAAACCCTAAACCCTAAACCCTAAACCCTAAACCCTAAACCCCTAGCCCCAAACACCCTTAACACAAACCCCTCAACACCCACACAACCAAAACTCTTCCTGCATAAGCCCTCTCAGACTCATGAACCCTAAAATCAAATTGCCAGCCCCTAAACTCTAAACCCTAAACCCTAAACCCTAACCCCCCCCCCCAAAAAAAAAAAAAAAAAAAAAAACAATGCCCCAACCAGCCTGCGAGCTGACCTTGCGGTTCTTGTACCTCAGAGGCCTCTCGGAGGAGTCCTTGCTGGCAGGTTCGGGTTGTAGGGTTTTAGGGTTTAGGGTGAGCCTAAAGCGTAAAGTCTAAAGCCGACAGCCTAAAGCCTAACCCGAAACCCTGAACCCGAAACCCTAAACCCTAAACCCTACACCCCCGAGGCTTGAAGGAACCGGCTCAAAGGGCACTTTTTTTTTGGGGGGGGGGGGGGGGGGGGGGGGGGTTGTTGGTTCAGGGTTTTTGGAAGTTTGGGCGACGTTGAGGCTCTCAGGAGGGAGGACGAGAGCTTCAGGGCTAGGGGGTTCGGGGTTTGAGGAATGAGGGGTTTAGGGTTTAGGGTTTAGGGCTTAGGGCTTAGGGTTCAGGGCTCGGGGTTCTGGTTTCCCTAAACCCCAAACCCCCCTAAAACTGGCCCACATGCTTTGATCCCGGAATACTATCAGAGGCTTGTCCCTAAACCTTGAACCCTAGACCCTAAACCCTAAACCGTAAACCCTAAACCCTAAACCCTGAACGCCCTGGGCGGAATCAAGGACAGATGCTATCGGCAGCCGAGCCGCCGATTTCTAATGGGCCGCTTCCCTCTGTGAGTTGCGTAGGCCTTCATTGATTTGCGCCTCTTCCGTGACATGCGCCTTGCCGGCTCGATGCCCGAGGCACACGGACCCATGACGCCGCTGTCAGCATTGTTGGGCAGGTAGTCCAGACAAGCCATGGTCTTGGAACAGTCATGACGGGGGCAAGCACTGGGTAAGTACAGTGGTCCAAGCTTGCACACACCAGCTGGCTTCAGTCATGGTTCTCGGAACCCAGCGCCGGTACGACGCTGTTGTCGGGAAGTCCGGCAAGCTCGGAACTGGGGATTTTGGTACCTGACATAGCGCGATACAACCGATTTAAAGGCTGACATGGGTACGTAATTGTCTAAGTCCCTATACTAGGTCTATAGCCTGACATATAGGTCACCTACTTCCCACAATTTCCCACCACAGAACCAGTAAGTTTAGCAACGTGTCGTATCCCTAAACCCTAAACCCTAAACCCTAAACCCCAAACCCCAAACCCTGAGGCCTTTGCGCAGCATTTCGGCACAGCTGAACGCGCGCACCCGGTTCCTGCGCTGACCTGTGTTGCCCGCGCTGGGCGCATGACCGCACTGCGTGGCGCACTTGATGCGGACTTCCTGCCAACCCCAGCGCGGCTCTGTAGAGCTTTCGCCTCTATGGCGCGGCACAAAGCGCCCGGCATCTCGAAAATTGGGGCCGACGTCTTTCGCGCCGCGCCGCACCAGGCAGCTCTGGCCTATTTCCCCTTGGCGATCAAAACCCTGGCGCGCGGAGCACCACCGGCGCAGTGGTCCGGAGGAAAAGCAGTGCCTATCCCGAAGCCGGGTAAACCGGCGGAGACCTTTGCCGGATGGCGCTCCATCCTTCTGTTGGAGGCTGACGCAAAGGCCTTACAGAAAGTCATGCGTGGCATGCTGGTCGGAGCTCTTGAAGCCTCCAGAGCGCCTGGGCAACACGGCGGCCTGCCTGGCCACACCTTGACACTGCCAGCTGCTGCGGTGCGCGCCCACTTCTTGCACCTCCGCCACCACAACAAATCAGGGGGGGCAATCTTTGTGGACAGTGCCTCTGCATACTACGCTGTAGTACGCGACTTCCTTTGCATACCTGATGCTGAACGGGGCACAAAAGCGGAGCTACTAAAGCGCGCGGCGGCCCTCTATCAGGCAGCAGAAGACCAAGAGCGATATGTTCAAGCCATGCAGGCAGGCAACATACTTGAGGCGCTTCAGGCTCCAGAAGAGCTCTGCAGGTTCGTGACATGCCAGCTCAGGCAAACATGGTTCGTCACCAGAGAGGGAGGCAGCAATGTATACTGCACCGAGTCCGGGACTGCCCCTGGCTCGCCAATCGCCGACGCACTCTTTGGCTTGATCTATGCCAAAGTCCTCGCACGCATCCATGAGTCACTTGCCTGCAAGGGACTCAATGCGCAAATCTGCACTCCGTCCGGACCAGCGAGCGCGGGCGAACCAACCTGGGCAGATGACACTGCAGTGCTCTTTGTCTCGTCCTCCGCCAGCTCGGTTTGCACTGATTTAGCCGCTGCGACTGCGATTGTGCACAGCGGACTGACGAGCGTTGGATTGGTGCCCAACTTTGGACCGGGCAAGACCGAAGCCGTCCTGTATTGGAGTGGCAAAGACAGCCGCCAATCCAGACGAGCCGTCACGTGCGCTGATATACCGGGTGTTGAGTTCCATGCTGATGGGAATACAATGCGAATCAGGGTCGTGCCAGGCTATGTGCACCTTGGCAGTATGCTGCGAGGAGACCTGCATGAGGCCCCTGCCATACACCACAGAGAGATGCTCTTGCAAGCTGCATTCCAGCCCTTCAAAAAGAAGCTCTTATACAATAAGTACCTTTCGGTGCCCGAGAAAGTGCGTCTCTTGAGTGAAAGGGTTGTCCCAAGATACCTTTATGGATCTGGCCTTTGGAGGCTTGGCACCAAATACGAGCTGGAGGCGGCGGAAAAGCCACTCGCACAAGTCATTCGGGCGTCGCTTAGGCCCATCCTAGGGATGACCTGCGCGGGCATCGACCTACATCAGGCCTGCGCTGCCTTGGGCTTGAACACACCCAGCGAGCTCCTTCAAGGGGAAAGATGGAGAGCATGGAATGAGCTGGCCAGAGATGCCGATGTGTTCACCTGGACAGCTTTGGTCCAGGATGGAGTCTGGCTTGCTCTGGCCAAAGATGCAGGCGCACGCATCTTAGCAGACACTGGTATTCCTATACCGGAGATGGCGGACCTTGCGGCATGCCACCAATTTGCGGTCCGTTTCCAGGCCCGCAATAAAAACGCCATCCGCGCCTACCTCCGCAGGCAAGTCCAGAACCGTGCACCCGCTGGGGATGAGCTTAAACGGGCGATGGCACTTGACTTGCTACCCGTGCCCGTCCCACGACCTCCGGTCATCACATTGGACGCTGCACACCAGTGCGAATTGTGCCCGGCCACCTTTGACACATGGCGCCAACTCGCCACGCATAAGGCCAAGAAGCATGGATCCTGGTCACTTGCGCGCAAAGCGGCCTTTGGCACGAGGTGCGAATTATGCACCCTTGAATTTTGGGAAGCCGGACGTTTGCGAGAACACTTGAGGCGGAGCCCAGTGTGCTTAGCGACGTATTGGGCCTCAGATGTACAGGATGAAGTGTTGAAGGCTCACCCTAGAAGCCCCAACAATTTTGCCTGGAAACCCGCTTCGCGGGTCCAGGGGCCGCAACCGTGGTGGGCGACTTTACGCCCCGGTTGACAGGCATTTTTGCCATTTTCACACAGAGACCAAGCCCGCATAGCTTTTGGCTTCGGCTGCTAGGGCTTTGCAAGTGAATCCGCAACGCGCCGCATGGCACCAGTCCGTTCCGTTAAAAAACCCCAAACCCTAAACCCCAAGAGTTTAGGGAGCTGGGCCAGCGGCCGGCATGACCCAGGACCAGTCGGCGCCCACCTTCGCTGTTCCCAGAGAAAGGGGGTATAGGGCTTAGGGCTTAGGGCTTAGGGTTTAGGGTTTAGGGTTTAGGGTTTAGGGTTTAGGGTTTAGGGTTTAGGGTTGGGGTTTAGGGTTTAGGGCTTGAGGGATCATAGTGATAGCAGTAGCAGAAGTGGGAATACTTGTAAACGCAGTCGTAAGAATTGGATTCCGCAGACTTGGACGATGGGTTCTTGAGGATGTAGGGCTCCAGAAAGCAGCACAAGCCCTACATGATAAGGCGTGTGTATTCATGTGCCTACACAGATATGCTCTTGTGTAAGTTGTAAAGAATACGTATACGTTCACTTCCTTTGTTCGCGCCTGGTACATGACTCTCTATCACCACCGCTAAGTGGACTCAAGCCACAAACAGTATAAAGAAACCCAAGCCCCAGAGTGCAGAAAGCCCTTAACCCTAAACCATCTCTGGTACCTAATCAGGCCCCAAGTGTACATTGTCCAAGACAATCTCCAAAGTTTTTGTAGGGTTTAGGGTCCACCCTAAACCCTAAACCCTAGGCCCTAAACCCCAAACCCTAAACCCTAAACCCTAAACCCTAGACCCTAAACCCTCCTACCTCAGAGCACATGAATGGGGCCCCCGGGTCGCTACTCAGTACCTACCATGCAGCCCAAATACCCTATGGTCTTAACCCTAAACCCTAAACCCTAAACCCTAAACCCTAACTATGCGGGCACATGGACCCCTAGGGTGGGGTTGAGGGCTGAGGCACCTGGCGGACAGGGGGGAGGGGGGGGGGGGGGGGGGGGGGGGAGGAGGGAGGGCTCTGAAGCAGGCTTGTAGGACGAGGCAGGGGCTAGGTTTAGCGCTTCTCGGGTTTTGGTTCAGCTTGCTAAAAGGACATCTGTCATGAAAGGTATCGACATTAACATGGCCCCCTGGCCTCCAGCCAATGCTTCACATCCTCAGCATTGCCCTCCTTGGGGATGTAGAGCGGGGGGGGGAGGGGTACTTGGAGGTTCATGGTACTTATGAACCAATTACAACTGTACTTCTCACCATATTAGGGCACTTAAGGAGCTTATAAGTGGGTTATAAGTATAGATATAGATATAGATATAGATATAGATATAGATATAGATATATTTGGATAATTAGTACCATGAACCTACAGGTAAACCCTAAACCCTAAAACCCTGAACCTCCAAGTAGTGGGTTTATAAAGGTGTATGCGTGGTTCAGGTTTGGGGCGTTGGGGTTCGTTAAGATGGACTAAGAGTTGGATGTGTTCAGGGAGTTGAGTACCCTGCATGCTACTAGTAAACCCTTGTTTAGGGTTTCGGGTTTAGGGTTTAGGGTTTAGGGTTAAGGTTTAGGCCTAACCCAAACCCAGAAACAAGAACAATAACTGAAATGCGTCCACGCTGAACCTGGAGTCTTGACAATATCAAGCCTTGGTGACAAACTACATCTTTCACTCTGGGTTTTGGGTCGAGGTCACGGAACCCCAGACACATCAACCCTTAACCCAGCAACCCCCCCTCGCTCCCAGTAAGTAGGGAACGAGGGAACTCGGTACCTTGCATCCCTCTATCTATACCCTTTGAAGGATATAAGAGAGAGTACTTAAACCGACTTAAACCCTAAACCCTAAATTTCAAACCCTAAACCATAAACCCTTAACCCTTACTAAACCCTAATCTCAGACTCAGAAACCCAGCTCCTGCGCCGCCTGCCAGAGTTTCAAGTCGCTGCCGTAGCCTCGCCAAGAGCCACGCAAGCTGTGAAGGGGGGGGTTTAGGATTTAGGGTTTGATAGGGTTTAGGGTTTTCCCAAAATGCTTGAGAAGTTTACGCTACACTATAATCACTATAGATTCCTAAACCCTAAACCCTAAACCCTAAACCCCAAACTTCGGCCCGGCCTTCGCCGTACTCCCGCTCCGTCGCCTCCTGCGTGACGCGCAAGAGCGCCGTGCCACCAAAACCTGACCCGGGAGATGGAAGGCTCGTTTAGGGTTTAGGGTTTAGGGTTTAGGGTTTAGGGTTTAGGGTTTAGGGTTTAGGGTTTAGGGTTTAGGGTTTAGGGTTAGGGTTTAGGGCTTAGGGCTTAGGGTTGAGGGTGTAGGGAAAAGGTTTTGGGGTATAGGGGTTCTAGGGGTTAGGGGTATAGGGTTCAGGGTATAGGGTTGGGGGTTTGGGAGATTCGGGCTGTCGTTTCTGTTGCCCAAAACAGCACAAGAAATAATTGTAGATCTTAGGCCGCCGAAGTAGGGGCGGTGCTTCTACCCTAAACCCTAAACCCTAAACCCTAAACCCTAAACCCCCTAAACCCTAAACCCGAAACTCTAAACCCTAAAGCCTAAACCCGAAACCCTAAACCCTAAACCCCCTAAACCCTAAACCCGAAACCCTAAACCCTAAACCCTAAAGCCTAAACCCAATTGGAGTCCTAGGGTCCATGTTTGGATTGCAATGTCAGTGTTCGGCACCTGTGCCTGAGGCCATTAACAGAAAGTCCATGATGTTCTACAGGGAACCCTCAACCCTCAACCCTCGAAAAACTAGGCCCCATTGGGGAAGATGGGGTTGGCGGGGGGGGGCTACCAAGCTACAACACCCTAAATCCTAAACCCTAAGTCCTAAACCCTAAACCCTGAAACCCTTAAACCCTTAAACCCTAAACCCTAAACCCTAAACCCTTAAACCCTAAACCCCAAACCCTAAACCCTTAAACCCTTAAACCCTTAAACCCTTAAACCCTTAAACCCTAAACCCTAAACCCTAAACCCTAAACCCGGTAAGAGTTTTTTTTTTTTGTTGCGGGTGCTTTTTTGCTGTGGGTGCGGGAGCGCGTTTTTTTTTTTGCTGCGGGTGCGGGGGCGCGTTTTTTTTTGCTGCGGGTGCGGGGGGCGCGTTTTTTTTTTGCTGCGGGTGCGGGGGCGCGATTTGTTTTTTGTTGCGGGTGCCGTGGGGGCGCCTTTTTTTTGCTGCGGGTGCGGAGCGTTCTTGCTGTTTTCTCTATATTTTACTATGAAAACCTTTATTTTCTCTAATTTTCAATAGGAAAACCTCTTTCTCCTCTATATTTGAATAGGAAAACCTCTTTCTTCTCTATATTTGAATATGAAAACCTCTATTTTCTCTACATTTAGCATGAAAACCTCTAGTTTTTCTAATTTCTCTATACTTCAATTCGAAAACCTCTATTTCTCTCTATTTTTGTCTATATCGTCATAGTTTTCCTCTATATTTAATGAGGAAGACATGAGAGAGGAATACATGAGAAACTTATTCTCTGTGTTATCTCAATATGTGACTTGCAATTAAAAGTGTTTCTGTTCCTCTTGTCCTAATTTTTCTAGGAAGCCCATTATTTTCTCTGTCTCTGAATAGGCAAACCTCCATTGTCTTAACATTTGAACATGAAAACCTCTATTCTCTATATTTGAATATCAAGACCTCTACATTTTAATATGAAAACACTTTGTGTTTTCGCTATATTTTCGTATGAAAGCCTCTATTTCCTCTATGCTGTCATAGGAAGCATCTAATTTCTCTATATTGTATAGCGAAAACCTCGATTGTTCTATAGTTTCTCATTTTGTCAGTATTTTCAGACTTCTTCTCTTTTTTTCACGAGGAAGACATGAGAGAGGAATACATGAAAAGCTAATTCTCTATATTGTCATAAGAGTACATGCATTATCTCTATTTGTGACTCGTAGACAACAAGTGTTTTTGTTTATGTCTCGTCACACAAGCTCTATTTTCTCGATTCTTTACTAAGAAGACGTTTATATCTCTATTTTTAAACGGAAAATTCAACTTCCACCATAAGGTCTGAATTTTCGTAGGAAAGCAAGCATATATTCCCTCTTTCTTCAGGGGGTTGGGGGCTGCGCAGACCGCCGCATTTGAAAACACAATGCTCGCATCATGGGTTTGGAAGGGATTCGTAAGCTTTGAAGCAGGCTTGCCGGCTAAAAAAGCGGGGGGGTTGGGGGGGGCGCAGCCCCCCCCCGTTTGCAAACACAATGCTCGCATCATCATGGGTTTGGAAGGGATTCATATGATTGAAGCAAGTTTGCCCTGCTAAAAAGCGCAGCCCCACCCCCCCCTTTCAAGCGGGGGGGAATGCTCTCATGATGGGTTCGGAAAGGATTCATTTGCTTTGAAGCAAGCGGCATGGCTTTAAGAAGCGGGGGGTTGGGGGGGGCGCAGCCCCCCCCTATTTGCAAACCCAATGCTGGCATGATAGGCTTGGACAGGATTCATATGCTGAGAAGCGACCTGGCACGGTTTTAAAGAGGGGGGGGGGGTCGGGCGGGGTGCAGCCCTCCCTCCACCGTTTGCAAACACAATGCTCGCATGATGGCCTTGGGAAGGATTCAGTGCTTTGAAAACGCTTGCACAGTTTAAAGGAGGGGGGGCGTTGGGGACGGGGTTGGGGAGGAAATTGCAAAACAAATGACCTGGGGGGTGGGGAGGAAAGGGGGGGGCGTTTTTTTTTTGCTGCGGGTGCGGGGGTGCGTTCTTTTTTTGCTGCGGGGAGGGGGCGCGTTTTTTTTTTGCTGCGGGTGCGGGGGCGACACGCGCAGGTCACTCACTCACCTGGGGGGTGGGGAGGAGGGGGGGGGAGGGGGGGGGGGGTGCGTTTTTTTTTTTGCTGCGGGTGCGGGGCGCGTTTTTTTTTTTCTGCGGGTGCGGGGGCGACACGCGCCAGGTCACTCACTCACCTGGGGGGTGGGAGGAAGGGGGGGGGGGAGGGTGGGGGGCGCGTTTTTTTTTTGCTGCGGGTGCGGGGGCGCGTTTTTTTTTTTGCTGCGGGTGCGGGGGCGCGCTTTTTTTTGCTGCGGGTGCGGGGGCGACACGCACCAGGTCACTCACTCACCGGGGCGGCCCCCGAAAAAATCACCCACAGCAAAAAAGCACCCACAACAAAAACAAAAACATGGGTTCCACCCTAAACCCTTAAACCCTAAATCCCTAAACCCTAAACCCTTAAACCCCCCTGAGCGCAGCCTGCTGAGCCGGCTGATCCGGTTGCACCGTCGACGGCACCTCGAGCTTGGTTGGACGCAGACGAAGTTAAAGGTTTGGGGTTTAGGGCTTTGGGCTTTAGGGTTTAGGCTTTGGGGCTTTAGGGTTTAGGGAGTTTAGGGTTTAGGGTTTAGGGCTTTGGGCTTTAAAGGTTTGGGGTTTAGGGCTTTGGGCTTTAGGGTTTAGGGTTTAGGGCTTAGGATTTAGGGTTTAGGGTTTGGGGCTTAAGGTTTTTTTCCCTAAACCCTAAACCCTAAACCCTATACCCTAAAGTATACAGGGGGGTAGTCGGGGAAGCATCCCAGGGTGAGGGTTTAAGGGAGGCTGGCGTTGATTGCTACTTCAAGCCACCCGAGCTCTCATGTTAGGGTTTAGGGTTTAGGGTTTAGGGTTCAGGGTTTAGGGTTTAGGGTTTAGGGTGTAGGGAAACGAAAGTAGAGAATTCCGGGTTATGAGGGATCTGACACACGCCGAGGCTCCGAACCCTAAGCCCCAAACGCTGAACCCTAAACCCTAAACCCGAAACCCTAAACCCTAAATAAACCCTAAACCCCTGATCAGCCAAAACCTGCCATGGACTTGTGGCACGCCCAGTGTGTGCGACCTGTGCGTAGGAGAAGTATGCAGGGGAGTTCTCCAAATTGGGGTCCCTTTTTGGGGTCCCTATGTAGTACGGCACCTTTCTAAGAAGGACAGCCGAAACCAAAATTCGGAGAACTACCCATAAATCAGCCTAGAGTCCATGTAGACAAGTCCACCACCCTGCCCTAAACCCTAAACCTCAAACTTCAAACCCTAGCCCCAAACCATAACCCCCCCCCCCCCACTTCTCCTCCTCAAACCGCCAAAGGTGCCCTCGATGCTGAGCATCCGGCCACGGGGGTCGCCGCCCAGGAATGCCTTTGAAGCGATTTAGGGTTTAGGGTTTAGGGTTTAGGGTTTAGGGTGTCAAGGGTATAAGGAGGAACCCCTAGAAGGGACCATTAATCTTTTTCCCCAATATAACCCTTACATATACCTTGTATAGACCCCTATATACGCAGGATGTCCCCCCTTTACTAACAGTTGTGAATAAGGAGTATAATGGGGGGGGCACTATAATCCCTATTACCCTACTTTGGAGTAGACGCTGGAACAAAGTATATACTATTCAAGTATAAGTAGCTATACAGTAATAGGGGTAAAACAAGTACTAAAGTATGGCGCTCCAAAACCCAGATTCAGGACTGCTAGCATGAGCGGGAACATCACAAAGTGAACCAGATACGTCCCACAATGAATCCTGAGCCTTCAAGCCTTCATGGGAGTTGGGAGGGCTTCAGCGCATGTAAAATTAAATGTCTCTGCGTGTACATAAATACTGCGTAAGTAGATGCATGTGTATATACATATATGCATGTATGTGTATGCGTCTTCTTCATATGTGCTGAAATGTCTAGGTTTCCATATCCGCAACGCCCATGCCCTAGAAACAGACCAACAAACAAAAACATATCAGAAGCTCCAGGAAGAACCGAACACACATACTCAGCGCTTGCAACCCAGACTCTTAACCCCCCGAAACAAAAACTAAACCCTAAACCCTAAACCCTAAACCCGAAACCAGCCAAGAGTCATCCCGTGCCCCCTGCCAACCGGACTTGCTCTTCCGCCTGCTGAAGGAGGGCTATGGGGGGCTCAAAGCGGTTTAGGGTTTAGGGTTTAGGGTTTAGGGTTTAGGGTTTAGGGTTTAGGTTTAGGGTTTAGGGATTAAGGTTTAGGGCTTAGGGCTTAGGGCTTAGGGTTTTCGGGCTTAGGGTTTAGATTTTAGGTATCTGTGGGGGAGGGAGGGGAGGGTTTGAGGGTTCAGAGGGCCTTGGGGTTTGAGGGTTTGAGGGGGTGTAGGCTTTCGTGCTTGGGTGGGGGTAAGGAGCATGTAGAGTGATACAGGGTTTAGTTTAGGGTTTCGGGCTCGTTTTGGTAGTCAAAAAGGAAGGTATGAACAAAAGATGGGTGGGCCGGTGGGCTTAGGGCGGAAGCGTTTGGGATTTCAGGGTCTCAGCATTTCTTGGCTTTGGCTGTAGAGGTTTGAGCTTGCGTTTCAGGACTTGCCGTCTCTTTTGGGGTGGGTAAGAAGTCAACCATAAACCCTAAACAACCCTAAACCCTAAACCGCAGACTTTCGGTACTGTGATTCGAGACTCCTGTTGGCCTATTTGAAATTTCAAAGTCTGATCTATTAATTGCTTAAGAACCCCCCCCCCCCCCCAAAAAAAAAAAAGACAAAAGATGTAATATAGGGATTATCATTGCATATTTTTTTGGGGGGGGTTCTTATGCACATAGTAGTTATAAACGCATCACCCAAAACCGGCCCGACGCAGCTAAACACAAAACCCTCAACACCCCCAGGCCTACGAGGCAACTAAGCCCCAAAGAAACCCTAAACCCTAAACCCTAAACCCATCAACCCCTAAACCCTAAACCCCTAACCCCTAAACCCTCAACCCTAACCCTAGCCCTAAACCCTGCAACCCTAAACGCACTGCTCGCTCCGCACTTTTTGTTCTCCACAAGACGGTGGCTCGACCCTGAACCCGAAACCCTTCACCAAAGCATCAAACACCACAGGCCTGGTAAATGACGCCCGCCGAGCATGTGCGGTTTCCTTGGGAGACTTGTCCTGTGCCTCATGGCGAAACAAGGAGATTTGGGGATTTAGGGTTTAGGGATATAGGGTTTAGGGATTTAGGGCTTAGGGATTTGGGGATTTAGGAATTTGGGGTTTAGGGATTTAGGGTTTAGGACCAGGGTTTCGGGTGTAGGGATTTAGGTTTGGGGATAGAGTGCTCAAGGTTTAGGGTCTAGGATTTAGGGTGTTTAGGCCGATCTTGCTCCGATTATCTAGCTTGGGGCTTGGTTCAGGGTGCAAGTGTTAGGGTTTAGGGTTTAAGTCGCCTCATAAGCAAGAAACAAAAATGCAAGCTTTGGGGCCCTAAACCCTAAACTCTAAACCCGAAAACCTAGCCCTAAACCCTAAACCCTAATATGTACCTTTGAGTTCAGCTTAGGGTGTTCGGATCGAGGGTTAATAGGGATAGGTTGAGGTTTCGGGGGATTCTGGATTTCGAGGTTGTCCGAAGAACCTATGACGAAAAACCGCAAACCGCAAACCCCAAACCCTCCTCACAAAAAAAAAAAAAAAAAAAAAAAACTACATGGGCGAGTTTAGGGTGCGTTTGGGTGTTTTGCTTGGGTTTAGGGTTTAGGGTTTAGGGTTTAGGGTTTAGGGATTAGGGATTAGGGTTTAGGGTTTGGGGTTTTTTGGGGTTGGCCTCCTCCTGCAGGTCATCGACGTCGACCTCCTCGCTCATCCCAGCCACCTGGCCATGAAAGCAAGGGGAACCAGCTGGTTTACGGTTTAGGGTTTAGGTTTTAGGGTTTAGGGTTTAGGTTTTAGGTTTTAGGTTTTAGGGTTATTTGTGTTGTGTTGCATGTGTAATTCTCCAGGGAGGGGAGGGGAAAAGAGGGGGGGGGGGGGGGCTCGAAACTCTGAAAGCTTAGGGCTTACGCGGTACAGGGTTAGGGTTTTGGGGTTTTTAAGGTTTGCGGTCTGAAGCTAGGGTTTAGGGTTGTGGGCCACTCATAACCTGCTGAGTGCTGCCTGCAGTTTGCAAGCACCCACAGATTTCCTGAAAACCCCACGCGTAGTTCCACGTTTGGGGCTTTTTGGTGGATGACAGCAGAAGGAAAATTAGTTAACCCAAACAATGCTGGACCTGCTACCCCAGACCCGAAACATGAAGCACTCGATCCTAAAGCACAAAACCTTACATCTGAAACTCAAAAACCTGAAACCTTCAACCACAAAACCTGAAACCTTGAATCCCCAAAACTTAAACCTTAAATCCCAAAACCCCAAAACCTTAAACCCCCAAACCCTCAGCTAAGCTCCTGAGCCAGTGGCTCATCCGGGTCCTTCGCAGCCAGAGAGCACTGGCCCAGCAAGGACGCATCGCCAGAAAGGCGCTCTATGGAAGAGATAGGCTTTAGGGCTTAACTGAGGGTTAAGGGTTAGGGTTTAGGCTAGGTTCACGGGCTGAGTTGAGGAGCTTGGGGGTGTTCTTAGGCTTATAGGGTGGAGTGCTTAAGGTGTAGGGCTGGAGGTATAAACGTTCGGGCTGAGTTGGATACGTGTAGCAGCACCTAGAAGACTGTCAGGCGAGATTCAAGCCGTTGGTTCGGGGCTCTTGTGGCTTAGGGTTTAGGGCTAGGGCTTAGGAGTCACATGCAGCTCCGGAGTAGCTTTCTATGTACCTGCTGCTGCCAGGGCTCTCTTCATGTGGCCCAGGGAAGTCATGTGTCTTTGAGCCGGGGCGGAGAGAGCGCGCAAGCAGCGAGCACACGTTGACCCTTGGCTACTGCGACCCGCAAGGAATAGCCTCAGAATTGAAAACAAAAAAGGTTTAGGGTTTAGGGTTTAGGGTTTAGGATTTAGGGTGGGGTTTATACCCCATGGCAGCGTCGACGACATAGCTTTCGAAACGCAAAAAGGGCCCAAACGCATGGGGTTTCGGTTTCAAGGTCCCCCACAGGTTCCAGAGGATCACATATGCTGTAATTAGCCGCTGGGAAGACCGGAGTTGTGTGGAACCTGACATGCTGAACACGCTAAAGAACTTTCAACATCTCTTCCGTGCTTTCAGGCTTAGGAAGTTAAGGGCTTCGGGGTTCTAACACCCCCTAAACCCTAAACAATTAACCCGAAACCCCAAAACTGAAACCTCCACGCTCTAAAGCGATCCTGGGCCAGAGAAAGACAAGACAAGACACCCGGACTCCATGAGCCTCTAAAACCTTGAAGCCCTTACAAACAAAACTATAAGCCTTTCAGGGTTTGGGTTTTAGTGTTTATGGCCTTACAGGGCTTATGGAGGTTGTAGGGTTTGTAGGGCTTAGGGCCTAGGGTTGCGGAGGAGAACGGCCACACCACCTACATCCTACACACAACCTAGGAAGCAATAACTTTTTGTAAAGCAAGCACGGTGCTCCAGAGACCCCTGAGGACAAACACCTGCACCGAGTCGCCGATACTGGTTTGGGGTTTAAGGTTGGTTTAGGGCTTAGGGGGGTTTACTTGCTCCTAAAAACATGGATCTTCAAACCCTCTGACAAAACAAACCTATAAATAAGGCGCTCTTGAAGGCACAAAGAACCGAAGCCCTGTGCCTCATGCAAAGCCTAACTAAGCACCTGGTCGGCGGAAGGAGGGGGAATCGAGCCTCCAGCTTCTCCGGCGGGATCAGCCTCCGGTAGCCGGGAAGGGAGCCCCCAAAACCCGGTTTAGGGTTTAGGGCTCAGGGTTTGGGGTTTAGGGTTTGGGGTTTAGGGTTTGGGGTTTAGGGTTTAGGGTTTGGGGATCCCTGTTCGAACCCTGGAACCCAAAACCCTTAAATCCGTGAGCCTACAAGCCCAAATCCCGAACCCGAAACGGCTGGGTGGAGGGTCGGGGGTGCGGTTTTGCAGGTTTTTAGGGCTTCAACGCTTCGGGGAAGGAACAAAAGTCTACTGCTTCAGTCTTCCAGGGCACAACCTTCAGCATTCCCACCCTGAAGCCCTTGCACTCTGTCCTTTCCAGCTCCCGAACTTTATAAAACCTAAACCCTAAACCCGACACCCTAAACTCAACCCAAAACCCGACACCCCAAGAACTGCCCTAGGGCAGGATTTTTCAGTGTCTTCCAGGCCACATGTCGCAACACAGCCCCAAAGCCCCATCACATGACTTCGAAGTTTTCTTAAGTCCGGACATTCTCCTCTTAGAAACATCCTCACAGGGTGTAGAGTGGAGGGGTCATAGTACTAGTAGGATCCTTTTGAAAGGAAACTTTCTCAGTTCCAGGATTTCTAAAAGTTTTGGGCTCACAGCTCGTGCGCTCTTGGGAAGAATCTCTTCTGCCCGAAAGCCGAAAGAGCAGCAATTGTTCACGGGTATTTTGGGTTCGGGCAAGCCCAGCGCAGCCTCTCCAGCACCACGAAGCCATTTGCCTGACAGAACACGCCGTCACTTCTGCGCATCATGGGCCGTCTTTGAGCAAGGCATCCCAAAAGGGACCATACATACATACATGCATATATATATATATCTATCTATCTATCTCCAAATACATAAACATACGTGTGGTTGTAAATATTCATGTTTTGTATTGGTTGCTAGAACTGCATGACCATGCTCCACAAGCAAGAGCTTGGGTTCAACGAATTGTCTGTAGGACGTAGGGGCTACATAGCGTTTTGGACTTTCGTCTAGGGGATGTGGCGTGTGTGTGTGTGTGTGTGTGGAGGATTTTGAATAGGCATTGTTCTGGGATTTGAGGTTCAAGAGACACCTTGGACAGAAACCCCTAAACCCTAAACCCTAAACCCTAAACCCTAAACCCTAAACCCTAAACCCCAAACCCTAAACCCTAAACCTAGACCCCTAAACCCTAAAAGACTTCCAGGGGAACTGGAGCTTCGTCTTCTTGGGACTGCATATGCTACTTGCAGTTGACTCGTACTTTGTAGGACCTTCTTTAAAGGTTACGCCCTGAATACAAGGGATCATGTGCGCAATTGCCATGTTCCTAAATCTTGGGGAAGTTACGTGGTCCCTTAGAATGGGCCCTTAACCGGTGACCTCGGTTTTTACCCCTATACAACCCAAGGGCCCATACTTCAGAACCCTTCTAAGGAGGTCAGGGACCATAGACAGGCCCATTGAAACTACCCTTCATAGCAGCCCGGTAACCATACTACAATGAGGGTACCCTCTTGTTGGTTGGTTACTTTATAAGGCAAGGGAACCCAGAAACAAAAAAGGGTAAAGGGTACCTGAACCCCTAAACCCTAAACCCTGAACGCTAAACCCTAAACCCTAAACCCTAAACCCTCATAGGACACTTCGGTTCACCAAAGCGGCCTTCAGCTCCGACAGCGCTGTCTCAAGGAGCTGCGCCCGGCCGGCGTCGTCTGGGGTTTGGGGTTTATGGTTTTGGGGTTTGGGGTTTGGGGTTTAGGGTTTAGGGTTTGGGGTTTGGGGTTTGGGGTTTTGGGGTTTCGGCTTGAAGGTGTAGAGTCGTGTAAGGTTCAGTGCATTTAGGGAGAACATCTCAAACCACTTGCTCGACCCTAAACTCTATCCAAACCCTGCACGCGAAAACATGTGAACCAAAAATGTAAACCTTTAATAAACCCAACCCACAACAAAACCTCAAGCCCTACAAACTAAACCCCTGAACCCCTTTAAAAAATAGTCGGCCCGAATGCCTGCGTCGGCCCAACCGCTGCAGGCAACGACGGGTGCTGCGGGCGTTGGCCGTCCATGCGGGTCGTACCTGACCAAAGGTCTGATAAGTCTAAGATGCTGGGAGGGTTCAGGGTCAAGGGTTTTGGGTTTGTTTTGGGGCCTCAAGGTTAGGGTATGCACTGCCGTTTGGCTTGCTTAAGGTGCTCGATATAAAGGTCTTGGATCGCTTTAACCACAAGCCCTACTCAACCCTAAGCCCAAAACCCAAACCCCTGAGCCCAGCATTGAAACTTTCTGCCGGGCCAGCCCAGGGAAATACTCTTGATCTCCAAGCTTTCGGGGCCACCATACGGTTATATAATAGAGTATAGGGCTTCAGGGTTTAGAGGCTAAGCGGTTTAAACCCCACATCGCAGACCTCGAGCCCTTTCTTTGGGGTCAATTCTATATTTGGGCCCCTTGTTGGGCGGGGGGGAGGGGGGTCCTCTTCGCCAATCCGTGTATTCCTGCCGGGCACCAAAAGGAACCCCAACTTAGAACACCGTAAACCCTAAACCGTACACCCTCCCAACCCCTGTTTCGTCAACCCTCCTCACCATACCAAACCCAGAGCCCCTTAGTCGGGAATTCTGCTAGGGAGGTTAAGTTACCAGAATATGGAGAAAACATAATAAAGCCAAACGAGATGGTTTCCTTCTTGCTGTAGCTTTGTTTAAAATAAGTCTAAGTTCCTTCACAGAAACACCTCCCCCCCAAACCTCAAACCCGAATCCTAAACCCGAAACCCCGAACCTACAGTAACCCTAAGCCCAAATGGCATGGCCGGGCACAGGAACGTCCTGGAGTGTCCTTTGGGAGGCACCTCGGATTTCGGTGACACAGCGCGTCGCACATGACAGGTGCGCCGATTTGGGGTCTATAGAGTTTAGGGTACCCTAAACCCTAAACCCTAAACCCTAAACCCTAAACCCTAAACCCTAAACCCTAAACCCTAAACCGCCTAAACCCTCAACCCTAGTTGTAGGGCTCAGGGTGATTGATGGTCCAAGAATGCCAGGCTCCGAGCTCAGGGCTCAAGGACCCACTGTTTTAAGGATTGGGGTTTAGGGCTTAGGGATTGGGATGTATTGTTTAGGGTTTAGGGCTTAGGGATGGGGATGTATTGTTTAGGGTTTAGGGTTTAGGGTTTAGGGTTCGGTTTAGGAACTTAAGTAACTTCAGGGTGGACCATTGCCCGAGACACTCCCTGTCTATCTGCAGAGAGGAGCAAACCGCGCGAACCGACGAACTGAACCGACGAACGACGCCCTAAACCCTAAACCCCTAAACCCTAAACCCCTAAACCCTAAACCCTAAACCCTAAACCCTAAACCCTAAACCCTAAACCCTAAACCCTAAACCCACATAGACGTCACATAGAGGAAACCGAAGCGAGGAACCGAACCGTTCGCTATGAAACTGTAACCGAATCGACCCGAGCCCCTTGCTGTACTTAGTTGCTGAGTTCACACGTCAGCTCCTATAGGGGATTATAGTACCCAACAAGTGTAAATTGTGCTCACTCAGCTGCTAAGTCTAAGTTTTTTTTTTTTTTTTTTTTTGGGGGGGGGGGGGTTTGGGAGCTAGGGAAGGTTAAGCCCAGCAGCATACAGCGGCGGCTGCTCGGGCGTCGGAGGCGGCGGCACAGTGTGATGCCTCAGCTCTGTACCTAAATGAGGTTTAGGGTCTAGGGTCTAGGGTCTAGGGTCTAGGGTTTAGTTTAGAAAATGTGAAGGATGGCAGGGCTAGGCAGTCGGAGGAGATGGATCCCTACACCTGACATCCTAAACACGAGCTCTCTCAAAGCTGAAGTCGAACCTCAAACTCTGAAAGCTGCCGTTGCTGAAAACTTTGCGAAGGCCTAAAAACCCCAAACCCCAAACCCTGAGGATTCCTAAGCACGCATGGAACAGGTACTCTCGGGGTCCGTGTACGGAAAATGGGTTCAGGGCTTTTTAGGCTTTAGGGCTTGCGGTGTAGAGGATGACCCTGTGTGTAGTGACGTTGGGGCTCACATACGCCTCCTAGGGTCTAGAGTAAATCAAAAATGGGTGCCCCTTGTCGTATCACGGGGTTTACAAGGGATCCGGGCCCTGCCAACATGTCCATCCCAGAGGTCCCTTGCAGTGACGTGCTTCGAGCCCCCCAAGCACGACAGTTTTACTCGACCCTAAGGAAGAAAATGGGGTACCCTTTTTGGTTGAAAGGGGCTAAGAAGGGAACCCAAACCCTAAATGAACGGAATAGCACCTTACTCTGGGTCCTAGATAAGAGTACCCTATGGAACCAAGACCATGAACCCTAAACCGGGTGGTGTGTTTGGGGGCCCTACACAAGTTTAAAACTTCTATGGCTACATGGGGCTAAAATGTGGGGAATGGGGCCCTAGAACTTCCAAATCAACCCCAGGAAAAGCGTCGGAAGCTGCCTAAACCCTAAACCCTAAACTCAGGTACCTTGAACCCTTAAGGTTGTACCCTTGGGGTTTAGGGACCCTTTTTAAGGATCCTTAGGGTAGTATAAGAGCCACATTAGGAGTATATTAAGGGGAGCCTTTAGGGGTACAACCTTAGGGGTACACGTCTGAATCACTTGGCAACCCCTAAACCCTAGACCCTAGACCCTAAACCCTAAACCCTAAACCCTAAACCCTTTGGGTCAAGGCTGAGTGCAGGGCCGTCCGTTTTTCACGTCTTTGAGCAACGAGAGCAGCTCGTCCCGGGGTAGGGTGCGACCTCTGGAGACTGCGTAGGGTTTAGGGTTTAGGGTTTAGGGTTTAGGGTTTAGGGTTTAGGGTTGAGGGTTGAGGGTTGAGGGTTGAGGGTTGAGGGTTTAGGGTTTAGGGTTTGGGGTTTAGGGTTTAGGGTTAGGGTTTCAGGTGATTCTCTCATTGGGGGGTCCCTTGTGGGAGTCCTCTCTTGCGGAGCCTCATAGAAGTATAGGGCACCCAATTAAGGGCCCATAGCTTGAAGAATCCTCAAGAGGGAATAACGGAACACCACGTAGCAACCCAAAAGGGAGCCGAATTCGTTCAGCAAGACGTCTGAGTCTGTAGCCGTTTAGAATTTAGAAGGGCTGAGCTCGGACAGAATGAGGCCAAAAACCCCTAGTTGTCACCGGTTGAGGGTTGAGGGTCGCCCGGCCGGCACGCAGGAAGTGTAGAGTTCCGGATGTGTACTAAATCCGCAGATGACCGAGGTACAGGCAAAGTTGGCCAACTTCCTGGCCAGCAGAACAGGTTTACAGCTCCCTATAGGGATCTAAGGGTTTGGGGCTCAGGGCTTAGAACTTGGGTTAGGTTAGGGTCAGGTGTTCATGGCTAGGGGTGTTAGGGGTCTGGTCTTCAGTGCCTGAGCTGCAACTTACTTCGCACAGGCGCGCCTTGCGAGCAAGTCATCTAGGATGCTTGCACGGAAGACTGGAGGAAGAGTTTTACCGTCTGGCAGCTTCGCAAACCCTAGCCCCCGCCAACAACAAATGTAACCCGAAACCCTATGTAGATAGCCTGCTGAATACAAGTAGAAGTAGAAAAGGCCCAAACCTCAAGTTATTTGCTTCAGCTCTACTTAGTGTATAAGTGCCCATGTACCCATATATTGTACTTGGACCCTAAAACTACTAGACTCTTAAGTGGTAGGATACTGAAAGAACAGCTACAGATCTCTAAACAGTCAAAAGGGGTATGTATACACATATATATACATACATACATGTAAGCCCCTTATGAGACTTCGAAAAGGGAAGCTACCTGAAATCGCACTGGACCAAACCCCAAAAGCCCAAACCCAGCAATTGAAGCTTCGAAGCTCCAATGACCACCGAAGCCAAAGCCCTGCCAACCCTGATCCCCCTGACCCTCGACACCTGCTACTCCCGCATCCCATAAGAACCCACTAAACCCTGCGATGCCCTCAGCCCTATCACACCCCGAACGCCCTAAGCTACACCTAAACCCCAAACCCCAAACCCCAAACCCTAAACCCTAAACCCCAAACCCTAAACCCCCCCCCCATCCAACCTCGACGAGGCGCAGGGACGCCTGGTCATCCACGCAGGGGCCCTTAAACACGACTAGACCCAAGAGTAACCTAGGAAAAGGGGTTAGGGTTTAGGGATTTAGGGTTTAGGGTTTAGGGATTTAGGATTTAGGGTTTAGGGTTTAGGGTTTAGGGATTTCGGGATTTAGGGTTTAGGGTTTGGGGTGACCCAATGGTAACCTAGGACCTAGGAATGAAAAAAAGGAGTGCCTTTTTTGGTTTAAAGGGGCTTGTAAGGAAATCCAAACCCTAAGAAAAGGGAATAAGGGCCTGCTCTTGGGTCCTAGACTAGACTGTGTGTCTGATTAAGTTTTGTCGGGGCTTATGCTGAAGGTTTGAGGTTTGCATGGGGGGGCCTGTTGAGCCCCGACCCCAATACCAAAAGAAGGCCAAAAACCCTGGTCTGTACTTGGTTTGGGTAGTTTGGGCAGGGGGAAGGGGAGGGGAGGGGGGGGGGGGGTCGGTAGAAGATTTCAACGCAGGGTGTGCTGTTTGAGCCTCTTACTTGTCCAGTTTCCTAAGGGAACTGCCTGCTACACGACCCCAAGAAAGGATGAAATCACTAACAGCAAGATTGCCTGACAGTGAGAGGCGCCTCCGATACATCAATTTAAAAACCAAACCTTGAAACCTTTTCAAGCCCTGCAAACAACTAAGCCGGAACGCCCACTCAATTTACCTACAGTTTAGTAGTAACCACCCTTCATTCATAAAACTGTAGGTGAAGAGGGTCCCAGGTAAACCTCCCAGCCAGACACCAATGTTCTGACACATCCCTCAGGCGAGTCTGCCGGGACCAGGAAGAAGTACATGTAATCGCAGTAAGACACGAAGACTAAACAACAACAAACAGCAGAACATAAATACACGACATCAACACGCAGGACGGCACCTTATACAAAAAACACAAACAAACAGATTCGAGCCCGCAAGGACGCAATGATCCTGCCCTGTCTGTAAAGTGCTTATGTTTATGTGGTCTTCTGGGCCCCCTAATAACTACAAGGGGCAAACTGAGTAGATGAGGCCTCCCAGGCGACAGGCATGGCAGAACGCGTGGCGGCCCTGGTGCTGATGTGTACAGGGAAAGCAAAAACTTCGCCTTAATTGAGGAAGAGCCCTTAAACCCTAAACCCTAAACCCTGAGCCCTTAAACCCTAAGCCCTAAGCCCTCAACCCTTAGACTGCACAGAGGCACTTCGAATGAACCAAAGGCATGTTCTATTAAGGAAACTCTATAGGGAGCCCCACTCTTATGAATTAATGGCATACACCTCAAGTTAGAACCCTAAGCCCTACACCCCGTGCTTGGCATATTGCTTGTTGCAAGGATTCAGGGCTAGGTTTGAGGGTTTACCTGTGACTCCCAAAACCTGCAAAGTAGCAGGGATAACCCCCCCCCCCCCCCCCTGGCCCTACAAAACAGTGGTTGTACAACCCCCTACATGTAGGGCACAACCCCCACAAAATTGTAGTCACATGGAGCCCCAAGTAGGACTAAGTAGGATTCAGGGCTAGGCTTAGGTGTTGGGGTTGCTAGTTCCCCTTATACTAACTCCTTAATAGGGATTTTTGGTACCCCCCCCCCCCCCCCAATATAATCCCGATTAAGGACTGCCAGCAGAACGGGGAACATCCCAAGCTGAGGGTGTTGAGGGTTGCTTGTTACCAGGACTTGCGATTCTGGGATGGCTGGGCTCAAGATTTGGGCTCAGCTTTAAGTTCTTTAAGTTGACCTACAGGAAAGGTTCAGGGTTTAGGGTGTCGGGTTTGTGCTAAACCCTAAACCCCTAAAACTCTAAGAGGTCGGAAAAGTTAGGATATTCGAGCCCTCAGCCCAACCCAGGCAACGCGGGTCCCAGGTCTACGGCTTCACGCCCTAAACCCTAAACCCTAAACCCTAAACCCTAAACCCTAAACCCTAAACCCTAAACCCTGAACCTTAGGTCGGCCTCCTTCGCGCCACAGCAGCTGCGGCAGCGACACCTCGCTGCCCAGCATGCGCGAAAAAGCCCTCCCCATGTCTCTTCTAGCTGAGGAGTGCATCTGGTGTTTGGAGTTGAGGGTTTAGGGTTTGTGGTGTTAGGGTTCAGGTTTGAGGGTGTAGTGCAAGGGTTTCAGGGTTGAGGATGTCGGGTAGAATAACCAGAAGAAGACCAGGAAATCCACCGTATAGGGGGTTCACAGAACATGTCCTCTTTCTAGACGGCTTGCTTGTCTTGGGAATTTCGGTGTTGGCAGCCCCAGACTTGCTGAAGACCCAAACCAAAACCCAAAAACTTAGGGTTTAGGGTTTAGGGTTTAGGGTTTAGGGTTTAGGGTTTAGGGGAAGTAGTTTTCGAAGCAGTACCTGGACCCCATGGGAGAGGCTTTAGGGGTTGCCGCGGTGGCTGGGCGTGGTTTACGGTCTTTGAGGGGTTCAACCTGACCTTCCCACCCACCACCACCCCCCCCCCACCCCCAAGTACCCTTTCAGCTGCCCGAAGTAAAGCCGCCACCTTTAGAGCCTTCTTAGGGTGCAGGTAGGATTTGGGCTTTGGGTTCAGGCTTGAGGCTTAGGCGTTATATGCTTCTCTGCTTCTGCACCAGGCCTGGGATCATCGTAGCTGCGCCCTTCGCAATGAGCCCTGGAACAGCGGAGACATTCAACAGAAAGTTTCCGTGAGGGGTAACCAAGCTGTGGCTATATCTAGCTCATACCAGTAGATCGTCTATCTTGCAACTTATGATTTAAAACCCCGCTTGGGGTACTTCTACATACATGCATTTATACTGCTAAAATCTGCATGTGGCAGGAACCTCGACGTACAATTTGACGTTTCCATTGTGTTGCTGTACATGCCCAGTATTCCCGGTGGCCGATGTGGAGATTCCACATGCAACAAAACAGGCCAAGCTTCAATCTACTTCTTGATAGGAAAGTAAAAAGCAGGACAAACCCCTTCTAGTCCTCAACAAGAACAGGAAATCACAAGCTCTTCTGCTTCCGTACAAGGAAATGAAGGACACCGTCATGGGGCATGAAAGAGCATGACCAAGATGCTCAGTATGAACTCTCTTCGTCATACTCGCTTATCGGACGGTCCTGTGCGGCTGTGAGCAAGCAAACGCACCAAGAGACACATTGCCCGATACTCTCAGCTACCACCTATACCATCAAACATACGTACCTCTAGGATTCCCGCACACTCGACTTTACGATCGATTCAGATGCCTAAGCAACATCCTAAGCAACAAACAACTCTCGAAACCTGGGGATGAAATTTCATTGATTCCCAGAAACTAGCTTCCCCAGCAACCCAAGAATTCTCCTGGGCATCTTTTTTTCACTTCATGGGGTCCATAAGAGGTCCTAACTCCAAGATCCTAACTCCAGAGGAGATAAGGCTAGCTAGTAGTACGGCGCAGGAGAGAAATATGACAACCTGAAGAGACACCCAAAAACCTTGGTTAGCAGGTTTAGGGTTCAGGGGTTTAGGGTTTACAGGGTTTACCCGGGCCCCCGAAACCTCCAAGGTATGTGAACATATCGCCCGAAGCCATAAGAAGGACAATTTCGCACCTTGGGGGGTTTAGGGTTTAGGGTTTAGGTTTCAGGGTTCAGGGTTTAGGATCCAGGGGTTCACGCGCACCTCGCTGTCGCTCCGCCGCTAGCACGTCGGGAGCCGCCCGGCGCGGCTCAAGGATGCCTCGCCGCAGCGGAAGCTCCGTGACGGTTTAGGGTTTAGGGTTTCGGGTGTTTAGGGTGTAGGGTTTGGGGTTTAGGGTTTTCGCAGCGGAAATTTCGGTAGGGTTTAGGGCTTAGGGTCAAGGGCTCAGGTTTTAGGGCTTAGGGTTTAGGCTTACCGTACTAGGTAGAAGAAAAAGGGACACAAGGAAGTTGGCAGCCTATATAGCCCTATGTAGTTCCTTTGCCAGGTTCCTCACTCCTCGCTGGATTTAGTTTGGCCACTTCGAAAAACAGAAACGGGCACACTGTGTGCCCCAAAGGCAGAACCCTGCAAACCATCAAATCCCCGATCCTAAACAAGATACCCCGAAGCCGCAAAACAACCTTAAACCCGAATCCGTTACACTAAGAACCTAAGACCCTGAAACCACAAACAGCACGAAAACTGACAATGTGCAGGCCTTAAAAATTCGAATAGGGATTTGGAGGGCGATGATTGTAGAATCATTTGTAATTATTCCGCCAATAAATTGAACAGTTGGGGGGCGATTATCGCATAATTCTAAAGGTACCTTACGGAAATACTAGTAGTAATTGTTCCGACCCCCATATTACAGAGAGAGCCCTGGCCTGCACCAGTCCAGGAGTGGATGCGGGCGACACTGGGACCTGGTGGAAGGATTGGGTGGGCTGTTCGGGTTCGGGCTGGGAGATTGCCAGGTCCTTCTAGGGTCAGGGCTGAGGGCTATTGTAGGGCGTTGAGTGAAAGCAGCTTCTCGGAGCTCAGGGATGTTGAAAATGGCAGAAAGAGACCCAATGTAAAGTGCGCTATTGCTAAGGCGCCCCCAAACGGCAGCAACCCTCTACCAAGCGCAGCTCCAAATCCTGAAGCTGTCGAAGCCGTCCGGAGAAGCACGATAACCAACCTGGACCTGGACGCTGCCAAGGCGCCTACAATGATGGCCTGCAGCCCCAAAACAGGCTGCTATCATGGACACCCTAACGAGTTTGGAAATATAAGTAAACCTAAAGCCCAATACCCCCCCCCCCCCCCCCAAAAAAAAAAAAAAAAAAGAAGAACAAAGAACCACACCCTACAAAAGAGGCCGTGTTGTAGCCAGGTGGCTGCAGCGAAGGCTCGCCATCCGCGGCGTAGGCGCGGATATCCATTCAACGATGCTTGCCCAAGGGCCCAAGGCTTGACTTGGTTGTGGATGTGTTATGAAGGGGCCAAGGGCCTACCGAAGCCGGATGCTCTGATGAGGAGGGTTCAGGGTTTTAAATTCAGAGTCTTAGGGTCGGGGGGGAAGGGGGTTCAGGGTTGAGGGTTCAGAGTTGAGGTTCAGGGGGCTCGGGTAGGCTTGGCTTGACTGGGCAAAAGTGCTCATGCCATGCAGCCCTGAAGCCGATACAGATGACTTGGTGTAATCCGACAGAATCACTCAGCCTCGCATGGTTGGGTCGTTTTCGCTGCTGCTGACTCACAACTCTTATGGCCCTGGAAGAAATGCACAGAACAAGCCTTGTAGAAGGTTGGACGGGAGAGGATAGGGTTGGATCTGACGACCAGCGGCATTCGACACATGTCAGAATCACCGGAGTTTGCAAGGGCCCACATTACAATAGGTGTCCAGAAAATTGATCCGAACTTCAGAAACTCACCATACTACATGATGTGGCAGTTGTCTTCAGGCGGGTAGCAAGACAAAGATTTGCCGGATTCTATCAAGCCCTGTCGCTCCGCTTCCTCTGTCCTTCTTCATCTCAAGCATGCAACTTTCACGTCGCTTTTACAGGGCTTCTTCAGGGTTTATTAGTTCAGCCATGTTCAGCCGTGTTTAGGGTTAGTGAGCTTGAACCTCTTCCTGGCAACCTGAGTGGGAAGCGAGGCCCCGAGGCACTTTGGCACGGCGGGCAGGTCGAGTGTGCATAGACCCAAAAGAGTATTCCCAACCTTTGGGGGCTTAGGAGGCTTCTAAAAGGTTTATGTAGGGAATTAGGGCTTAGGGTCGGGCGAGTAGTTGACGCACCCCCTGGAAAACTCGGTGCTGATTATGGCTTTCGCTGCTCACCAGCAGTCAGGTTGGAACCTCACTAGAAAGAGAAGTCCGGCATGCACTCGGTGGCCTCGCGGGGAGATAAAGATCGAGGAACGGCTTGCATCTAGCTCATGAACCGTATTGAGAACTGCCTGACTCTGCACTGTAGCTGCAAGCTGATCGAGGAGGGCGAAGGGAGGGGACCTGTCCTAGACAGCCTAGTGCCGCCACCCTATGTGGTGTACTGCATTGAGCAAACATCTAAAGCCAGCGCACCACTCGTTTAGCTAACTGTGGCCCTGCATAAGCTGAAGACAGAGAGCCCTCGCTTAAATTCTGCAAGTGCCACGTTGCCATCGGGACCTCAACGCAACGTGACGCATCGCGCTGCAAGCTGTGGCCAGCTGCTGTGCTGCAGAATGCACGCATCACTACATCGGGGATGGCCCAGCTGAGATCAGATCATGCAGATGTGTTCCAAAGGTGCAGAGCCAGATCACATTCAGGGTCAGGCGCATCAGATGCCAAGCGCCAAGGCGGATGGCACTCGAGTCCTAAATGGCAGTCTCGCTTTAGGTTTCAAGGAACGGCGTGCGCGGCTGGTAGTCACCGGAGCCAAAGTCCCGGTGCAAGGCGTGAATGTGGTCAATGTAGGCATGTAGCTCATAGTTCTCTCTCTGGGCATTGAGCACTGCGTGCTCGTACTTCTGTTGCTCAACATCAGCCCGTATGGACTTGGCAAGGGACTCCTGCGCATTCTTCTCAGCACGCTTGGCCCGTTCCTGGGCCGAACTGATCGCCTTGGCCCTCTGCACGCCAGCGCCATCCAAACGCTTTCCGAACCGTTGGTTTCCCACCATGCCAGCCATTTTTAAGCGCACTTCTTCTGCATTCTCCGAGGTGAGGCTGAGAGCCAATTTAGCTTGAGCTGCTTTGCGAACCAGTCCAGCATCCAACATCCTTTGAAGTATAAACTTGCAGATAGACGTCGTACTGATGATCAACTCGAACCCGAGCGAGCCTTGATAAATAGATGGCCTGCGTCCGGTCTCAGTCGCCAAAAATGCTTGCAAGCTCTCAAGTACCGTAGATTTTTTTGGGATATCTTTAGCTGAACAGATGCGTCTCTGCCTGGTTGACAAATATAGCCCTCCGCATCAAAGAAGCCGGCCAAGTATGCCCAAGTGCATGTCCCTGCGACGCTCGTGTCGCTACGCTTTAGCAAGCGGAGCGTTGTCGAGCAGTCCACTCTGTCGGCACGCCCTGCAGGCCATGCTGCAACAATTTCGAGCTGTCTTCGCTTCACAATGCTGCACTTTGACAGAAAGCTTGCTACGTGGCGAGCACTGCTACCACAAAGGCACCATGCCAAGGTCGGTTTGCGAAGGCCAACTCCGTCTTTATGTCGGGAGATGCTTCCACCAAGAGCCCCTTGAAAGTGCGTCAAAACCCCGACGCCGTCTATGGACTGATTGACAGTTAGCTGGCAACTACCCGCCGGCGTCTGCACGCATCCATCGCCGTCAAAGAAACCCGCCAAGTATTCAAACTCGTGCGCTGCTAGCCCTGAAAAGTCCAGCCTGGGGCCTGGGTGCTCTGACTGTAGCGGCAGCGGGAAGCTTTGTCCATGCAACCAAAAAGAAGTCAGCGGTGGCCACCGGAGCATGGCAAGCTTGGTGCGAAGCTGGTGGTTCTTCTGCTGTAGGACATGGAGTGAAGCATCCGCAAGTGCAGGGCAATGGACGGCCCTCCTCCTATCTGCTAAGTGCCCAGAAACTAGCACCGCGCCTGCCTTACGAAATGTTGTTAAGGCCAGTGAGGTGCTGGGCAACGCGTTGCGTCAGCATGGACGGACCCGCGCAACAGTGAAGACATTCATCTACTATAACAAGTAGAAGCAACTAAGCGAGGACACGGGTTGCTAGGCGTGTGAGGATGGTACTTGTTCACACATCAGAACCTGCACGGTCCACACTGACCCAAATGGCAAAGCATCACACAGCCTGGGCGTCAGCAGTTGTAATGAGCTTTTCTCTTGGTCTGTCGAGTGTCAGCAAAGAAGAGGGTATTTACCCCAAGCCCACTTGGTCACTACCACTTCTTGCAAGCCCCGGGTGATGCAGCCTTGGCGTGCATCTTGCGGAAGTTGCGCTCAGCGTACGAAGCCAGCTCCCACGCAGACCTCTCTCTGTCAATAGAAGGCTGATTTGGAATTGAGGGAACGTTTGGGTTTCTGATCGCTTGGGTTCTCCTTGTCGATACATGCAGAGAGAAAGAGAGAGAGAGAGAGAGAGAGAGAGGCAAAGCGAGACAGAGACACAGAGACAGAGAGAGCTGCGCAGGATTTTGGTGCTTTGACTTTTCAGAGCTCAAGGCTTGTAATCTGAGGCTCTAAGGACTCTTGTTTTGAGGTTCCTTTTGGACCGAAGGGCATGTTAGAAAGGGCAAATAGGCTACAGGAAGTTCAGGATGTCAGGCAAAAATGGAGGGTTTGGGAGAAATATCGGAGGAAAACAAAGGATCTTAGATGCCACGCTGGGGCTGGGATGTAGGGCATCATCGCTCCCCATGACCGAAACTGACCCGTATGGATTCTTAGCGAATTTCAGCGAAAGAAAACAGGGCACAAGAAGACACTTCGGCGGCATGGATGTGGGCGACGCTGGGACCTAGTGCAAAGGGCTTTCAATGTAGGGGTTTGGAGTTAAGGTGTAGAGGGTCTAGGGGTTTAGGCACAAGGCACCTTAACACTCCCAACAAATCTCCACAAACGGACTGAAACTTAACGCTGTACCCCGACAAGCCTAATACCCTGCAGCGCAGCCCTGAGGCCTGAGAAACAAGAGATCAAGAGTGGGGGGGCAGGGTTAAGCAAAACTGCTTCAACAACACCCCAAACCCCAAACATACATGAATCCCGAAAGGATGAGGCCGTGGTCCAGCCATGGCCGCAGCAAAGGCTCGCCACCCGCGGCATCGGCGCAGGAAGTCAACGCACATGGGAGGCAACAGTGTTAAAGAGAGCTTTTGGAGGTTGAGCTTTGTTTGTCTTACGGTTGGAGGTTTAGGCTCATTTAGGGGTTGGGGTTCATTCCTAACCCCTTGCCCATCTCCCAAGATCTGCAGAAGCCCCTTGGAAGCCATGTGTTGCGATACCTACACAGCGACGTTCTCATACCGTGATGTGGATGGAGAAGCTCCTTGTGTGATCAGAATAGCTACACGGCCTCTCATACGTGGGTCTTTATCTGGGCTGCTGAATCTACTCTGAAGATGTCTGCAATGTGACACAAAGCAAGCCTTGCAGAAGTGCGGAGGGTAGAGGCGAGGGTCGGAGCTGATCAGCAACATCTTTCAAAACAGTGTTTGAAAAGAGGTCGCACTCCAGAGCCCCGCTTGGAAGTCAGAGATCATCATAGCACGGTGGTGCTGCTGTTTCGGAGCGGGGGTTGTTTTAAAGTATAGGGGCCTTTGGGAACATCAAATATACGGGCGGGCGTGCGTTACAAGGGGCGTGCAAAAAGGGACCCTGATTTAGGGAACTCGGCACACTCAGCTACATGATAGTGGCTTTTGGCAAACCAAAAGGCTGGCTGGACTTGCTCGAGTTGGCTGTTTCATCATCTTGCTGGCAGCGTGTTGTGGAAGCGAGGCGCCGAGGCACTTTGGCACATCGGGCAGGTCTAGGGCATCTGCTGTGTGTATGGGCGCATAGAACACGAGGCTATCCCAGACCTTTCGGGACTTAATGGGTCTTAGAGTCTTAGAGTGGTTGATTGACACACCTCCTGGGAAACGGGGAGCGGATTGTGCAGCTGCTCACCCAGAGACAGATTGGAGCCTCACCAGAAGGAGAAGTCCGGCATACACTCTGTAGCCTCGTCGGGAGAGGAACGCACATTTCATGGCTTCGTACTAAGAAATGTATCGAGAAGTACATCTAGCTCTCCAAGACTTGCACGTGTCGCAGTAAGGTAGACGGGGGAATTATGCCTAGGCTGTTCTTTGGGTTCAAAGTTCACCTGAAACCGACCCGAAGGCATTGCCCTGGTGCAGGGTTTATAGGGCTTCCAGGTGTAGGCTGGGTGTATGCCAATAATTATTGGGGAGCAACGGCACTTCAGCAAGTCCTTCAAGGCACAGCTTCCAGCAACCTCCCCAGTGCCGCCTTGTGTTCTTTCAAACACATAGCCCGAGGGTCCATGTACCCATAACTGCCTATAACGTATTTCTTGGGCCTAAATGACAGCCAGGTCGTTCTTTCTGAGCACGCGAAGCCTCTCAACCGATCTGTAGCCAGCGCAGCTGTCTCTTAGTGGACTGTGCCGGCCATGCTGGCCAGCGGGCAGGCTTCTCTTGAAGTATACAAGTGCCACGTTGTCATCGAGACCTCCGCGCCGTCACATTGCGCTGTAAGCAATCGAAGGTGGCTGTGCTACGAAATGCATGCGTCACCACATCACGGATGGCCAAGCTCATGCAGATCAGATCATTCAGATGTGTGACAAAGGGCCGCAATTCACACGTGCGCCGTGCAGACCGGACACTCGAAGTACTTCAGGTGCGTCACACGCCAAGCGCCAGCACGGCTGACGTTCGCGTCTTCGGGCGGCAGTGCCAGCCTGGGCTTCTGCAGAACAGGGACCGTTGTTGATTGGGAATCAGTCTTGGTACATGGCGTGAATGTGGTCAACGTAGGCATGTAGCTCATAGTTTTCTCTCCGCGCGTTTAACAATTCATGCTCACACTTCTGTTGTTCAACATTCGCCCATATGGACTTGGCAAACGACATCTGCCCGTTCTTTTCAGCACGCTTGGCCTGTTGCCTGGAGGACACTATCGCAGAGGCCCTCTGTAAGCCGGCGCTATCCAGTCGCCTTCCGAAATTTTGGTTTCCCACGATGCCAGCCATTGTTAAGCGCAGCTCCACTGCATTCTCCGAGGTGAGGCTGAGGGCCAACTCAGCCTGAGCTGCTTTGCGAAGCATGCCGGCATCCAGCATTCCTTGCAGTATCGACTTGGAGGTAGATGTCGTATAGATTGACAACGCGAAATTGTTTGATCTCTGACGGACGTGCACCTTGACACACATCTCACTGGCAAGGAAGGTCTGCACGCATTCAAGCACCGTAATGAACTTTTGCTGAAGTTCCAGCGTAATGAATGCACGGCTGTGCCTAATGTGGCCCTCTGCGTCAAAGAAGCCGGCCAGGTAAGCCCAACTGCATTTCCCGATGATGCCCGAGTCCTTGCGCTTAAGCAAAACGAGCTTTGCGGAGCAGCCCGCCCTGTTGGCATGCCCTGCAGGCCACTCGGCACAAATCTCGAGCTGTTTTCGTTTCACAATGCTGTACGGTGCCAGAAGGCTGGCGGCAAGGCGGGCAGCGCTGCCCCTGACTGTCCACTGCAAGGTCGGCTTTCGAAGGCCAACTCCATCACGATGGCGGCAGATGCTTCCACCCAGAGCCCCTTGAAAGTACTTCAAAACTTCGGCTCCATCTATAGACTGACCAACACTTAAACAGCAGCGGCCAGCTGTTGCGTATACGCATCCATCGCCGTCAAAAAAGCCTGCCAAGTACTCAAGCTCGTGCGCTGCAAGCCTTGACAAGTCCGGCTGTTCTGACTGTAGGGGCAACGGGAAGCTTTGCCCGTTAAACCTTACAGAAGTCAGCGGTGGCCACCGGAGCGTAGCAAGCTTGGAGCGTAGCTGTCTGTTCTTCTGCTGCAGGACTTGGAGTGTGTCGTCCGCAAGTGCAAGGCAATGAGCGGCCTTGCTCTCAACAGTTACTCGCTGACAAGATGCCAGCCTCCCTCCTTTTGATATGCTTTTGATGCCAGAGGGGTGACAGAACACTCGTCGCCAGCAGCCATGGATCCCGGCGACAGGGCAGACGAGCATCTGCTAGAAGCAGCACAATCGAGGAAAGGACAAAATCATGCCTATGAGGATTTTGCTTGTCCACTCTTCCACTGCAGAATTACCGTCCACACCGGCTGCAGGTGGAAACCCATCAAAGTTTCAGGCAGCTGAGAGGATGTCAGCCGTTCATTGCTGCCTGCTGCTGAAGGTCTACCGGAAAGTTGACACTCTTCAAAGAAAAGAGCAACAACACACACACACACACACACACACACCACACACACACACCACACACACACCACACACACACACACCACACACACACACCACACACACACACCACACACACACACACACACACACAAACAGACACACACACACACACATACGCACATACACGCATACACACAGGGAGAACAATCAAAGCTTGTAGACAATTTCACCTGAAGTCCCAAGCCTCACACTTTCACGCCTCTGTCAAGCATGGAGTGATGAAGCCTTGGCATTCGTCTTGCGGTAGCTGCGCGCAGCGTACGAAGCCAGCTCCCAGACCTGAACTAAGAAGGCTGATTCAGAAGGGATTCAACTGAAGGGCTTAGCTGCACCAGGCACTGAGGACTCTTGTTTTTGGGTGTTTCAGTTTCGGAACGAAAAGAAAGACATATGTGTACACATGTGTATATATATGCATGCATACATTCATAAAGGGACTTGTGTGGGGATGCCTTCGGGCTGCTTCACGCGCTCTGATGGCTATCTATATTAGAATTGCATCCTGGGGCTTCAGCCCTCTCCGGATCTCGGCCGTGATGTTCGTAGTAGCCAGACCAGCGACACCTGCGGTTTAGGAGTCTAAAGGGCTTACAGGGTTTACAGGGTTTTGGGTATTTTTTAGGGTTTATGGGGTTCGTAGTTCAGAGTTTTATGACGTTGTAGGGTTCAAGGGCTGCAGCACGAGATCTTAGGAGTCTGAGCTTATAGACCTTAAACCGCCAAAGGGCTCAGAAGCCTCAAGCCTAGACTCTTGCCACATGCCTTGCGGTAGGCACGAAGCCATAACTGGCCACAACTTTTCTCACGAGGGATTGATGGGGGCATCCTAGGCTCAAAGTGGCCCTCTCAGGAAGGTACGGGACAATACTAAGCGACCATGTCACTTCCCTTAGAGAGTTAGATGCAGCCAGGGCGATGCCCTATAACCAGCAATACTTACAGCTTCTGCATGCTGCCTTCCCTCGCCAATGCTGCCCTACACCCTACACAACCCTAAAACACAACACGCAACACCTCAAACCCCAAACGTGACACCCTAAAGCCTGGAACCGCAAACCCCCTGTGGGCCGCCTGGACTTGGGAGTGAAACCCTCGTCAGACGACCACAGCAGCAGAGGTTGATTCGCCTGGCTTCACGAACCAGATAGGGGATTTTGGTACGCCGAATACACATATTGGTCTCCACAATGCGGGCCAATGATAGTCAAGGTTTGTCAAGAAGAGCTTTTAGGGCCGGGGGCATCGCCACATCTGTCAACCTAAACACCCTGAGCCCGTATCAGCTCTGCAGGCCTTTTGCCTATCTTGCAGTAGACCCTGAAAAAATATACTTCTGGGTATAAGTAGCTATAATAGGAACCCAGAACCAAAAAAAGTATTAAAGTATAGCACTCCAAAACCCCGTTTTCAAGCCCTAAACCCAAGAGACATGGACCTGCTCAAACAGCAAGATATCCTGGATCCGAGTGCCCAGAAGCGCGCGAACTAGCACTGCCGGCCTCCCCGAAAGTGGAGTTTGCTAAGCTTGGCCACCTGCGCTGAAAAGGTGGCCATGAGGAGATGACCTAAACCCTAAACCCTAAACCCTAAACCCTAAACCCTAAACCCTAAACCCTAAACCCTAAACCCTAAACCCTAAACCCTAAACCCTAAACCCTAAACCCTAACCCTCCGATTTTTGTCCCTCTCTCAGCGCTGGGCTCCCTAGAACCAAAACTCTGGGGGGGTGTGCCTAGCTGTCTGAGGTTTTAAGTTTGCCGAAATCCCTAAATCCGAAACTGCAAACCCCGGCTAAACCCAGAACCCTAAACCTTGACCCTTCCTTCCCTGAGAGTTCATGTACCTATATCGTATATGTTTGAACCCCGTTTGAGGCCCAAGTATATACTATCTTGGTACATGGACCTTTAGGGTTTCTGGTGTTCTTAAAAACGGCCGGCCTCATCTCGCGCTCGTGCGGGTAGCCGAGGGCTGCCTGTCGGAGCTGCAGTGCTCGACTTGATTTGCTTTAAGGTTTGCCCAGAGCAGCATGTGTGAGGGTGGGGGGTTGTCCGAAAATAGGGGTATCCTCCTTAGATTCGATGTTCTGACAATGAGGAGTATAGTTGTTTGGGGTACATTTGATATTGAGGGTAGGGAAAAAGTCTGCATACCCTTGAAGGCTTGTACCTTCACTGGGTACGTCTTGTGGTAACCACAAGTTGTGGTTCTTGTAAGAGGTACACTCGGTGGGTTTCGGGGCGCAGTTTTGGCCGGAAAGGGGTTCCCATAGATACTAGGTTCCCAAGTAACCTGGGAGAGAAAGATACCCTGTTCGGTTTGACTAGGTTTATCATTCAGGGATCCAAAACCTAAACCAGAGGGAACAAGGGTACTGCTGGGCGTCCCGGTATAAGGATGATAGTTTCTTGGGAGTGCCACAGGGGTTCCTTTTTGGATCGAAGCTTCTTTATTGCAACCCAAACCCTATACTCCTGAACCCCTTCAAAGCCGAATGCAAGTCCTACGAACCGCTCGTCACCCTTCCCAGATCTGCGTGTGCCTGCACATAGCGCACTCCATCATGCACAGCGTCCCAGCCGAAATGTGTGTGGCCGAAGACGTGAACATCCGGCCGTAGCTCCTTCAGAAGTTGCTGGAAGCGCGAAAATGGAAAGCTACGCGGTTTAGGGTTTCAGTTCAGGGTTTAGGGTGTAGGGTTCGAGCTGCCGGGAAAAAACATCCCAGGCTCAGGAACCTCTTACCTAATTTAGGATCCTTATATCCGACTTTAGGGTACTTATAGCTCTACATGTAAGTAACTAGGGGGGGCTCGTCCTTGTAAGGGAACCCTTAGGGTTCAGGCTCGGGCTTCGAACCAGGTGTCCTCCACGCGCTTCCGCAGGTAAACGGACCCGCTGGCCTCAGGCCCACCAATTCCCAGAGCCCGCAAGACCCACAAGTTGGAGGCATAATCATCTATTGGTATGTTACTAATTAGTGTACGTATGCAAATATAAGAACAACAAGCAAAATAAAGCTACATAACAAGATAAGGAGGGTGAGGCAGATTTGAAATATTGGTGGAGAGGCTTGGGCTTTCGGGCTCGGCACCGCCGCCGCGCCCTCCAACCCAAAACCCTTCGTTGATCCGGAACTCCTGGCCTTCGGCAGGCAGGGCAGCATCAAGAAACGCTTCTCGAGTGAAAGCTCCTTAGCATGCTGTGGGCTCTTGATGGCTGCTTCCGCCCTTGAAACTGGGATGCGCAGGGCCGCATGAGGGGTTGTCATTTTTAACGCCACGAACCCCAGCATTTGTCCTAGAAGCACGACTCACGCTGTCAGCCCTAGAAACACGACTCACCTCCAGAATGGGATAGGTCGTCAACTCGGCTTTCTTGGGGAATATCACTTCTTGGCACAGGCATGGTGCTTCTTTATGGTTCGCCCCCCCCCCCCCCCCCCCCCCTGCAAGTACAAGTTAGACTCGAAACTTTAAAATACTACTAGCTGAATTAAGAGTAAGGGGGCCCTGCGTTGAATTGCTTCATATCTCAGATCTACAGTATCAAACCCAACAGCGCAACGCCCTTTCTTTAAGGAACCCTGTTCACTGTACGATACCCTAAGGGTCCATGTGCCTCTACAAGCGTATACTTGCAGGCCTTGCAGAGGCTCATATATTGTAGTTTTAGGACTCAAGCTTCTACAACCCCTAAAGGCCCTAAACCCTATAAACACCAGGCCATCAATCGTGAAAACCAAAATCTCTACATCCATTGTCCAGAACCTCGTTGCAGCCGTAGGACAATGCGAGGCAGGAAATGTGAAAACGTCACGAGAGCCTGGCGCAGCGACAGCGGGATATTGGCGCACCCGAACCCTGAACCCTACCCTCTAGACCCGAGGCGTTTGAAGTGGAGGATGAGGGTTTGGGGTTCCGAGTTTCTGGGTTTTGGTATCGCAAACGATGTTCAGTTTGGGTTGAGGGTTACTTGGCGTACGATTCACGTTATATATGTTCCGGATCTCAAGCGTTGCGGACACATTACTAACATCTGTGTGATAGACGCAATTCACTTGATGGCGTTGGGGGGTTGTGTAAAGATAGCCCTTCAAATTACTACCTAGCCGGACCGTAGCTGTATAAACATGAATGGGTATCTCCCCGAATAGGGCCTTGTTATAGAAACCCCCCAACAGGGTACCCCCTATGGTCGTAAGCCCCCACATCTAAGGGATTCTCCAAAGAATCTGCAAACTTGTTGCTCGTCGCCTCGTGGCTGCAGCGCTCCGTCAGCGGCTGCTGCAGACCCAAGGTGTCATTCCTTGATGGCCGGGGTTTAGGGTTTTCCGGTATAGGGTTTGCAGGCTGCTCGGCTTGAGTTCAAGCTCTCGGCTAAAGGTAGGGGTCTTCTGTGCACAAGCTAGCCTTCGGCTGAAAATGCACCGCCGGAAGACCGTTTATAGCTAGTGTAACTACTGTATTCTGTTTTGACCCAAAGACCTCAGCTGTCAAAGTCTCACGCGATCATAGGGACCCCCTATACTCCCAACCCCCCCCCCCCCCCCCCCCTAATCAAGGAAATTATGGGTCGGGTTTAGCGTATAGGTGTGTGGGTTTACACAAGCCTTGAACCGAGTTCCAAAATCCAACGCCCTCAGCCTTAAACCTTACAGCCTTACAGCACAGGGTGGGATTTGCTTGCGCTTGGGTCGGGCTTTGAGCCCGAAACCCCAAACAATAAAGCATGCACCCCAAACTCGGAAACAGTGGCCAAACATTAAACCCTAAACCATAGCCCTAAACCCTAAACCCCAAACCCCGAACCCGAAACTGCCCTCTAAACCCCAAACGCGGAACCCGGGGCTTCAACCAAGTCAGGGCGGCCAAAGGGCATGGTGTCGATGCGACGCGCGGCCGAGTCGTCGAACATGGACACCTCAGCGGCTTCAGGAGGGCTGAGGGGCTTAAGGCTTTGGCTTGGGGTCCGTTTGGGGTTTAGGGTTTAGGGTTTAGAGTTTAGGGTCTAGGGTCTATATATATATATATATATATCTGGTACTTCTTAACCATTACAACTGTGCTCATAACCCACTCATAAGCCCGTTAAGTGCCCTAATATGGTTATAAGTACAGTTATAAGTACAGTTATAATTGGTTAATAATTAAACCCTAAACCCTAAACTGGTGAATAAGCGCCATGAACCTCCAAGTAGGAACAGCATCCTGGAGCTGGAAGTGGCCCGGGTGGAAGCTACCATGGCCGCTGGTGGCAACATGTACCCGGAGAAGGGCCTATCAACCTAAGAAGCCTGTACTCCTCTTTCCTTAACAACCACCCCAAAAATTCAACATGTGTTTCCTCATAAGGGTAACATTATAGGACATATTATCCTTGTTTGTTTGGCGTTATTGAGCAAGCAGTAGTATATCAGTCCCCAGGAATGCTCTAAGCCAAATGAGCCCTGAGTTGATGTCCTGCCCATGAACCGACCCTTCGAGCCCTGTCAACCTTTCTTACGTGCACCTCCAAGTAGACCGTGAAACATTTCATCCGGACCCCCGGACAAAGGGTTTGGATTTAGGGTTCATGCGCATGTCTCCAACCGGCCATAGAGTCATAGGATTCATAGGACTCATAGGCCCCAGGGTTCTACAGCTCTAGGGCTCTAGGGTTTGTATTGTAGGGCTCAAACTGGGCCGATAGGGTTCAGAGCCTGCGATGCAAGCGAAAGAACTATAGAGTTAGGGTTCATAGGGTTCAGAGGGTTCAGAGGTTCGTACGCCATAACATAGATGACATAGACCCCAGCTGCGACAGTCAGATGGTGGGCTGCGGACGCCAGGAGGGAAGCGGCACCGCTCGTAGTCCACCATGCACTCCGCCACGGACGGAATCTGCCAGCCTAACAGCTTCGGTTCTGTGGCTTATAGAGTGCTCACCTAAAAACCAAAGTATGTAAACAAGACCCATAAAAGGTCCGCTGTTTACATACCTTGGGGTTTAGGCAAGCCTTAAACTACATGTCTGAGGTTCAGGGTCTAGGAGTTAGAGAACCCTTCCACGAGTCGCATGAACTTGTCCAGCTCTTTCTTCGATCCTTCACTCATATAGGGGCCTGAAAAATTTGAATAGGGTGTTGGGGGGTTGTAATAGTATCATTACAAAGGGGCCATAAGGAAATATTGTTAGTACCTATTCCGACCCCTATATTAAGTGGATGGATCTTTCTCAGCTGGCCCAGCACTGCTTTACCACACGCGTCACCTGTGCATGAGCATGGTGTCTCGAGGCATGCCGGCGCACGGTAGGCGAGCTCTTCCCAAGGGATCGCCTTGCTGCCCGCTTGAAATGTCCCATCCGACTGCAGAGCTCCGTGCCACGTTCTCAGTACAAGCGGCTCACCTTAACTATAAGCAAGTCCCGAAGACCGGGGTGTACGTGGAGGTTCATCGTACTTGTTAACCAAATATAGTTGTACTTATAACTTTCTAACCATATTAGCGCACTTAAGGGGCTTATAAGTGGGTTATAAGTACAGTTACAATTGGTTAATATGTACCATGAACCTCCAAGTATCAGCAACTTCGGAAGATCCGGGTGTAGGGCTTAGGGTATCTATAGGGCTTAGAGCTCTCCACCCCCAAAGCCACCCCTAAAGCTCCGGAGACTCCAAAGCCGCCCCCAAGAAGCTCCTCACCAAACCAACACACCCCCTATAAACCCTGTCCCTAAACCCTAAACCCTAAACCCTAAACCCTAAACCCTAAAGCCCCAAAAAGACAACGAACAAACAATCTCAACATAAACTTCACGAGCCATCTTGAGGACATGCTTTAAGAGAACGCACAAATGAAAGCCACCCCCCAAAAAACACCTGTTTAGGGTTTAGGGTTTAGGGTTTAGGGTTTAGGGTTTAGGGTTTAGGGTTTAGGGTTTAGGGGTCTGTAAAAGCACCCTACACCCTACCCTCAAAACCTGCACCCTCAACCCTAACAAAACCCCAAGACCAACATTCTGAACTAAGCACTGAGCCCCGAATTCTCAACCCGTAGGCGCCGGCGCTAAACCGCTAAACTCAAACCTGAGACCGCAAACCCGAAAACCTAAACCCCAAACCCTAAACCCTAATTCCAAACCCTAAGCCCAAAACCCAAAACCTTAAACCCTAAACCCAAAGGGGGCCTTCGAGTTCTGGCTCCGGGTCCCAGCTCCTTGGAGGAAATCTGGGGGCTGCGAAGCTGTCAGGGTTTAGGGCTTAGGGCTGAGGGTTTATCGGGTTAGGCTTTATAGGGTTTAAGGATTAGTTTAGGGTTAGGGTTTATGGGGTCTAGGGATTCGTCTAGGGTTAGGATTTATAGGGGTAAGGGCTAAGGGTTCAGCGAGTAGTTTAGTTTAGGGTCTAGTTTAGAGTTTGGGGTTTAGGGTTTAGGGTTTAGGGTTTAGGGCTCTGGTGTGCAGGAGCCTTTGAGGGCTTCGGGTGGACGGTCAGTGTAGGGCTTGGGGTTTAAGTCTTAGTGGGTTTAGGGATTAGGGCTTATAGGGTCGTAACCTGAAGAAGATGCCCCTGAATATGATCCTCTTAAACCCAAAAAAAATCAATATCAATACATCTCAAGGGCCTACCGAGGAATAGCCCGCGTGATGGGCCAGTTGGGATAGGGACGTCAGGAAGATTTCTTTAAGCACCCGGTGCCCCGTTGCATGCTCAGGGGCAGGGCTTCTGGCGGTTTGCGTGGTGGGGGGGGGGGGGGGGGGGAACCTGCACGATGATACACTTCCAAGTAAATGCCAAAACTAGACCCTAAACCCTAAGCCCCAGCCTTCATGCGCGTAACCGTATAAGCTTGCGAATGTCAACACCTATTTGGTATAGGTTCTTGTCTGCGAGGGTAAGGGCGTCAAGGCTAGGTAGGGATGAAAAGGTTTAGGGTTGTGGGTTTTGGGTCTGGAAGATTCGGAATTTCCGGCATTGTGGCAAGGGCCTACTCCCAACCAGTCGATGTTTCTTGAAAGCCTGCTCTTTGCCGGAAGGCTGCATCGAATGACTTTTTCCATGAAGTCCCGTACGGATCGTAGGTATTTAACGTATTTTGCCGTGTATTGTCCGGTATCTTGCCCCTATTCTTAAAACATAGTCAGGGGTCAACCAAAAGTTCTGCTTTGGTGTAAAGGCGTACTGTACAGAAGAGCCTGCACTAAACCCTATAAGTCTAAACCCTAAACCCTCTTTTAGCGTGGGAGAGCTTGCATCTGAGGTGTGGTCAGGGACGGAAGTAACGTGTCGTCTGCATACTCTAAGGTCGCACACGGGGCGTTGCGATCTCGGTCTTAAGATTTGCCAGCAGCGCCTGCATGCTTATGGTGAAGAACGTGCTGTCGTCTTGACCACGTCGCTGCTCGACATCGTCCTTCAAGTGGGCCATCGTGGTCAGAGCATCAACTTCGCCTGCGTCCACTGGGAGATGTGGAGCCTCAGCCGCCTGGCTCAGCTGTTGTCCGACTCCTCGTTGCGACGCGCAAGGGTGGCAACAGCATCTGTCTAGCCAACTGAGCTGGAGCTTAGGTAGATGCACCCCGAAAGTGTGCAAAATCGTGGTGATAATTATGGGTTTGGGCTATGTGCTTGCTTTCGGGCTATACTCCCCTGAGAACCTTAATAAACATGGTGTTTTTTTGTTTTTTTATATCCTCCTGGGCTTTGTATGAACAAAAGTCAAAACAATTCCCCAGGCGGATTTAGGCAGGGATTGCATGGGCTTCAGGAAGGTCTTCATAGGGCAGGGTCGGGAAGCGGAGGGGTGTGGAGGGCTCTGGATGGACGTTCTCGGCTAAACCCTTTTTTTCCCTCAACACCCTTAACCCGAGGGCCGTTTATATCTATATATGTATATATATATATGTATAACACCCGAAGTGAGTAGCCCGAAGCCCTAACGAGGACCGAGGGGGCTTGTGGTTTGGGGCTTCGGGTCTATATTCAGGAACCTTCAAACGCAACCCAAAAAACTAATATGTAAACCTTAAGACTCTCACAGTACTCTCTAAGACTCGAAACCCTAAACGCCAACCCTAAACTCCAAACCCTGCACCCTAAACCCTGATTCTCACCTGGCACTCCCTAAGGCCCTAAGGCTCCCTAAGCTTCTTTGAGGTTTCCCTTCAGATCCTAAACCCTAAACCCTAAACCCTAAACCCTAAACCCTAAACAGCTTAAGATCCCAGCTTCAAACCGTCACCGCACTGCGAGCCCAGACTCTGGTGGTGCCAAGAAAGGATCGGGCACACCCACACGCCCTGGCCCAGGGTAAAGGTTTAGGGTTTAGGGTTTGGGGTTTAGGGTTTCGGATTTTAGGGTTTAGGGTTTGGGGTTTAGGGTTAGGGTTTGGGGTTTCGGGGTTTGGGTTGCAGGGTTATAGGGAACAGCACCCGTATGCTGGTTAGGTCGGGGAAGGTAAGGATTTGTGAGTCTTCAAGGCCTCAAGGGTACCCTAATCAGGGTCTTGTAGCCCAAAATCCCTAGACTCTAACCCTATACTCCCAAAGCTCAAGTTCCCTGCAACATTTCGGGTTTAGGGTTTAGGGTTTACGGTTAGGGGCCTTTGCTTCATTCTATGGGTCACGTAAGCCCAAAAACCGAAATCGAAAGCCCTGAAGCCCTAAACCCCAAACCCCACGCCCTGAAACCTTAAACCCCAAACCACGAAACCCAACACCCTAGCAAGCCCAGGGGGGCGCCGTGTCCGCGGTGCCCACGCGCGCCGCGGCATTGTGGACGCCCAGGCGGCTACAGAGCTCCTGCGCCAGGGGATGGGAGGTTCATGGTACTTATTGACCAATTATAAGTGTACTTATAGCTCACTTACAAACACCTTAAGTGCCCCAACATGGTTGTAAGTACAGTTATACGTACGTACAGTTCTAATTGGTTGATAAGTACCATGAACCTCCAAGTAGGGTTTATATGACTTCCGAACGTAGTTTCCTTCTGGGGATAATCTACTTCCATGGCTCGTATACAAGCAAATGAAGAAAAAGGTGCCAGAAAGAGAAACACCATGCACATGGGTGGGGGTCTTCGAAGGGAAGAATGGTCCTGGGTTAGATGACCCTAAACCCAACACCCCCCCTACCGGACTGCAGTAGACTTGCGACACCGAAACCCCTCTGATGACCGGAAGTTCCACGTAGTATGGGCTTTGGGAATTCAGCACCTTAGACACCCCTTCCACTCCTCTTTTGGGAATTATGTAGGGAGGCTCCCCCTTAGACTCCTCTGTAAGGGATTATGTAGGGAGTCCCCCCCCCCAAATTCCTTGCTAAGAAAGGAGAGAAAGAAAAGCCTCAGAGGCTTCTGGGTCCTTACGGCTTTTAGGGTTTAGGGTTGAGGGACTCTGATCATCGTCCTAAAGGTCCATGTACCCATATGATAGTATATACTATGGGTCTTAAAGGGGCTCCTATATACTATTCGGGTTTAGGTTTTTAGGTCTTAGGGTTTAGGCACTCTGATTATCTTCCTAAAGGTCCCATGTACCTATGTAGTAAATACTTGGACCTCGAAGGGGCTCCTATATAGTTGCTGCCTGGAGCTTCGCCACTTTGTCGACACAAGTCTCGTCTTCGCCAACCTCAAGGACTCAAGACGCCGTCGGCCTAAACCAGAGCTTATTTTTGGATGCGCTACACTGTAAACTTTACAGACCATAATCGTGAGAAAACCCTAAACCCTAAACTTAGATAATTTCAGACCATGATCTTGAGAAACCCTGAACCCTAAGCTTTATAGCATAGCCCTTGACCCCTGAACATTGTACATCCCTGAACCCTTAACTTTGCAAATCCTAAACCCAAAACTTCAGAACTCCTAAACCCCGAAATCAAATTATAAGCCATAAACCCGAACCTTAGCACACCCAAAATCTTAACCCTAAACCCAAAAACGCTGTAAAAAAACAACCCAAACCCTGTGAGCTCTTAGGGCTTGCAGGGTTTAGGGCCTGGATTCTATCGACAATAAGCCCTGAACCCTGTAGGGTTTTAGGGCTTACTCAGACCCCTCAACTACTCTTGCTAGGGATTTTCGGGCCCTTTATAGCAGACACTTGGGACATGGTAGAGGGTAGTTGGGGGGGTTTAGGGTTCAAGGTGATGGCTTGAGTCTTGTGGGAGGAGGACGAAAACCTTCACAAGCCTGGAACGGTCTCTGAGCCCTGTCGGACTTGGAAACTTTATGCGGAAAGTAGGGGACCCGGGCAGTTGCAAGGGGTAAGAGTGTAGATTTTGGGATGTTCCCCGTTCTACTAAAAGTCCTGAATGGGGATTCTAGTATTCTAGTATCCCCCCCCCCCCCCCCCCCCAATTATTATCCCGGCTAAGGACTGTTAGTAGGGGCAACATCCCAAGTTTAAATGGCAACTCCCTGACTCTCTAAAACCCAAACGTCGTGCATGAATGCGCCATCAGACCGGCCCAAAGCTTTGACGACCCGCACCAGGGTTTAGGGTTTAGGGTTTAGGGTTTAGGGTTTAGGGTTTAGGGTTTAGGGTTTAGGGTTTAGGGTAGCTGATCACCGGCAAGTGCAAAAGACCCACCTACAGTCCCACCAACTACCAAAAGAGAAACAGGCCCCAAACCTTGACCAATGAACACCATAACAAGCCGGGAGCCCCAAAACCCAAACAGGGTTTAGGGTTTAGGGCTTCGGGTTGAGGGTTGTAGGGTCTAGGGCTTAGGGCTCATAATTCGTAAGGCTTTAGGGTTTAGGGTTTAGGGTTGAGGGTTGTAGGGTCTAGGACCTAGGGTTTATAATTCGTAAGGCTTTAGGGCTTAGGGGTTTAGGGCTACGAAGAACCAGGAAAAGCACAGCCGGAGGGCCCAGAGGTCGTGGTTGCCGGGGACGAAGAAGACGTCGGCGAACTTGCGCTTCAGCAACGCCTGAGCCCCCACAAAAAAAAACAACAGTCAACAAACAATGCCACAAACGCCCACAAAGCCCACAAAGCCCACAGACCCCATCAAATCCGCAATCCACAGTAGAAGAACCGCAATCAAGCCCAGAAAGCATTGGCAGCCCCAGTAACCATATTGGAATAAGGGCACCCTTTTTTGCGTTGACTACTTGAGAAGGGAGCCCAGATCCCCAAAACACAGGGAGATTTAGGGCTTAGAAACCCTAAACCCTAAACCCTAAAACTCGCTTAGAGGGTTCGGGGTGTGTCCTGAAGGGTTTGGCAGGGAAAAGAGTGCTGGGCTCCAGGCCAAGGTCGTCTCCATGACCTCCAAGGAGTCGGAGACGTCTCCTGCGCCAACTTTAGTAGGTGCTTCGGGTTTAGGGTTTAGGGTTTAGGGTTTAGGGTTTGGGGTTTAGGGTTTGGGGTTTAGGGTTTAGGGCTCTGCAGAGTTTAGGGTTCCTGGTTCTGGGTGGAGAGTTCAGGGTTGAAGGTTGAGGGTTCCAGGTTGGAGGTTTAAGTTTGGCAGCAGCTCAATGGGGCTCCAGGGGGTTTACGAGGGGTTTCTAGAGCGGTTCAGGATTTGGGGATCCTATTGGTTGACATGCACTCTGCCAGCCGGCACAACAGCCACCTGATGTACCTTGTGCTTCACACTCACAACGAGCACATCGACCCGATGCCATCTCGCGGCACAGGTAACGCTGTTCGTGCTGCCCCTCATAGATGCTCTGCAGCCAATGTTCGAACCCGTTGTCGCTGAAGGCGAAACACCTCTTTTCCTCTACATCTCATGCTTCCCCTAAACCCTAAACCCAAAACCCTAAACCCTAAACCCTAAACCCTAAACCCCCCAACAGTATGAGCAGCCACGACATGAGATTCCTTCAGGTTCAAGAGGCAGACTGCGGACTGGGATAGGTTTGGTCCCTGTCTCGGGTGCAGGGGGCCGCATGCCTTTCTGCCATTTCAAGCCCATAACCCTGACCCTAAACCCTAAACCCGAAACCCTAAACCCTAAAATTGTACTTACATCCCTCCACGAGTGGCCGCAACCCTAAACCCCCAAGACTAAAGCCTTTAAACCCTAGGACCCTCGAAGGTCTTTGGGTCGGCGTGCCTGGAGCCGCGATGTGCCGCACCCTTGCTTGGCTTCTTTTTTTGTGGAACTCGGTCCCAAAACTCAGAGATGCTGTAGGATTTAGGGCTCATTGAGGTTACGGCTGTAAAGTTTCAAAGCCCTCAAACCTCTAAGCCGACCTAAAGCCCTTTTGAGAACAAGTTGTTCGGTGAAAGTTGACAGATGTTGCCGGTGGTCCTGCGACTATCAGCGCATCCTTCACATAGTCCGTGTCCGAGATGCGCGCGATCCACGTTAGATTGTCCTGCCAGCCACGCCGGTAGAATCCCCGGTTTAGGGATTACCAGGATGGGCAACAACTATACCGTATTTGGCTTTAAAGGTTTGTTTTCTTCTGGGGGTTTGTGAGGCCTCTCAGCCCATCCTGGTAGCAATTAGGGCTTTGCGTACCGCGCTCAACCCACCGAGAACTCAAAGGCTTCCCTTCGTCCTGAATGTCCGTGTGGATGTCCTGAGCTAGGTCCCAGAGCAAGCGCGGAATCAACAGGGTAACCCTCACCCCCAACTCTAACTTGAGCAAATGTAGTTGTGCATCTGTGTATACACATGTACGAAGGACAACCCCCAAGGGACCAAGTAACCTGACCCCAGCCCCCCCCCCCCCCTCCCCCAATCACGGGCGGGGTGAGAACATCCACAGGAAGGGTGTTAAATTAGGGGAAGGGACTTGACACCCTAAACCCTCAACCCCCTCCTCCCCCCCCCGCCCCCCCCAAATGGTTGCGGTCGCGAAGTCCTACCTGAACCACTACTTCCCAAAGACCCATACTTTGTGGCACGTTACTATGGGGTACTTGGCGGGAACCCGTTCGTGACCCTGACCCTGCGACTGTCTTAAGAATGCCGCTACGTACATGTTCAGGGTAAGAGTCCAAGGTGTGCCCTAGACGGGCTAGATCAAAGTTCAAAGTTTAGGGTTTATTTCGGGTTTAGCTACTTGAGTTGATAGGGTTTTGGAGATCAAGGTTTAGGGTTTATTTCGGGTTTAGCTACTTCAGTTGATAGGGTCTTGGAGATCAAGGTTTAGGGTTTATTTCGGGCTTAGCTACTTGAGTTGATAGGGTTTTGATGGTTTTTAGGGTGTTAGGGTTTGGATGCAGCCGAGTGGCCGAAATAGCCCACAGTCTCACCGCCGACATTCGGCGGCGTGACCTGCACAGCTTCAGACCGCTTGCTCACCGGGTTTAGGGTTGAGGGTTGTTGGGTTTAGGGAGGGTTTAGGGTCCACTTGAGATTCTTCTGCTAATGGGGGGTGGGGGGTTACGAAAACAGGGGGCCCCTAAAATAGACCCCCAAGTAGTCGAATTCCCTTACAATAAGGACCCCAATAAGGCACCCCTATCTTCGGGAATCCCCATACGGAAATATTCTACCCCAAAGTCGCTGTTTCGTATGGTGAATGATCGCACGAATACTGTGATTAGTGTAGTGTTGGGGTACCATAATTTCAACCGGATCGTGCAGTCAACCCTTCGCAAACTTCTGCCGGTGCTCTTAGCGTATTTGGTGTCTAGGGTTCTGGTTTTCCTGTTCCGGTTGCCCTACAACGCCACACCACAACCCAAATACCGATCCCTGCGACAGAAAGGCTCACAACCCTCTGCAAACGCGACAAAAGCAGCACCAAGCACTCACGGAGGAAACTCGAGACCAAGAATTTATGGCATGTTTTTCTGAGTACCAGGACAGCCCAAACTATTATTAGGGTTAGGGTTTAGGGCTTGGGCAGGTAAAGTTTGTCGTTGCGGAAGACGAACCCTAACTTGCTTCAGAGTCAGTACCCACACGAGCACTTTGGAGTAGAAATGCCTTAAGCAGCCTGGCACCCTTACTGGGTTTGGGTTTTCGACTGGTTTGGGGTTGGTTTAAGGCTTGATGGGTACATGTGCCGAGGAACTAAGGCACACTAGCGTATGTACCTTGGACCCTTAAGCTGTTCCCGTTGGGTTTGGGGACCCCTTTTTGTCTTTAAGAATCCGAAGAGAATATAAGGGCCATGGTAGGAACATATTGCAGTAAGGGGAACCTCTGGGGGGTACAACCTTAGGGGCAAGACTTCGTTCTTAATCCCTTGAGGCACTGTCCCCTTGCCGAAGTGCAAAAACCAGTACAAGGCTGTCAAGGCCCGGCCGGCAGCGGAGGCGGGAGCTGCTCCCACCCATCAACAGAGGACCAAGGGAAAAAAGGGAACTGCAAACTCTAAAATCCTTAAACCCTAAGCCCTAAACCCTAAATCCTTCAACCCTCAACGCCCCAAAGCCTAGAACGTAGAAGCCTAGACCGTTGGAAAGAATCAGTGGCATGGCTTTGGCTTGTGAGGTTCTCTTGGGGCAGAGTACATATGGGGCTTAAACCCTTTGTAGGGCTTCGGGCCGCGTAGGGTCTGTGGCTTGCAGGGCTGAAGCCTTGCATGCTGCTTATGGGCCTAAACCCTAAACCCTAAACCCTAAACCCTAAACCCTAAACCCTGAACGGCTTATGGGCTGGAGGGCATGCCGACTCGCTGTAGGTAACACGGCGCTGTTTGAGGAAGACGAAGTGCGGTCGAAGATGCAGAGGGCCCGAGCCATGCTAGGGCTCAGGGTTGACAGGGTTTAGGGCGTAGGGCTTAGGATCCGGGATTTAGGGTTTAGGGTTTAGGGTTCAGGGCATAGGCTGTAGGCTTTAGGCTTTAGGCTTTAGGGTGTAGGGTGGAGGGTTTAGGGTTTAGCGGCTTCTTCAACCCGACTGCCCTGCAAGCTCCTGCATCCTCAACGACTTCAATGTAAAAAATAAAGTATCACGGAACCTTGCCTGATAATTAGGTTCCGGGAACGAAGGCATGAATGTAGGAAGAGGCTAGAAACCCTAAGACCTTAACCCTGAACTCTGACTCGGAACCCTACACCCCAAACCCTAACCTTCCCTAAACCCTAAACCCTAAACCCTAAACCCCAAACCCTAAACCCTGAACCCGGGGCCCCACAGCTGGTAAACCCTAACCCGAAAGCCATGCTGTGGACCTTCAGCTAAGTGATGGGCGCGACATGGCGCCCTCAAACTGAAAGTGCAAAGCTACAAACAGAGAAAACCCAAAGACGGTCCATCAACGTAGAGCCAGATTCTGGATTCAAAGCTGTACCCCCGGAACCCTAAAAACCCTAAACCCTAGGAGATTTAGGGTCTCCAGGGTTCTACATAAAGTTGTGGCGGAGTCCACGTCTAGGCCGTAGGGCCAGAGGGTTTCAATGACCCTAACTAAGGTTTAGGGTCTAGGGCCTAGGGTTTTAAGGTTCTTTGCTCTGCGCCCTTTTTTATCACGACCCGGGTGACCGCGCGGCACGGCTCACAGTATCTGCGGAGGTTGGAGGCAGATTTGGACTCCCTTGGTCCTGGGACGTCCCGCTGCAACAGAGCCCTAAGGCACATGAGGTGGAGGGGGGGGCGGGGGGATTCCTCAACAAAGGACACTAAGGACACACTATAGATGCACTCACCAAGAATTGAACCCTGTACACACACGACACCCACCAAGAAAAAAATTGGGGGCTTTCGAAAATCAGGGACCCCTAATATAGATCCCAAAGAAGTAGGATTCCTTTCTAATAAGGACCCCTAATAAGGTACCTCCCCCCCCCCCCCCAATTTCGGAAACCCCATATAGGGTTAAGGCTTGGTAGCCCTCAACCCTGTACCCTAAACCCATGGAGCTCTAATTTTCGCCAATTCTCGCAAACCCTCATTTAAAAAACTGTTTCACATGCAGCGGGGGTCCCATTCCGCCTGTCCGGAGCATCCACGGGGCCACTGCCCACTGAGGCACAGGGTAAGGGGTATCAGGGATTCAGGGTTTTAAGTTTAGGGTTTAGGGTTTGGGGTTCAGGGTTCAGGGTTTCAGGGTTTAGGGTTTAAGGTATGCTTTAGGGTTTTAGGGTAAGCTTAAGGCGATTGGGCTTGCAACTCAAGGGAGCAAAGAATACCATAAGCGTTGCACAACCCCATGACTTAATCCTCAACGTAAGGCTCGAACCCTATCTCCCGAAAGGCCTCAACCCCGAAATCCTCAAACCCTGACTCCCTAAACCCTAAACCCTAAACCCTAAACCCTACACCCTACACCCTCAACCCTGGGGTTTAAATACACAAGGTCCAAATTCCGTAGAGACCCTAAAGCCCTATACAGTGCTGCTTTAAGGAGAGGGTTTGGGTTTAGGGTTTAGGATTTAGGGTGTTTCGGGGGTCCTAATTCCTTAGCAGCCCTGGACGAAGAACCTTCCTGAGCCTGAGCCTCCCTGGAATGGCCCTACCGGTCTCGCCCGAGTCAGGAGGCGCGCCGGAGCACGGAAGGGTTTAGGGTTTAGGGTTCTAGGGTTTAGGATTTAGGGTTTAGGGCTACAGAAGCTACAGAAACTGCATACCGCAACGACATGTCATGAAGTCGGAGAACCGCAAGCCCCAAAACCCCAAAACCTGTCAGCGCCGTGCAGCGCGTAGCCTCCTCTTGTGCTCTCACAGCTCAGGTCGTCACGCGTGCTCGTCGGACCTTGTGCCTTTGTAGGGCTGACAGGGTTTCATAGGTTTTAGGGTGTTAGGCTAGTTTTAGGGATTCAGGGTTTTAGGGTTTTCGGATTTAGGCTGTCGGGTTGAGTTTTAGGGTTTGGGGTGTAAGGGCTTCAGGAGCTTTAGATGTGTCTTTGGGTTTTGGGGTTTGGGGGCCCCTTGGACGTCCCAACATCTCAATACACAAACTGGTAGTTGTCGAATTAAATGTTGAGTCTTTAGGTTTAGGGTCCTGATGTAAAACCGGATGCCGTTTTCGGTAGGAAGGCCAACAAAGTGATCCGAATGTACAGGACTGCCCACATTATTGTGGCTGAGACCGCACATCCGAGTAGCTAGAACCGAAAACCGTGCAGTCAACTCGGCCTGATAGCGATGGAAAAGGGTGCCCTTTTTTGCTTAAAGGGGTTTATCACGGAACCTAAACCTACCAAAAAGGGAATAAGGGTACTACTGGGCATCCTAGGCTTACAAAGCAAGCCCAAAACAAAAAACATCCACAACCATGGGCGAGCTTCCCAGCCTTCTCCTTGGTCTGGCCGCTCTCGCCGTCAGGGCTGGATAATGACCACCCTCAGGCTACGACTGGAAGACCCTAAACCGCAAACCCTGAGCCCTAAACCCTAAACCCTAAACCCCTAAACCCCTAAACCCCTAAACCCCAAACCCCAAACCCCAAACCCTAAACCCTAAACCCTAAACCCCTGAAGACTAAGTCCCCCTTACAAGAGCATCCAGGATCAGGGGCTCCAGTTCAGGGTTGAAGGGCGAAAAGAAGTGAAAAAACGCCCTGGTTGCTTTTTTTCGGTTTCTATTAAGAGGTGGTTCAAGTTAGGGTTCCTTTTTAAAATTTTGCGCCCTTCTGAGAGTTCGACGCCCTTTCATAAGGACCCCTAATTGAGAGAACCACCCATTTAATGCCCAAGCACTTCGACGAATATCTCCACACTCGGACCCCCCCCCCCCCCCCCCGTGTCCGTAATTAATGGGCCTCGTGGGGGATAGCGTTCGCGCTTTCGCCCACAGATCTTCATATTGCCATGACCCCCAGCCAGGTTTTTGGGGGTTTCGGGTTCAAGTATGACAGAGACAAGTCTGTTGAGCTGTAATGGACGATGATCTGTGCTGCAACAGCAGATCTATCCTAAGCCAAGCCCTCACCCACCATCCATCCACGATCGCGGAAGAAACACAAAGAAACTCTGAGACACAAACATCTTAACAAACACATAACCATGAAATGAACCCTTAACCCTTCAAAAGGTTCAAAGCCAAACGCAAGAAGCTGGCATGTAGGCCAAACCATGGGTAAAGGGTTTAGGGCTTATGGCTTAAGGTTGGGTAGAGGGTTGAGGATTTGAGGCGTCAAGGGGTTGAACTGGTTAAGTTACAAGGGTATAGGATGTAACAGTGTAGGGTTTAGATCTTGGAAGAACACAAAACTCAACGCATGCATGATGGCCTACCTGCCGGCCCAATGAGTACTACAGTTCTTTTTGGTGGATACACAACTTTTCGGGGCTTAGTCCAAGCTTACTTCATATGAACTAAGACTATTGTTGTTCGTTTGTGGGGCTGTCGGTGTTTTGAAGAAGGATGAAGCCTGAACCCCTAAGCCCCTAAGCCCCTAAGCCCCTAAGCCCCTAAACCCCTAAACCCCTAAACCCCTAAACCCCTAAACCCCTAAACCCCTAAACCCCTAGACCCTAAAACGCTAAACCCTAAACCCTAAACCCTAAACCATAAACCCTAAACCCTAGACCCTCAACCCTGCGTAAAAGCCCGACTGAGGCTGCCGACCCCTTGGCTGGCATGGCCGGGCGACCTGCTGCCGCGAACTCGAGGGTTCATCACGGGGTTTAGGGTTTCAGGTTGAGGGCTTAGGGCTTAGGGTTTAGGGTTTGAGCTTTGGGGTTTAGGGTTTGGGGTTTAGGGTTTAGGGCTTGAGGGGGGTGTAGGGGGGTGTGGGCGGGGAGGGGGGTGGTTCAGGGGGATTGAGGGGCTAAACCCCAAACCCTAAAGCCCGAAACCCTAAGCCCCAACCCCTAAACCCCCAACCCCAAACTCTAAACCCCAAACCCGTAAACCCAAACCCTAAACCCCAAACCCCAAACCCCAAACCCTAACCCCTCAACCCAAAACCCCAAAACCTAAATCCTAAATCCTGAAACCCCAAACCCTAAACCTTATAAACCCTAACCCTAAACCCTAAACCCCAAACCCTATCCCCAAACCCTAAACCCTAAACCCCCCTCGCTCTTTTCTTCGGCCGCGCTCGACGACGGCACGGCTCCCGAGGAGTCAGGGTCCTCCGGGTTTAGGGTTTAGGGTTTAGGGTTTAGTCGGTGTAGGGTTTAGGGTTTAGGGTTTAGGGTTTAGGGTTTCGGGTTTCGGGTTTAGGGTTTAGGGTTTAGGGTTTAGGGGGTGTAGGGTTTAGGGTTTAGGGTTTAGGGGGTGTAGGGTTTAGGGTTTAGGGTTTAGGGGGTGTAGGGTTTAGGGTTTAGGGTGGGTCCTCCACGCGGCGGCGTTTGGCCTCAGGCTCCTGAGTCGACGTTGAGGGTTCCTAGGGTTTCGGGTTTCAGGGTTTAGGGTTTGTCGGGTTTCAGGGTTTAGCCACCTAGGGTTTGTAGGGTTTCAGGGTTTAGGGTTTCAGGGTTTAGGGTTTAGGGTATGGGTTGTCTAGGGAATCGGGTTAGGGTGTAGGGTTTAGGGAATTTGGGTTTCTAGGGTTTAGTGTTTCTAGAGTTTCTAGGAGTTTCTAGGGTTTTTAGGGTTTCGGGTTAGGGCTAAATAGGGTTCAGGGCTTCGGGTTTAGGGTTTCTAGGATTTAGGGTTTTGGGCGTTTTAGGGTTTAGGGTTTAGGGTTTAGGGTGAAGAATAGGGTTTGGGGTTTAGGGTTAGTAGGGTTTAGGGTCAAGAATAAGGTTCAGCGTTTCTAGGGTTAATGGGGTTTAGGGATTATATTTCTGTTATGGGATGTATAGGGGCTTATAGGGTTTTATAGGGTTTCGGGTTAATAGGGTTAAGGTTGGGCGTTTTCAGGACGTTTAGGGGGAGAGCCTCATCGGTGTGTCTCTGTGTCTCCGTGTCTCTGTGTCTCTGTGTCTCCCTCTGTGTGTGTGTGTGTGTGTGTGCGCGCGCGTCTCCAACGTCGTTGACCACAAGCTTGCCATCATGTCATTACGCTGTCACACTTGTTGCTTCCAGGGGCCTCATTGAAAACCTTCTCGCCCGATTCAGGCAATTGACTCTTGAAGCTGAAGTGACCCTAAACCCTAAACCCTAAACCCTAAACCCTAAACCCTAAACCCTAAACCCTAAACCCTAAACCCTAAACCCTAAACCCTAGGGTGTTTGGGTGCTTTGCGGCTTAGGAGCTTGCCACATTCCGTACATAAGAACCAGTGAGTACAGGCTTGCAAGTTCAGGGCTTCGGTGTTGCAGGGCCTTGGGGGGGTTTAGGGTTTAGGGTTTAGGGTTTAGGGTTTAGGGTTTAGGGTTTAGGGTTTAGGGTTTAGGGTTTAGGGTTTAGGGTTTAGGGTTTAGGGTTTAGGGTTTAGGGCTTGGGGACCTTTTGCGCTCAAGAGTTGGAAGGTTTATGAGGATTAGGGAATCGAGGGCTCATGGCTTGAATCGAAGGGCGAGAAGGTAACCCCCGAAACTGGTTTGAGACTTTGGACCTTTACCCCAGACGCTGTATTCTGAATACAGTTTGTTGAACCCTCAACCCTAAACCCTCAACCCTGAACCCTGAACCCTAAACCCTAAACCCTAAACCCTAAACCCTAAACCCTAAACCCTAAACCCTATACCTACTAATTCAGACTACCACACTGTAGGTAAACAGCGTTGCAGGTGCGCGGGGTTCAGTCCTCCTGCTTGTGCTCGCGGGCGTCAAGAAGGAGCCGGGCGACTTCGGCGTGCCTGACCACGTGACTCCCTAAACCCTAAACCCTAAACCCTAAACCCTCAGCCCTAAACCCTAAACCCTAAACCCTAAAACCCTCAAACCCTAAACCCTGAAACCCTAAAACCCGAAAGCCTAAACCCTAAACCCTAAACCCTTAACCCTAAACCCTAAACGCTAAACCCTAAGACTGGATCGCAATCGTAGGCCCTGCGTCGACTTATCCCTACTGCTCTCTAAGGGTCCGTGTACCTCTAGAGTACATACTTGGGCCTTTTAAAGGGGGTTTAGGGTTTAGGGTTTAGGGTTTAGGGTTTAGGGATTTAGGGTTTTAGGGTTTAGGGTTTTAATCGTAGCTTCAGGGCCCAAGTATATGCTATAGAGGTAAATGGACCCTTAGGCGTTTGGAGGGTTTGCAGTGTAACAAGGGTGCGTAAGCCCCATCCCCCAGAACAATCGAGGATGATATAGCCAAAATCCTGAACCCCCTAAACGCTAAACCCCCAACACCCTCAATTATTAAAGTCCAAATCCCTAAACACACGGGCACGGGCTCGCCTCTGGGAAAGCTCTTGCATAACAATGCCCGGCCAGCCTGTCAGCACATCCACAAACTCCAAAACCTAAACGCCCTAGCCCTAACCCTAAAACCTAAGCTCTATAGTAGCCAAAAAAACCTAAACTCCCTAACCCGAATCCTAAAAGCCAAGCCCCACAGGAACCACTTTACTAACCTAAGCTCCAAAAACCCTAAGCCTAAAACCTAAGCCCTACAGCAACCCCCCAGCGACGCAACAGAGGACCTATGAAAACGAAAACTTACCCTAAGGGTCCATGTGCCTGTACAGTATATACTTGGCCCCAAAAGCTACTATATAGGGACCCCTTTAAGGCCCAAGTATCTCTTTGGGTTAACTCTAACCCCCAGACCTCGAGGCCTTAGAACCACTAAACCTCAACAAAAGCCGCACAAGTCAAGGCCGGGCCCATCCCCCCCTAGACCCTAAACCCTAAACCCTAAACCCTAAACCCTATACCCTAAACCCTAAACCCTAAACCCTAAACCCTAAACCCTAAACCCTAAACCAAGCAGTTCAGGGGCCCCAACGCTTTGTAAGATGCTCGGGTGCTGGACAGTTTGGAGCTGCAGCTGCTTCAAGCAGTGCAGACACCACGGCCTTTGTGCAATTTGGTGTTTGGGGTTTAGGGTTTGGGGTTTAGGGTTTGGGGTTTAGGGTATAGGGTTTAGGGTTTTAGGGTTTAGGGTTTAGGGTTTAGGGCAAGTCTGAGACATTGCCGTTGGTTTGCCAGCCTTGCTGAATGTCCTGACGGGAAAGAGGGGGGGGGGGGGGGGGGGGGTGGGGGCTAGGTAACCCATTAGTCTCTAATTCCCCCTAGACCCTAAACCCTAAACCCTAAACTCTAAACCCTAAACCCTAAACCGCTAACGCTACAGCTAAGGCTCTCCGTCAGCTTCCCAACTTTTCCCAGGTTCCTCGATTTAGCCCCACCCTCTCAGGCATTTCAAAGGTTTCGTCGTTGTTCAGTCATGTGTTGCTCGGTGGCCTTCCTCCCATCCTGAACTCTAAACCCTAAACCCACGCCCTAAATCCTAAACCCTAACCCTAAACCCTAAACCCCACACCCCAAACGCCAAACCCTGAACCCCAAACCCCACGCCCTGGACCCTACCCTGAACCCTTCATGGGTTTCGGGTGTAAGTCCCCTTCTCTACTTACTTGCTTAAGACCGCCCCCCCCCCCCCCGGCACCCCCCCCCTCTAAACATCGCTATATTCCCGTTATAGGGAATGTATCGTTTGTTGAACTTTTTGGTGGTCAAATCAGCATGGTCAGTTCTCGCAGTGATGGTCCCGTTTGGGGATCTTACTGTCAGGCGGCCCCCAAAAATTTAGGCTACGTCAAAACTGAACATCATTTAGAGAGCTGACCACATATGAAGTAGGGTTCATACTTCTTGTACCCCCAAAAGGACACCCAACGTATACACTCACCAATATTAAAAAGGAACCTTATATACACTCACCAACAACAGAGATATAAACGCTGCTTCAATATCCCCAGTTGTGTTGGTGTTTGGAGTGTAGTGTGTTAGGGCCTTACGGTTTGCGGATCTACGCAGGGTAGGGACCTGGACTTGTTTTCTAGGATTCCGGGCCTGGGGTTGTAGGTTTAGGGTTTAGGGCAAGGGGATTTTGGGGCTTTCGGATGGCCCTCCTGCATGTCAAGCGCGTCTTTTTGTTGCTGCAATTCTTGCTGGATTTAGGGTTTAGGGTTTAGGGTTTAGGGTTTAGGGTTTAGGGTTTAGGGTTTAGGGTTTAGGGTAAGAAGGACATACAATGTGTACGCTCACCAACATACCATGTACATTGCACATGCCCAGATCAGGTATGTACACTCACCAACATTTGCAAGGATACGCAAAAACAGTGTACTAGGAACCCCCACTTCATGTACCAATAAGGCAACCCTAAACCCTATACATCATGCGGGAGGTTCTCTACTGTATGATCCGATACGGGGATCCCCAGTATAATGTGAAGCCCTATAAAAAGTTCAGGGTACCCCGAAACCCTAAACCCTAAAGCCTGAACCCTGAACCCTGAACCCTGAAGCCTGAAGCCTGAACCCTAAACCCTAAACCCTAAGCCAAGGAGCCACATGTCCGCCCCGTACGGCAGAGACCAACGGCAGGTCCCCGGCAGGGGTCTGTGGAAACGCCTGCGTTGGAGGCTGATGAAGTGGTTTGGGGTTTAGGGGTTAGGGGTTAGGGGTTAGGGGTTTGGGGTTTGGGGTTTGGGGTTTAGAGTTTAGGGTTTAGGGTTTGGGTTTTAGGCTTTAGGGTTTAGGGCTTTAGGGTTTAGGGTTTGCCCTACAGCTTCTAGGGTTTAGGGGTTTGGGGGTGTAGGGGGTTTAGGGGGTTTAAACGGTTTAGGGTTTAGGGGTTTAGAGGGTTCAGGGGGTTTAGGGGTTTAGGGGGTTTAGGGGGTTTAGGCGGTTTAGGGGGTTTAGGATTTAGGGCTTGGGGTGTAGTGTTGAGGGCTTAGGGTTTAGGGCCGGATCGGGGAGGGCTCGAGAGGGGGGGGGGTAGGGGGGGTAGTCTAGGTGAGGGAACCATAGCATCCAATGATGTAGAGCCACAGACGAGGGTGTCAAGGTTTCGATGCTCTTGCAGACATCAACTGACAGGCCAGAACCCTGAAGACCCTATAACTAAACCCTACCTCGACTAAAATCGTGCTTCCTTTCTAGGTTCAGTACCGACCGGTTAGGCTTAGTATCTCCCCTCACGAGAAGAATTCTAGTTGTGGTTTTGTATAGGTAGATCTCAACACCCAAGCCCGAAGTTATTGGCCTCCTACCTACTCGCCCTTCAGAATTCTGAGGGTACACAAGGCGGAATACACAAGAATCGCCTGGGCTTTCAGTGCTGCAAGCTCGTTCACAAGTCCCTAAACCCTAAACCCTCTCCCTACACCCGTTACTTAGTCTGGTAAAGGGGGACCCTCCCTACTTGGAGGGATTAACCAATTCTAACTGTACTTATAGCTGTACTTAAAACCATATTTGGGCACTCAAGGGGCGTATAAGTGGGTTAGAAGTACAGCTATAAGTGGTTGGTAAGTACCATGAACCCTAAACCCTTAACCCTAAACCCTAAACCCTAAACCCGAAACCCTACACCCTACACCCTAAACCCTAAGTACAGCTAAAATTGGTTAATAAGTACCATGAGCCTCCAAGTACACCTGATTTTACTGCCGACGAGGAGCCAGGTCCGCGCGCAGCATCAGCAGGCGTCGGACTGTGTCCACCCCTGCAGCAACCGTAAACCCTAACCCCGAACCCTAAACCCTAAACACCCATCTGCTCTTGGTATCCCTACTTTGGAGTCGACTCTGAAAAAAGTGTACTTTTTGGTACAAGTAGCTAAAATAGGAACCCAGAACTGTCGGGAATAGGGTCTTGGTGGTTGAGTGCTTTAGGGGTTTTGGGGAGGCTTAGGGCTTTCGGGCTGAGAGCACTCCTGGATAGGATGTAGGGCTTTGAGGGTTTGTGGCTGATGGTTTTGAGGCTTAAGTTTTTGGGGTTTCAGGGTTCGGAGGGTGGGGGTAACGAGTTCGTTTCTTACTATGACCCCCCCCTCGCCTGAAACTTGCCAAACCACACCCCCCCCCCCCCCCCCCCAAAGACGCCGCCATTCAGGTGTAAAGTGCGTCGATCTAGCTCAACCTTAAGACGCTCCTCTCAGCCCTAACCCCACTCAGGGGCCCCAACCCTGTACACACGTTCAACAGAAGCAATGAAACAAACTTACCCCTTCCGACTCTAAACGCACATGAGTCCTACCTTAAGTCCTGTCCCAAGCCAAAGCTGTGCAAAAGAGGGTTTAGGGTTTCGGGCTAAGGGTTTAGCATGCTAGGCCCTAAACCCAAAACCCAAAACCCTAAACCAGCAAACCCTGTAGGGTTTAGGGGATGGTCACCCTTATACTAACAGTCAGTAATAGGAACTCTACCAGGTGGGCACTCTTATCCCTATTGGGGACTGTTTAGTGTTTTGGGGTTTAGGGTTGGGTCCAGGTTTGTTTTTCGTGTTTTTTCTGGATTTTTTTTTTCGTATTTTCATGGTCTTGGGTTTAGGGTTTAGGGTTTAGGGTTTAGGGTTAGGGTTTAGGGTTTAGGGTTTTTAGGGTTTTTAGGGTTTTTAGGGTTTTTAGGGTTTTTAGGGTTTTTAGGGTTTTTAGGGTTTTTAGGGTTTTTAGGGTTTTTAGGGTTTTAGGGTTTTTAGGTTTTTAGGGTTTTTAGGGTTTTTAGGGTTTTTAGGGTTTTTAGGGTTTTTAGGGTGTTTAGGGTTTTTAGGGTTTTTAGGGTTTTTAGGGTTTTTAGGGTTTTTAGGGTTTTTAGGGTTTTTAGGGTTTTTAGGGTTTAGGGTCAGGGTTTAGGGTTTAGGGTTCAGGGTTTAGGGTTTAGGGTTTAGGGTTTAGGGTTCACCTGAAACCATAAAACTCAAAACACGAAAAAAGAACCATCAGCCGGTTGGGTCCAGGTTCGTATAATGGATGGAATATCCCAAGGTTAATCCCAAGGCGCGGCCCACTGCGCAAACGGCGCTGAGGGGGGAGTGGCCACTCCCAGATGTGGAGTTCACGCAAGCGCCGGCCTCGCAACTCGCTTTCCAAGGGTTTGGGGTTTACGGTTTAGGGTTTAGGGTTTTATGGTTTAGGGTTTAGGGTTGTGCATACCTAAGACCCTCTTTACCGGGTTCTACCTACTAGTTAAGGGTAATTACTACTAAACTGTAGGTAAATAGGGTCCCAGTTAGGGTTAGGGTTTCGCGTTTTTCGGGTTTAGGGTTGCGGGCTCCCTCCGAAAACGCCTCCGCTAGCAGACGCATGACGTCGTAGTGGCCTGAGGCGGGCAAGGACCACGGACGACCCGAACCCAATCTAAACCCCAAAGGACATAAAATAGTGGTCCGTTTGTCTGCTTTTCATACTTTGGGTGTCCAGGAAGCGCTTGAGCACCCTACAGCATGTGCCACTGCACGGGGTGAAAATGTCTGAGGCTTCAGTGTCGCTCATGGTGTGTGCCATCGCTATCCATGCCCAACTAAGGTTCTTACCAAAGAGCAGAGAGAGAGAGAGAGAGAGACACACAGTCACAGACACAGACGCAGTCACAGACAGAGACACAGACACAGAGACAGACAAACGAAGCGACCGAGACAGAAAGACAGAGTGCAGTGAAGTTAAGGGTTTGGGCTGTAGGGCCAAACACACACACACACACACAAACAGCCCCCCAGTTTAACCCTAAACCCTAAACCGTAAACCCTATGGCAATCAGAGCCAGGAGCTTGGAAGGGAGGCTTCAGGGCGGGGGGGGGGGGGTAGGACTCAGAAGGGTCCAGGGTTTGAGGGCTTGTAGACACTTCGCAAGAAGGTAAGAGACCATCGAAAGGGAGCATATACCTTCCCTTAGTTAGGGTTTATAAACCCTAAACCCAAAACCCTAAACCGCAAACCCTAAGCCTTAAACCCTATGCCCCAACCATGAAACCGAGGAGCGGTGGAAAGCGGCCATGTAGAACGGGCTTCGGTTCGAGCTATCTGCCTGGCAGAAGAACGCAGGAGCCCAACACCCATCAAATTGAGAAATACAGACATATATGTAGGTTTAGGGTTTAGGGTTTAGGGTTTAGGGTTTAGGGTTTAGGGTTTAGGGTTTAGGGTTTTAGGGATTAGGGTTTAGGGATCCTGAACTTGGAACCCTAGCAAAAGTTAAAATTCTTTGCTGTTTCTCAGGGATAATATTGCCCAAAAAGAAAAGATATTTGCAAATACCCCTAAGACACATTGAGGGTTTAGGGTTGAAGGATGTTTGCCTCGAGACCGATGCTTGAACTCAGTTGTCTGTGAGTGCTGCGTGCCGCGCGTTGACAAGCACGTCAGTGAAGCATGAATGCAACGAATTGCCGTTGACCGTCTCAACAAAGACGGCTCTCCAATAAGAGCTCGGTTTTCCTTGGAAAATAAGGTGCCTTTTTTTGGTTTAAAGGGGATTATGAGGGAACCTCAACCTCAAAAGGGGAATAATAAAGGGCCTACTCTGGGTCCTCTGGATCGACCTCGCGGCATGGTTGCGTTTCAGGGACTCTGATCCCTCAGCTGTCCCGATGTCTCTACGAAGCGGTAGCCCTAAACCCTAAACCCTGAACACTGAACCCTAAACCACCTAAAAGCCTCATAACTGGGGAAGCCCCTGCCTCCAATTGAGGGCCTGAAGGATTTTGGGCTTGAACGAGTCTTCGGGTCTTCGCACCTTAGGTGTACCGGGTCTTAGGTTGACAGCAAGGCCCAAAATCCCCAAAGGATCGTAGTGTCTGTGCGCGGGTTTTGGGTTTAGTGTTTAGGGTTTAGGGTTTAGGGTTTAGCCCCCTGGAGTTTCTGCATCCCGCCTTCTCTTTGCATGCGCCGGCTTCGACCAGGCGTTGCACGACCTGCACCGTGCAAGAGCACCCTGAACCCCAAACCCGAAACCCTAAACCCCCTCAACCCGAACGCCGAATGACTCTTGCATCATCGGGCTATAGCAGTCCGATTGACATGCGGCACCACCCTGCACAAGTATAAGCCCCACAGCACCTGAAGACCAGCCTATAGACGCCAAACCCAAAAACCTTCAACCCGAAATACCAAACAACGCTACACCCCAAGCCGTCTCAGGGTAGCTACATGGTCCCTTAGTACGGGCATGTAAAAAGGGTACCCCTTATGTACCCCATACATACCCTACACGAAGTAAGGGCCTTTACCTCAGAACCCTTTAAAGGAGGTAAGGGACCGTATTAAGGGCCCATGAAACTACTTATTTACCAATTATATCTGTACTTATAACCCAGTTATAAGCCCCTTAACTGCCCTAATATGGTTCTAAGTACAGTTGTAAGTACAGTTATAATTGGTTAATAAGTACTATGAACCTCCAAGTACCCTTTAGACAAACCCTGAGCCCTTCAACAGCGCATGGAAACTAAACCCAAGACCATCCTAAGGGTCTGAAAACCCTGAACCCCTAAACCCTAAACTAGCCTGAGCCCCAACCTACCCCAAGCCCTAAACCCTAAATCCTAAACCCTAAACCCTAAACCCTAAACCCTAAACCCTAAACCCTACCTCATCTGGCGGCCTCGGCATGACCGTGGGCCGCTGCGAACCAGAGCGGCGAGGGGCGGCCTCCATCATAGGTTAGGGTTTAGAGTTTAGGGTTTAGGGTTTAGGGTTTGGGGTTCAGGGGTTTAGGGGTTTTAGGGGTTTTTAGGCGTTTAGGGGTTTAGGGGTTTTAGGGGTTTTAGGGGTTTAGGGGTTTAGGGGTTTAGGGGTTTAGGGTTGATATGGGGGGGTTCCGAGATTAGGGGCACCGCATTGGGGTCCTTTACGGTCAGGGAATCCTATTGTTTGGGGGGTCTGTATTCGGGGCCCCTCACTTTCGTAAACACCCATATGGTAGGTTGTAGCCTTGGGCTTAGCGTGGGTGTAAAATTAAAAGTTTAGGGTTTAAAGGGCTAAGGGTTTAGGGGTTTTGGGTTTCAGGGCTTTGGGCTTAAGGGTTTAGGGTTTAGGGTTGCGGGACCTATACCCTTGCGTTTGGGGGCCATTTTTCAAGATCCTCTAGGGGAATATAAGGGCCATATTCGGAATCTATAGAGGGAACCTCTTAGGGGTACATCCTCAAGGGTCCGAGTACGACTCCCTGGTGCCCCCAAAGTTGAAAAAGGGGGAGTTTTGGGTTTAGGGTTGAGGGCTTGGGGTTTATGATCCTAGACCCTAAACCCCAAACCCTAAACCCTACAGCCCAAAAACCTAAACCCTAAACCCTAAACCCTAGACCCTAAACGCTAAACCCCAAACCCCTTAACCCCGGGGCGCACCATGGTCTGGTCGGGCCGCAGCTTCCAGGAGAAGCTCCACCACCTGTCTCTGGAAGCCCGCAAGGGTTTAGGGTTTAGGGTTTAGGGTTTAGGGTTTAGGGTTTAGTAATTTAGGGTGTCGTATGGGGTGTGTTCCTGAATTCAGGCCCATTTGGGGTCTCTGGATCTCAGGAGAAAAAAAAAGGCATCCTTCCAGAGTCGCTTGCTTGAGGATTTAGTCACAAAACCCTGCAAAAACAAAACCACCGACACCCCACACCAACCCTAAACCTCCAAACCCCAACCCTAAGCCTCCAAACCCTAAACCTCCAAACCATCAACCTCGAAAACGTAAACCCTAAACCCTAAACCCTAAACCCTAAACCCTACACCCTAAACCCTAAACCTAAACCCTGCCTGGCACTGCCCACAATCGGCTGCGCACTGCAGCGGCGTGAGGGTCAGCTCACGGCCGAGCCTCAGGGTTTAGGGTTTAGGGTTTAGGGTTCAGGGTTTAGGGTTTAGGGTTTAGGGTTTAGGGTGTAGGGTTCAGGGCGGGTTTCCCCCTTATGCTATACCCTGTAAGGGATTCTATAGAGTACCTCATATTCCCTCATGCCCTACTAAGGACCAGCTGAAATTGACAAAATGTCGGAACGTGAGTCGGCGCTGTAACCGGCCAGGCTTGGGGCTTAGGTTTTGTTGACGGTTTGGGTTTAGGGTTTAGAGTTTAGGGTTTAGGGTTTAGGGCTTAGGGGGCTTTTGGGGGTTTGGGGCTTGGGGGGGTTGGGGAGGGGGGAGGGGTTCGGAGGCCTAGAATACTTCGGGGCTTAGGGTTAGGGCGGCTTAGATGGGTTCCAGCGGAACTGATGCCTTTAAAGGGAGACGATTGTATAAGGTACACCTATAGTCCGTAACCCTAAACCCAAGCAACATCCTAAACCCGAAACCCGCGAAAAACCCGAAGCCCTAAGACCTATCGGAGCCCTAATCTCAAACCCTAAACCCTAAACCCTGAACCCTAAACCCTAAACCTTACACCCTCGAAGTGCCTGCTGCTTAGGACGCTGTCCTCGGCGCCGGCGGCGTTCGGGTCCTTGCAGCCGTAGGGGGGGGGGGGGGGGGCCCAAACCTTCCCAACGAGCTTAGGATTCAGGGTTTACATGTAAGGTTTAGGGTTTAAGGTTTAGGGTTTGGGGTTTAGGGTATAGGGTTTAGGGTTAGGGTCATAAGGTTTGGGCTTGCGGCTTAGGGCTTAGGGTTTCGAAATACTCCCTGCCACTTGTGGTCTACGGCGATTTTGGGTTCCCGAGTAAAGCAGATGCGCGCACGCGCGCTGGCAGAGTGGCGGCTGGCAGAGTGGCGGGGGGGGGGGTTACAAAGACTTGACAAGGCTCGAGGGCCCTTACCCTGAGGGTCCATGTACCATATGCTTGGGCCTTCAAGGGGTTTTTGGGGCCCAAGCATGTACTATACAGGGTACATGGACCCTTTGGGCTAGGGTTTAGAGTATGCTGCAAGGCGTAGCTCCGACGTCCTCAGCCTCTAAGGGATCCCGCAAATCAAGACATAGCTCCGTGGAATCTTGGAGTCTGTGACTTCTGGCGTGCAGGGCTGTTGAGCTTCCAAGACACACAGTCACTTAGTTGTCCAGTTTTTCTGGGGGAATTAAAGGTTAACCTTTGGGAATATAAGGGGATCATACTACCCCCAAAAAGGTGAAAGGTTACCTACTCTACTACTAGGGTCACACACAACCCTAAACCCTAAACCCTAAACCCTAAACCCTAAACACTAAACCCTAAACCCTAAACCCTAAACCCTAAACCCTAAACCCTAAACCTAAACCTAAACCCTGAAGGGCTCCCACCACGGAACTTCGGGTCTTTTTCAAAGCCCGAGCCCGGGGTTGGGTATTCAGGTTGGGGCCTAGGGGTGTAGGGCTGAGGGCTTATAGGGTTTAGGGTCAGGGTTTAGGGTTTAGGGTTGTGGGCTTACGTTCTAGAATCGGGTTCTTAAGGGCCGGTGTTCATGAGGGGTAGGTACCTATGGAACGTTAGGGAAGCTTAGCGAGGGAGCCTTAGGACTAGTGGGGAGTCTTAGGGAACCTTGGGTTATAAGCCCCGCTTGAGCCGAAACCCTAAACCCTAAACCCTGAACCCCCTTGAGCCCCTCTCCCTCTAAGGATCCTACCTCCCTTGAACCCCCTCACACAAGGACTGTATAAGTTTAGGGTGTTTGGGTGTGGAGTTGACTATTTCTTGTTGGCAAAGGGTGCAGAAGTGTGCAGGGGTTTAGGGCTTAGGGTTCAGGGCCTAGAGTCTGGATGCAGCTGCCAGCTTCATGCAGCCACCCCATGAACCCGAAGCCCCAAACTATCCCGAACATCCCCAAGCAAAACAAACAACCATATTCATGAACCATGCAAAGCAGCACGTGTTCGTTCTCCGAGGCAACTCAAGGTCAAGGTGCAACGAAGGTGCAACGAAGGTGCCACGAAGGTGCAACATGATAATACATAGGTACTGGTGTCGGGCATGTCGAGACTGTGGTGGCATCGGTCCATGCTGGTCGGCATGCTGACCTCAAACATATGCCGTGACGCATCTGCGGCAGAAGCACACTGCTTCGCAAGGATCCGCAGGATGGGATCCAACGACCCACTTCTCGTCCGCCTGAAGCTTGAACTTCTTGTTCCTGCTCAGAAAATTGACGAACCGGACGTCTGCCAACGTCCAGTCGCCTTGCTGCGGCAGGTAGCCCTCTTCAGCACATTGCCCCGAAGCCGAGGCCATGATGAGAGATGACATCTCTCATCATGGCCTGGGCTTCCCGGCATGATTCCACGGATAGAGTCTTATCGAAATACTCACGGTGCTGATGTTCTCCTGGTGGCGGTTGAGGGAAGTGGTGCGCGGCTTTCGGTGCCGTATGTTTCGGCACCACGGGGGTGCCTCGTGGCTCTGCTGGCTGTGGTGGCTCTGGCTCCGAGTCAAAGTCCACCGCTATGGGGACGTCTGATGTCTGGGCTGGGACCGAGTCCACCGTGCCCGCTGGCTTTGGTGGGAATGGGTACCTGGTGCTCGGTTGCTCATGATCCGCCACTATGGGCAAGTCGGCTGGATATGGCGTCGGCCTCTCACGCATTTTGCCCACCGCTGAGCCAGCCACTCTTGCAAGACGAGCCACCTTTTCCCAAGCTCGTATGTCCTTGAGACTAACACTGGCCCCTGGCGCTCTCCGAATTGCTGTGACTGTTTCTTCTCTTGCACCTGCCGGCGGCTGCCGGCTTTGTGTGCTCGATCCAGTCGAAGCCGCAGCGCGCTTGCTGCCAGATGCTGTGGCAGGTTCAAGTGCTGGAGGCTCTTGATTCTCGGGAGGCGCATCTGAAGTGGGAGGCTTCTTCGACGTCCTGGGCCGTGTCTTCGGACGGGGAGTCCGACATGGTGGTTCCTTGGCCGCTTCTTTGCACGCTGCGCAGCGCGAGTCGCTCCACTTGGAGCTCCACTCTCCCACTCGGTTCAAGTGCACCGCATTGGCGCTCCGGCTCTCGGCTGCAGGATCCTTGGGCGGTGTAGGCACTGCGCGCCTCAGACTCGGAGCCGCCGGCTTTTGAACACATTTGAACTCATGGGCGGTGCCGTGGCTGCAGTGTTGACAGTGGATCTCGTAGCGGAAGAAGTTGGCGTGGCCACGCTTGCAACAGAATCCTCCGAAGTCACGGCAAGTGACTTGGCACTCGCAGTGCGTGTTGGCACAACGCAGGCCCCAAGGATTCATTCATGGCGTGCCCAGCTTGCTCACAGTTCTGAGGGATGTTGTCGAATAGCTTATCAGTAGCTCAGTAGCGGAAAGGCTCAGTGGACCTGTGAGGCAATATGTAATCCTTTACTCTTCTTGCGGACAGTGACAACACCCAAAGACACACTCACTGCTTGATCCCGAATGGCACAAGAAGCATTCCGAGCTGACAGAACATGGTTCCCCAGAGGTTCCCATGGAGCTGCCGTAAACCCACTCCGCTATCCCACAGCCTGTGGCAGCTCCAGGAGCTGTTTCACCTCATCCAGGGCTCCTGCTACCACAAGCAAGGGTTTAGGGTTTAGGGTTTAGGGTTTAGGGTTTAGGGTTTAGGGTTTAGGGTTTAGGCTTTAGGGTTTAGGGTTTAGGGTTTGGGGTTTAGGGTTTCGGGCTTTGGGGGGTAAGGGTTTAGGGCTTTCATGGCGTAATGTTTAGGATGTCATCTAAGTTTCTGGAGGCCCAGGATGGGTTGAGAAACTCGAGGGTTTAGCGGGGGAGGGGGGGTCTGAGGATTCATAAACTCCATGCAGCCCCTAGCCCGAAACCATGAAGCCTCCGAACAAAGAGGAGGTTCATGGAACGCTCAGGTATAAAGGCCGCAGCGAGCTCACAAAACAATAGGCGCAATCAAGGCTGCACCTGTCTACGGAGAGAGTCGCTCCCACTTTCACCCCGTGAGCGGGTACAACATAAATGCCAGCCCCGTGTGCAAAACCCGACACCTTAGCAAAGCCCTCAACCCCGGAACTCCCCATCCTGAACCCTAAATTACACCAATTAAGCGCCCAGAAAACCACGGAAGCCTCTCGCCGAAGCGGATCGTAGCTCCAACGCCTCACACGGTTGAGGGATCCCAAACCTTAAGCCATTAATTTAGGGTTTAGGGTTTAGGGTTTTAGGGTTTAGGGTTTAGGGTTTAGGGTTTAGGGATATTGTGTTCAGGGAGTCGGCTGTAAAAAGCCTCTCGGGCCTATATTGGCTCGGCAATCCGTAGTTGTAGTCAAAGAACGGAGGCTCGAATACTAGTTAATGCATGCTTTGATGTTTTGAGGCCTTCTGGGTTCCGGTGACGCGAACTCGAGTCTTGAGGTTGCAGGTTTGTGCAGAAGCTCTCGTGTCCATTCCATCCTTCGTGACCGCTTCGTGCATGTGCCAACCCGACAATCCACAATGGTGTAGCTCTTCACGGATGCAGCCTCCTTCTGTTCGGAATTCAAAGGCCGCATTGGTACAATGTCAAGCAACGATGATGTGTGTTTACATTTGGAGCCAAGGACAAAATCTTGCTCTCTGGATACTGTATTGCAAGAATATGCTGTGTCCCCTGTGATACTCAAAGCGGAGTACTACAGCGCCGCCTTGTCTTGGCAGTAGGGCAGCACAACCTTGGCTCACAAGCAGGGACCTGTTCTGCGTGAGTCCTCTTGACAGCACTGGGGATGACAAAGTACAGGGGCCTGTTTGATGACCAAAATGTATTTCTGCTAGCTACATTTTATACCCCTATACACTTGTCCGCAGACTCCCCTCGCAGGGTCGCCGTCAGGTTTGCCTCCTGCCCCCCCTCCCCCCCCCCCTGGTGCACCCCCCTCCAGGTTTAAGGTTTCGGTACTTAAGACATTCTAACGAAATGGGCACTAGCTTACGGTGGTTGATCTACCTGGTCCTTCTGGGCAATGCTTAAGGATTCCTTTTTGGCTTAGAAGGGACATGTAGGGAAATTTTGGGAACAGGTACTTTGCATCCGGCTTCCGGGATGTAGGATTGAGCGAGGATGGTCTGACACTCAAGACACTCAAGTACCAAATCTTGGCGCCTATCTCTTAGGGCAGTTACATGGTCCCTTCGTATGGGCCCCGAAAAGGGGACCGTACTTCAGAACCCTTTAAAGAAGCTAAGGGGCCATATTGAGGGCCCATGAAGCCACCCCTAGACAATCACCATAACCTGGGCGTCTAGAGAATTCGAGAAGGGCATTGTGGGTGTAGTTATACCGTATGACTTACTTCTCCAATAACCAAGGGGAAAACAAGGTTAAACTTTATTATTCCGACTAAATAAGGAAACCCAAAAAGTTTAAAGTTCAACTAAAGGCGAAGTAAGATGATAAGTTACTAAACCCCAAACCCCTTTTGTGGCATCCAGGCCTCCTTGCTGAGGGCCAGACATTGCATCAATAGGCTTCATTCTCCGCCAAGTGTTACCTTAAATTTCCAAACCACTCTGTCAACCCCAAACCAAAAAACCAAGAAAACAAAGGACCTTAAACCCTAAGCCCCTACATCCCCTAAGCCCCAAGCTCCAAGCTCCTACATCCGGAACCTCTAAATCCCAAAAGCCCTAACCCCAAACCCCTGAACCCCAAACCAAGTTCTGCCGCCTGGCGACGACCTGCAGCTCACGAGGACAACCCAATTCCTGCTTAGCAGGGTTTGGGGTTTAGGGTTTAGGGATCAGGGTTTTAGGGTCTGGGAAATAAGGTCTGTTCATTAGGTCCGTTCGCGAAAGCTGTGGCCTTATCCCAATAAAAATGCTGCCCTGGGTATGATTAGGGTATATACCCAGAAGGGGCCATGCGACGCAGAGTAACCCTGAACCCTGAACCCCTAAACCCTAAACCCGAAACCCTAGACCCTGGACCCTGGACCCCGGACCCTAGACCCTAAACCCTAAACCCTAAACCCTGGACCCTAAACCCTAAACCCTAAACCCTAAACCCTAAACCCTAAACCCCAAACCCTAAGGCCGGCCTCGTAGGTCACCCCATCTGACAAAGCTGCGTCGCTGCAGAGGAGGCGCTGCCTGAAGCGGGAGGCACCACCAAGCCTCAGTTTCCCAAAAAGGGTCTAGGGTTCACTGGGTTTAGGGTTTAGGGTTTAGGGTTCACTGGGTTTAGGGTTTAGGGTTTAGGGTTTAGGGTATAGGGTTTAGGGTTCCAAGGATTTCGGGTGTTGGGGGGTTCGGGCTTTTTAGGGAATTTTAGGGTTAAGGGTTCGAAGGGTTTAGGCTTTCAGGGCTTCGGACTTTTAGGGTGCAAGGTTCAAAGGGTTTCGGGCTTTTGAGCTTATGGGCCATATGGGGCTTTTGTGGTATAGGAGCTTCGGGGTTTGGGGTGTCTAGAGCTTTACAGCCCGACTCTCTATACTCGGAATGGCGCAGCTTTTGACCTACCTATCTCGGTCCTGAACCCTGAAAGTCTTCTTCGAAATCCCAAGTTGCAAGTTCCCTCTGGACCCTAAGCCCCATCACGGAGGTGTGCTTCTGCTGTTCACCAAAGCTATCGGGGATACTACCCCGAACCCTAAACCCCAAACCCCAAACCCTAAACCCTAAACCCTAAACCCTAAACCCTAAACCCTAAACCCTAAACCGCGCGACCTTCAGTGCCAGATGCAGATGCTCCCCACCTCATAAACCCTGAAGAGGCATGCCTGGAGCCGCACGAAGAGTAACCTAGGAATAAAGAAGGGTGCCCTTTTTCGTTTAAAGCTTCCAAGGGAAACCTAAACCCTAGAAGCCTAGACCCTAGACCCTAGACCTTAGAACTCCCTTAGACCCCCCATCAGGAACTCGATGGGCCATCTTCCCCAAACCCTAAACCCTAAACTCTTCCAGGAACCGTCCAACTTGGAGGTACAAAGCTTGGACATCGAGCCATCTGCACCTGTCATTTCTGGTGGCTCCTACCCGAAAAAGCTGAGCTAGAATCTGGTCAAGATGCCACGTTGCCACGTGCTCGCAGCCCATGAAAATGAGCATAAATGCATGGAAATGCCACTTCTGTGGCGTTCCGGATTGCCGATTGTAAGTCGTGCTGCCTCTCGGTGATGCTGATCACCCCAATTCCCCTAAACCCGAAACCCTATACCCTATAAACCCTAAACCCCGCAGGCTGTGCATGTCGGCTCGCAGTCAGCTCGCACCCAGGAGGTTCTGTCTCAGGTGCAGTCGCAGCTCCCAAGTTGCCAAGACATGGACCTAGAGTAGGCCCTTATTCCCTTTTTTGGGGTTGGGGTTTCGGAGGGCCCCCACTGCCGAGTGTGCGATCTTACCCGAATAGGTGAAGCAAAACCTCTAAACACTAGAATCCTTAAAGACGCTGAACGCGAGAAGCCAACAAGCTGTCGAGCGAGAAAAAGCCGCAAAACTCGCAATCCAAACACCGCCCCAAAAACTAGTTAAATGCCCTAACTGGTGTTAAGCATAAGGGTCGCTTTGGTTCCTGGAACCCTCAAAGCCCTGAAGTTTTGAGTGCCCGGGAGCCTTTCTTTTGGATATCACCAGGTTTTGAAGGCTACCCCCTGAACCCCAAATCCTCAACTCAAAACAGTAAATCCTAAACAAACCCCAAACCTAGGTTACCCAGTAACCTGGGGTTGAATAGGGTGCACTTTTTTGCTGAAAAAAGGGGTCTGTAAGGGTACTACTGGGTTACTGGCATCCTAGAAACTCCCTATAACCCCAAACCCTAAACCCGCCTAAACCCTAAACCCTAAACCGTAAACCCTAAACCCTAAACCCTAGACCCTAGACCCTAAACCCAAACCCTACACAAACCCTGTGGACAGGAAGCAGCGGCTGCAGACGATCCTTCAGCGCCCGGACGAAACCAGGGCCCTGGTCATCGGAGATGGTTTAGGGTTTGGGGTTTAGGGTTTAGGGTTTGGGGTTTAGGGTTTAGGTTTGGGGTTTAGGGTTAGAGTTTAGGGTTTGGGGTTTAGGGTTACACACTAACGGAATAGCTTTTAAAATTCCGGAAGATCTGGCCCGAAAATTCGTGGGCAAGGCCCGATTTGGGTTCCAGCGGAAAAGTTGAAATCAGCTGTGTGGAGACAACAATAACCCCTGTGTTTCTTAATGTTTAGGGTTTAGGGTTTAGGGTTTAGGGTTTAGGGTTTAGGGTTTAGGGTTTAGGGCTTTGGGATTCTCGTGGTAGGTGGGTATTTTCCTAGCCCCAGGCACCAGGCTCGACTCGAGACTGCTCGGCCCGGAGCTGCTGAACCCAAAAACCCTAAACCCTAAACCCTAAACCCTAAACCCTAAACCCTAAACCCCAAACCCCAAAAAGCCCTTGAACGGCCCCTCCTCCTCCTCCCTAAGCCCCAAACCCTAAACCCTAAACCCTAAACCCCAAACCCCAAAAAGCCCTTGAACGGCCCCCCCTCCTCCTCCTTCTTGAGCTCCTGGTCATCGAGGGCCTCATTGGGCCGCCAAGCCCGGGGTGGAGGAGCTGAGGGTTTAGGGTTTAGGGTTTAGGGTTTAAGGGTTTCAGGGTTTCAGGGTTTCAGGGTTTAGGGCTTAGGGTTTAGGGCTGCAGGGTTTCAGGTTCTCAGGGTTTAGGGTTGCTAAGGCTCGTAAGAGGCATAAGGGCTCTGAGGGTTCTAAAGGATATGGTATATGGGAAGGTTCTGAGGGTCATGCGTAAAGGTTTCCAGGGTCATAAACGTCACAAGGGCTAGAAGGAATCTGAGGGTTCTAAGGGATGTAAGCAACGGGCTCCTCGAGGATGTAAAGGCCGTACGGGTTACATGGGAGAAACAAAAAAGGGGTTGCGACGTGAGGCTGCCGGAACTTCAGAATTTAGGGTTTATAGGGTTTATAGGGTTTAGGGTTTAAGGTTTAGGGTTTAGGGTTTTAAGGTGTTTAAAGGATCTTCGAGAAAGTCGGTGTCTGGGGGTTTACTAGTACTATTTGCGAAGAAGAACCCAAAAATGAAAGATCATATTCCCCTTATGAGGAAGAACACATGTATTTTGTTTAGGTTCAGGGGGGTTTAGGGTTTAGGGTGTTTCGGGTTTAGGGTTCAGGGTAGTTCCCGACTTGAAGTTCAGGGATGGGGGTCAGTCGGGGTTTGGGGTGAAGGGATTGGGCGGGGGGGGGGGGGGGGGGGGGGGGGGGGCGGGGTGGGGGGGGGGTGGGGCGGGGGGGGGGGGGGAGGGGGGGGGCGGGGCTTAGAAGCCCCCTAGTAGTCTTCTGAGCAGGTTTTAAGAAGACTTAGAGTTGGGGTTAACAAGTACCCATGAACCTACAAGTAGAGTAAGGGTTCTGAGGCTTGTAGGGTCCTAAGTCTCTTCGCAGCTTTTGGGGGTTTCTAGGGTCTGCTTAGGCATCGGACTTCTTACTTAAGTGGTTTCGGGTGAAGGGCTTATGGTTTCAGGCAGAGGCCATGGGGAGACGGGTTTTAGCCCCAGCGTTTTAGATCAGGAAATGGTTGAAGGTTTCAGGTTACCGCTCAATGGGGACAGCCAACGACGTTAAATCCCAAACCCTGAAGCCCTCTTGCCGCCAAAAGATCCATTCAGGTACCTGCGTTGCATACTTGGGGCTCTCGAGTTGTACATACAATGATGGGGTTCTTAGGGGGAGGGGGGTGCAAGGGTAGGTAAGCCAAGGTTCCTGAATACTCCCTACTACGCCCCAAGGCTCAAAAAGCTTCCCTAAGGTTACCCAGGTACCTGCTCCCCATAAACCCCCAAACCCTAAACCTTAAACCCTAAACCCTAACCCCAAACCCTAAACCCTACTCCCTAAGCCCTAAACCCTAAACCCCTCCCTAAAAGGACCCATATAATACAAGGCACCCAGGGGGTTTAGGGCGGCGGGGTCTTGAGCCGAACCCTGAACCCTGAACCCTAAACCCTAAACCCCAAACCCTAAACCATAGTTCAGTCCCAAAGGAAGCGGAAGCCATTCAACAGCATTCCTCCCAAACCGCGAGCGTCCAGAGAGCTGACTAAGCCTTCTCCTAGGGCTCTGAAGACTCTTGCTTAAGGGTTTTAGGGGCCCACATGCTTTCATGCATAAGAATTTTTGGGGGCTATGTTGAGCGTGGGCCTTAAGCCCTCCAGCCCTGAAACTGAAACCCTGAGCCTCAGAATCCTCGAAGTCCTAGACCTGGCTCTCAGCATCTTCTGGTAGCATTGAGGGTGCTCGAAGGCACGACTCAGGGCGCACCACGTTTCCCTGACCCCTCAACCCTCAACCCTAAACCCTAAACCCCAAACCCCAAACCCTAAAAAAAACTAAACCCTAAACCCTAACAAACAAAACTAAACCCTAAACCCGAAACCCCAAACCACAGAGAAGCGGCTGTCACCACGTTGCCCGACAGGGACAGAATGCGGAGCATGGCCAGATGGAGTTGAAAAAGAATGCGTGGGTGCGGGTTTAGGGTTTAGGGTTTAGGGTTTAGGGTATAGGGTATAGGGTTTAGGGTTTAGGGTGCTTCTTTAGGTCGGGGTTTGGGGTGTATCTAGGGTTTTAGGCAGTTGAGGGTTTTTGCGTCTTCAGGGTTTAGCGTTTAAGCTGCTTCTTTAGGATTTAGCCACTTCCTTTTAAGTTCCTATGACAGGGATTATCGCATTTTGTGGTGGTACATTGGAGGGGGACCCCTATTTGGGAACGACCTCTTTTTGACCCCTAAGGGAAGCTCATCGATCATATAGGGTTTGCCTGAAGGCTCCTGCGTAGTACCTTTTGGGGTAGTATACTAGAATCCCCTATACCGAACCATAGGATTTAGGTTTTCGGGTTGCGCAAGGAGCCAGCTCAGCTGCACAAATGCACTCTAAACTCTACCAACTCCTTAGCAGCACCAGACGCTTCCATAACCCTGCTTCACCCTGGCTAGGGACACACTTTCGCCTCCGCCCGGCACACTTTCGCACCTGCGCCCACCTCAAGAAGTTCAGAGGACTGCAGCAACCACCCTCCTCTCCTGCTTAGGGTTGATGGGGTTGGAAGGGTCTTTAAGTTTGTTGCCCTAAACCCTTAACCCTAAACCCTAAACCCTAAACCCTAAACGCCATCAGGTGCCCTGATCACTGCCACACAAGCAAAGACCGGGCAAATTAATGGAAAGCACCCGACCCCAAGTGTTATCTTCAACCCTGACTCCTATGCCGAACAACTTGAAGTACCCTCAAACATATGCTGGGAGCCCAAAAGTCCGAAAAACAAGGGATGGGCTTAGTTGGTGCGGTTTAGGGTTTAGGGTTTGGGGTTCAGGGTTTAGGGTTCAGGGTGTAGGGTTTAGGGTTTATGGTTTCGGGTGTAGGGCGCCTACGTTGCCAAAGGTGTCTAAGGGATCTGGGCTCCCAAAAACTCTAATGACCCTGTACCGTCAAACCCGAAACACCCGAGCCGAAGGCCACCCACGATCCTCCGAACCCTACCCGCAACCCTAAACCCTAAACCCTAAACCTACACCCTGAACCCTAAACCCTAAACCTCAAATGTTAAGCCCTAAACCCTAAACCGCACCGACACCGGGTACCCCCCGCGCCTCCGTGCTCGCGCCACTGCGCCCCCCCGGGGAGGCTAGGACTTCGGGTCGGGCGAGGCGCTGTTGGGAAAGCTGCCTGGTTTCAGGGCTTGGGGTTTAGGGTTTAGGGTTTAGGGTTTAGGGGTCGGGCTGCGGTGTGGTTTAGGGCATCGGGCTTATCTCTCGCTCTCTCTCTTTCTCTCTCTATATATCTACATATATATATATATAGAGAAAGATAGATATATAGATACCCTGAACCTTAAACCCTAAACCCTACAAGAAGAGTTCTTCTTCAGGGCCATTGAGCTGGACTATAGCATGGAGAATGTGACGCGGCCCCCTCCGTACAATAGGGCCTGAGGCCCCTTTGAGGCTTCGAACGGCTTGAGATTTCAGCGTAAGACGCCTTAAAGCCTCAAACCACTTAACCCGAAACCCTTAAGACCATAAGCCCTGAACGAAAAGTCTGAGCTTCTTAGCCCTTCTGCCAGCAAGCACCTAGACCTAAACCCCCCCAAAGCTTAACAACATAAAGGAAAAGCCCTCAAACAAAATCAAAAGCCTATACCCCCCCCCCCCCCCAAAGCCCTCAACCCTCGCCGACCCTCGAGCATAAACCCCTAAACCCTCGGAAGCACACACCATTGGGAAGCACAAACCCACAAGCCCACAAGCCCTAAACTACCAAAAAAACCAAAGTCCTAAGAGCCAACCGGAAGCTACACCCAAAAGTAGGCAAGGAAAATCAGGCAATAAGGGCTTTCTCTGGGTGTCAGGAAGATAGAATAGTGGGGAATTATTACCAAAAGTGATTCCTCATGGTCCCAATCTTAAACCCCGCAAACCCGAAACCCTAAGGGCTCCTACAGTATGCGAGTGAAAGCCTCCCCTGCCCCTGGGCCTGCCATCAGCAGGTCGAAGTAGGATTGGACTTCCTTGAGACAGCTGAGAGTTAGGGGGTCTAGGGTTTCGGGATTGGGGTCCAGATGTTTAGTGTCCCTAAACCCTACACCCTACACCCTAAACCCTAATAACCCTAAACCCTAGACCCTAAATCCGAAACCGGGATCTTGGTACGCCTCCATGTGTGCCGGTAGCTTGTTGTTCGCGTGCCTCGCCTTTCAGGGCGAGGCCCAAGCCCTTTCTGAAGATCCTGGTTGCGTATTGCTACAATACTAAACGCTTGTAGGAACGGGAAGTTTACAACTAACTATGGCAAGCTGGGCCTCCAGGTAACACCGAAAATAGAAGCTGCATGAACCCATAAACCACAGGACCCTAAACCCTAACCCCTAAAACCCTAACACCTCGAATCCTGAACCTGAAACCCTAAACCCCAAAGCGTTGCAAACGCAAGTGCAGTTGTTCCATACAAGACAAAGAAGCTCAAGACCTGCAACTCGATGACCCTCAGGTTGGTTTCCTGTTCTTCGCATCATAAACCTGAAGGATTTAGGGTTTAGGTCCTATTCTTTGCCAAAGCCATACTATCTTGGGGCAGGATCAGCAAGCGCTGGCTTCTCCTTCGCCGAAAATGAGCAACGAATTTCGAGTGCTGGCCTCGTTAGCTTCCTCATGCAGCTCGGTCACATTCCAACAACTCACCCAAAAGCCAGCAAAAGGGAAATACTATTGGCATCTTTAGTTTCTGGTAGCCCAGTAACCACATTTTAACAAGGCTAACCGTTTTTTGGGGGTTGGCTACTGAATTAAAGGGAAAGTTGAAACAAAAGAGCCGAGATTTTGTCCTAGACGCGGGAGTAACCAAGGATTAAAAAGGGTACCCTTTTTGGTTCTAAGGGCACTATAAGGGAACCCCAACCATGAAAAAGGAAAAAAGGGCCTACTCCCCAACAGGGTACCCCTAAACCCTAAACCCTAAATCCTAAACCCTAAACCCTAAACCCTAAAGGGTACCTGGGCTACCGAGATTGTGTCGATGCTGCGACCGAGGGGTCTGCAAATTTTTAAGCTTGCGTGGAAGCCGTCCGAAACAAGGTGATTTTTTTCGGGAGGCAAGCTCAAGAGGCTTGGGGTTTAGGGTTTAAGGTTTCGGGTTTAGGGGTTAGGGTCATGGCGTTCTAAAGCAGGATTCTGCCATCCTTGAAAGTAATGAGGTGTTGTTGAGTGCATCCATCTGGCGTGGGTGCGAGCTTGCCGAAACTGCAATGAAACTACGTTTGGTTGCAATATATCATCGCCTTGCAAGCCCCAGGTTTAGGGTTTAGGGTTTAGGGATTAAAGTTTAGGGTTTAGAGATGCGAAAGACGCATGCTACATACCGTAGCGGGCTGGGGCAGACACCTCCGACATCATGCAGAGGCAAAGGGGCTTAGGGCTTCTGTAGGGCTTAAGATTTGGAATTCGCAGCCCTAAATCCCAAACCCACAAACCCAATTTAACCCGAAAGCCTAAACCCTGAACCCTCAACCCTTAACCAAAACCCTAAGCAACAAAATGTCTCTGGAGCCGCGGCAGCGTGGTTCTGCACAAAGTCCCAGTACTCAAGGATGTGGCGAAGCCTGTTTAGGGTTTAGGGTTTAGGGGCCCAATAACCATGTCACAATACGGGCATCCTTTTTACTGTTGGATATTTGAAAACGGAAATTTAAAAAGAAATAGAAACGCACTGGGCTACCACGTAGGGTGTAGGGTCTTGGGTGTCGGGTGCAGGTTTCAGGGTCGGATTGGCCCCGCTCAAAATAAGGACTTTTTGACTTTATTTTCTTCGGGTGATGCCATGCCAACACCAAGCCCTAACTTAACTGATCTAGTCTCAGCCCAAAAGCCCCAGAAACCAGAAACCCTAAACCCTAAACCCTGAACCCTAAACCCTAAACTCTAAACCCTAAACCCTAAACCCTAAACCAGCACCAGATAATGCCCAAAAAACCTCCACAACCCCATAACTCGGGCTCGAGCCATTGCTTCTCGGTCAGCTGCAGCCTGGGCTCGCAGATGTTTTACTTGGAGGCTCATGGTACTTACTAGTAACCCATGATAACTGTACCTATAACTGTGCTTATAACCATTTATTAGGGGCACTTGAGGGGCCTTTAAGTGGGTGATAAGTACAGATAAACTTGGTTAATAAGTGCCATGAGCCTCCAAGTAGGGTTAGCTTGATAGTGCTTCGCAGGGACTTAGTTAATCATACCGTGCAGCCCCCAATATCCGCCTTTGGGCATTGTGTAGACGGCACCCAGCAATTAATTCCGTAGCTCTCAATTAGGAACGACTGAGTCATTATCGAGCCAATGACTGTGAACCTCCTGTTGTTGCTTTCGGCTTCAGCGTGATTCTTGGAGCTAGCAGATGGCCCCAAGCTTGCTTCGGGCTGCAAACCTTCACTTGTCAGTACCAATGCGGTTTAGGGTGTAGGGTGTAGGGTTTCGGGTTTCGGGTTTGGGCGTTGAAAAAACCTCAATGGTCCCGTGTGCGCCGGGCTTGGGAGTCTCTCAAGATGGCTGTAGCAAGTGGTCTGGAAAGGGTTGCGATCCGCAAAAGCCGCAGCAGGGCTGACGTGCGCAGATGGGGCCACCATGATGTTGACGCCGTCGAAGGGCAAGTGCACACTTCGCATTGCCCTAAGGGTCCATGTACCTCATTATTATATACTTGGGCCCTAAAGTCCCTGTATAGGAGGTATTTCAAGGCCCAAGTATATAATAATTAGGTACATGGACCCTTAGGGTATCAGTCAGCTACCCCGGTCCGTGCCTGCAAGAAGTCTCTACCGTAGCAACCGCAACCCGCGTTCAAGCCTGAGATGGGCGAGCACTGTCCACATGATGCTCAAACTGGGAGGGGCGTGTGGGTTATCTAGAAAAGTAAGGCCAACTCGGGACAGACGCGGACCCCGAACCATCAACAAATGGCCACCCTCCAAACCCCAAGCCCCTCCTTGAAAGCCTAAAACCCTTCACCCTAACTGCCCTCCACCCTCTAAACCCTCTAAAACCCTCAACCCGACCCTGCACCCTTGAAACTTGAAACTTGAAACTTGAAAATTGAAACCCTAAACCCTAAACCCTAAACCCTAAACCCTAGACCCTAGACCCTAGACCCTAAACCCTAAACCCTAAACCCTAAACCCTAAACCCTAAACCCTAAACCCTAAACCCTAAGCACCAGCACCACCACCATGTCTCGGCTGCCGGCCCATCGGGGCCGAACCTACCACGCGGATGACCTGCGGGAGTTTAGGGTTTAGGGTTTGGGGTTTAGGGTTTAGGGTTTGGGGTTTAGGTTTGGGGTTTAGGGTTTGGGGTTTAGGGTTTAGGGTTTAGGGTTTGGGGTTTGGGGTTTGGGGTTTAGGGTTTAGGGTTTGGGGTTTGGGGTTTGGGGTTTAGGGTTTGGAGTTTCGGGTTTAGGTTTTGGGGTTTAAGGGTTCAGGTTTTAGGTTTTAGGGTTTAGGGTTTGGGGTTTGGGGTTTCGAGTTTAGGGTTTAGGGTTTAGGTTTTAGGGTTTGGTGTTTAGGGCTAGGGGCTTAGGGCCAAGCTTAGGGTTCAGGCTGCCGGTGATGAGGCTTTCAGGTGCTTCGGTGTCCCTTTCCTGGGACCCTAAAGGAATCGCAAGGGTTCCGAACTGAAGGCCTTTAGGGTTCAGGGTTTAGGGTTTAGGGTTTAGGGTTTAGGGTTTAGGGTTTAGGGTTTAGGGTTTAGGGTTTCATCAAGCATAATTGGGGGCACACCCCGAACACTCCAAAAAGCGCGCATGAAACCTTCACATTTAAACTCTGTGACGGCTCTGTTGATGCCTTGCCTGGACCCCCAAAGTATGTAAAGTAGCGGTCCTTTTTTGTGTGGTTGTTGGGCTTTGTTGTACATACTTTGCTATACTCCCCTTATTAAAATAATTCCCAAGGAGGATATAGTTTGGGGTCCAGGTATGAATCTTGAAGACCTGAATTGCAGCTGAAGCAGCCCTCCGTGGCACACTGAACCTTCTAAACCCTAAGACCTCAAGGCCTCAGGGTTTAGGGTCTAGGGTTTAGGGTTAAACCCTACTAAACCCTGAAGCCATCACCCCAAAGGACCCAAACCCTAAACCCTAATCCCTGAAGCCTAAACTGGGTTTAGGGTGTTCCACTCAGCAGCCAGGGCTTCGAACCGAAACATCCACATTACCCTCTTCGCAATCTGTCAGGGCAGCCAGGCACGAGGCGACGTGGGTTTTCCCAACCCCTAAGTGAAATGCGTGAAAGAGGTCGAAGGCGAAGAGGCTCGCAGCCTTGCCCGTCTCATGGTCCAAACGGGACAAAGCAGGCGGAACATCCCAAGGTGTTTGCTGATGCATCGTGGGCAGCCAAGCAGGGCACTTGCTATGGATCTCCTCAAACGGTACTTTGATCTGCCCCGCTCTGCACAAATGGCAGATGCCTGCCGGTTCCTTTCTCTTCCTCTTCTTGTTTTGCACAGCCGCTTCGGCCGCTTCGGCCGACCCAGGATCCACACCAGACTTCGTCATGTCGTTGTACGACCGTTTCAAACGTCCGCATTTGTGCAAAAAACTCCAGTCGCCCACAACATTCAAAACTGCCATGAAGCCCTTGCGCCCAGTCTTTGTGTCGACCACGCCCTGTGTGGACATGTGCAAGGCCTCGCTGGCAGCATGATCCAGAACCGCGTCAAACACAGCAGGGTCCGAATTAGGGTTTCGGGTTTAGGGCCTATAAACCCTAAACCATGAAGGCTAAACCCTACTAAACCCCAAACCCTAAACCTTACAGCTTGACTCGAGGTGTGCGGCAAGTGGGTGTTCCTCGCCTTCGCGGAACAGGCGCTGGCGTAAGCCTGTGGACCCGATTGGATCGGGGTACTTCGGGGTTCAGGGATTAGGGTGTAGGTTTTTTAGGGCTCGGATGTATATTTGCTACAAACGGGCTTCCCCTTTAACCTCGCACTCAACAAAGGGTCCCGGGTACGGAGCTTTATTCACTCAGGCTGCTTCAGGGGCTCCATAAGGAAAAAGCAGACCCACCTAGAAGCTCGTCCCAGAACCCCGAAACCCTAAAGACCCTATACCCTAAACCCTAACCCCAAACCCTATAAACCCAAAAACCAAAACCCTGATGCCTAAATCCTACACCTTAAGCCCTATAAACCCTGTAAACCCTGCAAACCCCATAAACCCCGTAAACCCTGCAAACCCTATTTGTTAACCCTAAACTCTGCAAGCCCTGTAAACCCTGCAAACCCAATAAAAAACTTATAAACCCTATAAACCCTAAACCTTCTAAACCTGTAAACGCTAAACCCTAAGCCCTAACCCTAAAAACCACTAAGCCCTAACCCCTAGCCCTAAGAACCCCCAAGCCTTAACCCTAAACCCCAAAAAAACCTAAAGGAAATAAAGCATGTGTAAGGCTCCTACTTGGAGGTTCATGGCACTTACTAACCAAGTATAGCTGTACGTATAAACTGTACTTACAACCATGTTAGGGCACTTAAGGGGCTTATAAGCGGGCTATAAGTACTTACCCTAAAACCTAACCCCTAAACCCTAGACCCTAAACCTTAAACACCCCCTGGTTGATAAGTACCATGAACCTCCAAGTACAACACCGATGCATCCCCTGAGGCCACTGCCAAGTCCAGCGGCCGCAGCCTTGTCGCTGCAGAGGAGCTCCTGGCAGCCTCGTAGGGGCTCTGAGGTTTTGGCGGGTTTAGGGCAAACCCTAAACCCTAAACCCTAAACCCTAAACCCCAAACCCTAAACCCTAAACCCTAAACCCAAACCCTGAACTCTGAACCCTAAACCCTAAACCCCAAACCCCAAACCCTAAACGGATTCGTTTCGTGGGCACAGGAGGGCTTTCAGGTTTAGTGAAATTTAGGGTCTAGAGTCTAGGGTTTAGGGAGCATTTAGGCGGGCTTTAGCGCCGGGGGTGTGGGATGTCAGCTATTCGGGTTTGGGACTTGGGCCATGAGGATTCGGCGTTTGGGGTGTGGGATGTCAACGGCTTACGGTTCACTATAGGTTGATCTCAGATTGTGAGGCTTCGAGAGTTTGGGCTTCGTTTTGGATGGTTTCGGGCTTGGGTTAGGCTGGCTGTGGGCTCTATAAACCGCGCCTGCACTGACTTCCCTAAGAGCCGGTTTGGCGTCCAGATTCTTCGAGGAGTTACACCCTAAACCCTAAACCCCAAACCCTAGACCCTAAACCCCCCCCCCCCCCCCCCCCAAAAAAAAAACCCCTTCAGCCCCCCAGAACACCGGCTCCCACACACGGCTAGCCCTAAACCCTAAACCCTAACCCCCTAAACCCTAAACCTAACCCTAAACCCTAAACCCTAGACCCTAACCCTAAACCCCCCCCCCCCAAAAAAAAAAAAATATATCCCTTCAGCCCCCCAGAACACCGGCTCCCACACACGAAACATGGGGTTCCGGGCTCGTGCCCGGCAGCTGGGGCATGGTCATACAGTCGATGGAAGGCGCGGTCTGCGGCCAGTATTGCCACCACTTGCTTTAGGGTTTAGGGTTTAGGGTTTAGGGTTTAGGGTTTAGGGTTTAGGGTTTAGGGTTTAGGGTTACTTACTAACCAATTTAACTGTACTTATAACTGTACTTACAACCATACTAGGGCACTTATAGGGCTTATAGGTGGGTTATAAGTACAGCTAGAATTGGTTAATGAGTACCATGAACATCCAAGTAAGGGGTATAGGGAGGGACCCCTTATGAGGTCTGGGCTTAAGCAGGGTTTCGGGTTTGGGGTTTAGAGTTTGGGGGTATAATCAGGGACCCTAGTGGAGGTCCCCTATAAAACCCCTGTATATATATATATATATATACATGTATACCTTATAGAGTCGCTCAATAGAGCCTCTCTATACCTAAGTAGCCCCTAAATAACCCCTAAATAACCCCTAAGGTCACTAAGAAGGGAACCTCCTGGTTTCTGGAGATTGCCGGTTCCCCAAACCGCAATCCCAAAAAGCCGAATCAGGAGGTTCAGATGTCTGAAGCCGAAACTGTCCAGCCTTAACCTCGACCCAAAGTCCCAAACCCCTAGAGCCCTAAACCCTAAACCCTAAACCCTAAACCCTAAACCGTAAACCCCAACCCTTAAACCCGAAGCCTGATTCGAGCTATGAAAGCGCTTTCGTTTAGGGTTTAGGGTTATAGGTCATATGAGGGCCCTTAAGGGGCTTATAAGCGGGTTCTAAGTACAGTTGTATATGGGCAGTAAGTACCATGAACCTCCAAGTAAGCCGCCCTGACCCCTAAGCCCGGGCACTCCGAGCAAAGGAGGGGTTTAGGGTTAGGGTTTAGGGTTTAGGGTTTAGGGTTTAGGGTTTAGGGTTTAGGATTAGGGTTTAGGGTTTAGGGTTTGGGGCCCACGCCTTCCACTCGCAGCGATGGAGAAAGTTCTGCACAGGCTCGTAGAGTTCCGGCACCTCAAGCTTCGACTGAGGTGGAAGTAGCCGAATTTGGTTTAGGGTTTAGGGTTTAGGGTTTAGGGTTTAGGGTTTAGGGTTTAGGGTTTAGGGTTTAGGGTTTAGGGTTTAGGGTTTAGGGTTTAGGGCCAGGGCTTAAACGAACTTAACATTGTTTTTATATCTTTGGCGGATGTCATGAACTCGGTATGGTTTGGAATGCGGTTGTATGATAAGGCTGCTTAGGGTTTAGGGTTCACTGTTTGGAGCCCCTAAGGCTTGGCACGGTTCTTGGGGGGCCCTAGAACCCCCTAAACCCTAAACCCTAAACCCTAAACCCTAAACTCCAAACCCTAAACCCTACACTTCCAAGACACCCAAGAGCTTGTAGCCTCGGTAGCCCAGTACCCATGTTATGATAAGGGGGCACCCCTTTTTTGGCTTGGCTACTTTATAGGGGAACCATTCACCCATAAAAGGGTAATGGGCACCACTGGGCTACCAAGTAGATCTGTTGGAGTCAACAGTCTACGTCCCTGGGTTTAGGGTCTATGTAGGGTTTGTATAGAGTTTAGCGCTTAGGGGGGTCTAGGCTGTACAGTAGGGTTTGGGGTTTAGGGTTTCGGTAGGGTTTACATAGGGTTTGGGGTTGAGGACCAGCAGTGGGATGATTTGGAGTGTTTGAGGAAATGCGTCCGGCAATCTGCCTCATGGCATGACCGGCCTTAGATGAAAGTTACCCGAACGAAATGACAATTTTTCGAGGGCTTGCAGAGTACTTCTGATTGTCGGATTCGCCTGAATCCGAAGACCTAAGCCCCCAAAGTATGTAAAATCCTGGTCCTCTTATGGTTTTGGGCTGTGTTGCTTTTACATACTTTGCGGGGCCCTTTAATCAGAACAGGACCTGACATTGACACCCAGAAGCCCCGCACACGTCAGCGTGGCTTCTGTGGGATTACAGCCTTTGGGGCTGTGTATATATATATATATAGCATGGGTTGCCCCACTTGTTGAGCTAAGATGGTGGGTCTAAACCCCTCTGAAATGATTTTTTGAAAAGATGAAATTCTCAAACCCAGTTAAGGAAAAAACCCTACCCTAAACCCTAAACCCCAAACCCAAAACCAAGTTAAGGATGCGCACCTCCATGCCATCTTCGATCTCGAAGCTCAAGTTGTTGAAGACCACGAGCAATCGTGGCAAAGCCTTTTTGAGCAGAGAGGGAGGGAGGGTTTAGGGTACAGGGTATAGGGTATAGGCATAGGGTTTAGGGTTTAGGGTTAAGGTTTTAGGTTTTAGGAATTAGAGTTTAGGGAGGGAGGGAGGCAGGAGGAGAAAGATACACATGCTTCAAAGAGTAATGACAGTGAGAGAGGGAAGCAACGCCAGGAAACGCCTCAAACACAGACTGGAACCTGACTAATCCCTAAATATAACTCAAGAGTGTAGAATAGAATTGAATAGACTCGAAGTTTGGATAGAGAAGAAACGGAAAGAACAGAGCAGAAAAAACCAGCACAGAATAGAACTGGATGTACATCCCTAAGCCCGAGATCTTGAACCCTACATACACCAAACCCTAAGCCCTAAGCCCTAAGCCCTAAGCCCTAAGCCCTAAGCCCTAAGCCCTAAGCCCTAAGCCCTAAGCCCTAAGCCCTAAGCCCTAAGCCCTAAGCCCTAAGCCCTAAACCCTAAACCCTAAACCCAAGCCCTGAGCCCTAAACCCTTATACGGAGCGCCTCTTGAACGGGATGAGGCGGCTCCGACGAGGCCTGGCGCAACTGAGAGCAGCTCCGAAGGAGAGGGTGACAGCAAAAGTCTGAGGTTTTAGGGGTCTAGGTTTAGGGCTTAGGGTTTAGGGTTTAGGGTGTAGGGTTTAGGGCCCTTAGACCCTTATATGCTCTATGCAAGCCCTTAGAGTGCGCTTTAGGGTTTAGGTTTTAGGGTTAGTTCCATGGTCCGTTACTATGGCCCCTTTTACTTGGGGACCCCTGAAAAAAAAAGAAAAAACCTTGTATACCCTACACAACCCAAGGGCCCATGCTTCAGAACCCTTTAATTAAGGGTTAAGGGAGGGGCCGAAGCCCTCTTGAAGCTTTGGGGTTTGGGGTTTAGGGTTTAGGGTTTGGGGTTTAGGGTTTAGGGTTTAGGGTTTAGGGTTTAGGGTTTGGGGTTTAGGGTTGAGGGCTTAGGGGCCCCGAGGCCCTGTGGCCCTCATCCTTGAACCTTAAGGCTCTTAAACCCTCTAGGTGGCCGTACTCTAAGGTATGGTTTGGGCTTTTAGGGTTTAGGGTTTAGGGTTTAGGGTTTAGGGTTTTGGGTTTTGGGTTTCGGGTTCAAGGAGCTTCCAAGCGGGCGCCATAGTCTCATGTAGCCACGTCCCTCCAAATGGCTACAGCCTCTGCATGAGCCCAGAAACCACGCCCCACGCAAAGGTGTCGCCCTAACCCTAAACCCTAAACCCTAAACCGTAAACCGTAAACCCTAAACCCTAAACCCTCCAAGCTCCAAGGCAGCTGCGGGCACACTCCGGACTTCTGAGGCATCCATCACGACACTCATGTGGCGTCGACGGCATGAATCTCGAAGACGCAGCCCACGCCGGATTCAAACTCTCAAGTTCGAGGCGAATGCATCGACAACAGGCTCATATCTAACAGTCACGGCCATCTTTCCTCCAGAGAAGTGAATGGACCAGTGACGCACGCTTTCCCGAATGGGCTGTCGTGTCGGTGTCACGTCTTTTCCCGTCAGCGCAATGCAGAAGCTTGATGTCTCCCCCTCTGCGTTCATAGGGCATTCTAGGGTTTCGAGGGGTTCATAGGGCTTAAAGGGCATTATCGGGTCTAGAGGGTTTTTGTTCATAGGGCTTAGAGGGTGCAGAGGGTTTATAGCTGGGTTTAGAGGGTTGATCGCCTCTGTCGCTGTCAACATTGCCGTTGCTCGATACGGCGATGCTTCCCTATACTTCCATTGACCTAATGGCCGTGTCCAGGGTTTCGGGTTTGGGGTTTAGGCTTAGGGTTTGGGGTTTTTGATTCTTCCTGCGCGATGCCAGGGTTTGGAGCCCACCGAGCTCCTAAATCCTTCAAGCCACCGAAGCCCTTTCAGCCTTGCAAATCCTAAAAAACCCCACCCCCCCAAGCCTCAATCCCTAAATCCTTTAAACCCTGTAAACCCTGTAAACCCTATAAACCACATCCTGTAAACCTTGTACAACCTATAAACCCTCACCACAAACCCTATAGACCAGTAATCCCTAAACCTGAACCCCAAACCCCAATATCTTAAGGATGTATATGGATCCTTAAACCCTAAACCCTAAACCCTAAACCCTAAACCCTAAACCCTAAACCTTTAGGATGCCTGCGCCTGCTTCTGACGGAGAAAGGTCGCCAGATTTGGGACCTCGTCGAGAGGAGAGGCGGCTTCAACCCAAAGTGGCTGAGGGTTTAGGATGTCGCAAGCCCTAAACCCTAAACCCTAAACCCTAAACCCTAAACCCTAAACCCTAAACCCCCTCGCCCCTTAGCTTCCCCCCATAAGAAAAGGTTACTACTCAAGGATAATTAAGCCTAAGTAAGGTTGCTTAAGGGGGTTTCCGAAAAAGGGGTAACCTTTTTGGGAGGTTCCCTTTCAGGGATTCTTTTCTATTTGGGGTCGAAAACGGGCACCCATATTTTGGGAAATGCCCATATCGCAGACCCGGAATCCTAAACCGGTCTGGGTCGAGGTACCTGCTCTATGGGCACATGGACGAAGCATCAACTCGAGATTCGAGCTACTCTGTAGGGATTTAATTATGTCTAGGGTTTCAGATTTTTTGAGGACAGGATTTAGAGTTTACGGGGTCTGGGGCGTTTGGGGGCAGGATTTAGGGAATACAGGGTTGGGGGTTTTGGGGGCAGGATTTCCGCTTTTGGCGCCAGAGGGTGTGAAGATCAGATTATTTCGGGTTTTGGGTTTTAAAGTTTAGGGTTCAGGGTTCACTTACGGCGGAAGTCTGGCTCGCAAGAGTCTTGGCTTCAGGGGGGAGCCCAAGATGGGGAAGGAGCTGAAGCCTCATCCCTTAAACCATCAGCCCTACCTGGACTCCCAAAGTATGTAAACAAAACAAGCCCATAGTAAAAGGACACGAAGGGGGCTATAGAAACTGTTGCAGCAGCCCTAAACCCTAAACCCTTAACCCAAAACCCCTAACCCCTAAACCCTAAACCCCTAAACCCCTAAACCCCTAAACCCCTAAACCCCTAAACCCCTAAACCCCTAAACCCCTAAACCCCTAAACCCCTAAACCCCTAAACCCTAAACCCTAAACCCTAAACCCCTTCAGCAGGAGCACCTTCGACTTGAGCATGGCCATGTGGCGCAGGAACTTCCACAGGTGCGCCTCCTTGGGGACGCGGGATGCTGCGGATTAAGGGATGAGGGTTGAGGGGTTCTAGGGTTCTAGCCCTAAACCCTAAACCCTAAACCCTGAAACTCTGAAACCCTGAAACCCTAAACAATAAACCCTAAACCCTAAACCCTAAACCCTGAAACCCTGAAACCCTAAACAATAAACCCTAAACCCTAAACCCTAAACCCTAAACCCTAAACCCATACATGGGTGTCAACTCCTCCCAATGCGCGGCATGCTGAGCACGCGGCCACCACGGTGTCAGTGACGACCACCAGGGTGTGGCCTGGCAGGCTGCCCTAAACCCTAAACCCTAAACCCTAAACCCTAAACCCTAAACCCTAAACCCTAAACCCTAAACCCTGTTCTAAGCGCCCACAGATTATTCCAGCTCGACCGCAGGTGCAAAGCTTTTCAATTTAGGGCCTCAGGGGTCTTGGCTTCGCCACATGTAAGCCCTATACCGTGGACCGTGAACCCTAAACCTGAGGCACTTTAGGGTTTAGGGTTTAGGGTCGCCGAGAGGGTTTAGGGTTTAGGGTTTAGGGTTTAGGGTTTAGGGTTTAGGGTTTAGGGTTTAGGGTTTAGGGTTTAGGGGCATAGGGGCAAGGGGATTCGCAGGGGAGTTTGTAGAGGCTCACAGGGTTATCAGAGCTACAAGTGGCTCTAGACATATTGCATAGAAGGCATGAAACGGCTTGTAAGATACGTGGGATTATGCCACAATGAACTTCATATACTATGTGGGGCCGAGAACCTTTTGACATTATGGGGGCGTTACGGCGCAGAGTGCAAGTATGATCTACATGCAGTGGTTGCTTTGGGCTTTCAGGATTTCGGGCTCGGGCACTCGAAGATTCGGCCTGACGGAGAAGAAGTTTGAGGTTTAGAGCTTAGGAATCCATGAGTGAGCCGTTTTGGTAGCCTGGGGTCTTTGGGTTTTTAGCCTTCAACCCTAAACACAAAATCCAAAACCCAGAGGTTTCGAGCTTAGGATGGGTCTGTGGGTGCTTGGCAAGCTGGGCTCTGTTTGAAGGATTCCCCTAAACCCCTAAACCTTAAACCCTAAACCCTAAACCCTAAACCCTAAACCCTAAACCCGAAACCCTAAACCCTAAACCCTAAACGATTCTTTGGGGGGGCTTTGCGCCGTTGAGTTCGGAGGGCCTTTGGCCTACTCGGCTCCTTTAATCTGGTGAGAGCTTTTTTGGGGTACCAGGGTTTAGGGTTTAGGGTTTAGGGTTTAGGGTTTAGGGTTTAGGGTTTAGGGTTTAGGGTTTAGGGTTTAGGGTTTAGGGTTTAGGGGTACTGTACCTAAGTCCCGAACTTCCCTACTAAGAACAAGGGAGGTGCGGAAGCTCCCTAGGCTTCCCCTAAGCTTCCCTCGGCAGAACCCCCTAAACCCTAAACCCCTAAACCCTAAACCCTAAACCCTAAACCCTAAACCCTAAACCCACAGGGTCCGACAACTCGGACGCCGGCAGATAGATGCCAGAAAGATCATCAAGTAGAGCTCACTCCTCAGACGGGCGCAAGGAGAATGTAGGGGCCTAATTTAGGGTTTAGGGTTTAGGGTTCCTCGCAAGGATACTAAAAGGTGCCTTAATAAGCAGAGTAGGTTTTTTTTGGGGGGTTATATATGATAGTAAATATTGTAGGGCATGAATAATTCGCGACTATCACGGCCGACTGTGATCGCTTCGTCTTCAGAGTATTTGCGGTTTAGGGTTGGGGTTTAGGGTATAGGGTTTAGGGTTTAGAGTTTAGGGTTTGGGTTTGGGGTTCCTCCTCCTGGCCATGCTGGCCTCTGACGTGCCGCGGTCGCCCCAATGAAGCCCTGAACCTCTGCAACGCATCCTGAAAAAAACCGACCGATAAACTCTAAGATTTAAGGTTCTAGGGTTTAGGGTGCAGGGTGTTAGGGGACTAAAGGAGGGACCCTTATCAGCGACATTAGGGGTCTGTTGGGGGCTATTCAGGTACATAGGGACTACATAAGCTATATATTGCGGTTGTATATGGGTTCTATCGTGGAAAAAACTTAAGGGTCCCTTCTAGGGGTCCCACCTTTATACCCCCTAATTAAAAGCAGCAACATACATCAGATAGCCACTAAGCCCCAGTCCCTGTGTGGGTTCCCTAGGAATCACAGGGTACCAACGTTTCTGCGTCGTGGGGATGTGAGGAACTTCCGCTCCCAACACATGGGCCCATAAACACTCAAGCAAAACCCGAAATGCACTGTAAACCCTAAACCCTGAACCCTAAACCGCCCTAAACCCAAAAACCCAAAACCCAAAACCCAAAACCCAAAACCCTAAACCCTAAACCCTAAACCCAGCCCTAAGCCCTATAACAAATCTGAAATGCCCTGAACAAAACCCAACCTGAACCTTCAGAAATTGAATTTTGACTCGGCATTCAGAAACCCCCACGCAAGTAAGAAGTCCCGGAACTCATTTATAGCCCCTCAATTTTGACACCAACCCAAATCCCGAGGAACGGGATTTGGTCTCGGGGTTCCCTTTCTAGAAGAGGCCAGCCCTTGAAAAAACCAGGCCCCCCAAAACAAGACTACAGCCCCTTCAAGCCCCAAACCCTCTGCCATAATATTTTTCGGCCCAAACCCTCTGCCATCATATTCCCCCCCCCCCCCCCCCCCCGCCGGAGAGATTGAATCAATCAAGAAGGGAATCTATGGCAAGTGAACATCAAACCCTAAGAAGCCCCTCAGTAATTAACCCCGAAACCCGAACCCCGAACCCAAAACCCTCAACCTTAAACCCTCCCTAAACCCTAAACCCTCAACCCCAAACCCTAAACCCTGAATCCTATAAAACCCCCAAACCCTCAACCTCCGAGCTCCCCTGCTTCAGGTCGGAGTCGGGCATGGCGGTGACCGTCTCAAAGAGGGGCTGCGCGTCCAAAAGAAGGAGCCGGTCCTCGGTTTAGGGTTTAGGGTTTAGGGTTTAGGGTTTAGGGTTTAGGGTTTAGGGTTTAGGGTTTAGGGTTTAGGGTTTAGGGTTTAGAGTTTTAGGTTTTAGGTTTTAGGGTTTCGGGTTTAAGGGTTTTAGGGTTCTGGGTTTTAGGGTTTAGGGCTTCCAACAGAAGGGCCCGATGATCGGTTAAGGGCCTCGGGTCTTAGGGTTTAGGGGTCTAGGGGCTTGGGGTTTTAGGGCTTTCTGTTTTAGGGGTTTAGAGATTTGGGGCTTAAGATTTAGGGTTTAGGTTTGTTTTTCGGGTGGGCAACCCATGAACTGGCCTCATAACGCCAAAAGCTTCAGTCTTGCGGAGGGGTAGGGTTCGTTCGAGCTTTGGGTTAGCCAAATTGATCTCCCGGCAACCCCTAAACCCTAACCCTAAACCCTAAACCCTAGACCCTAAACCCTAAACCCGAAACCCGAAACCCTAAACCCTAAACCCCCAACCCCCTAACCCCCTAACCCCCTGAGCGCGGTGCGGCCGCCGAGATGCACATGTCGACGCCCATCGGCGAGGGCTCACCTGTGACTGGCCCCAAACCCAAACCCCTGCAGAGAGGGAAGGTTGCGGGTCTAGACAAGAGCTTTTAGGGTGTAGTCGCCGGATACTTTCTTTAGTTGCAAGGGACTGGCGGGCTGACTTACATATGTGTAAAGTTGTATATGTAAATTTATACACGAACAAACAAATACATTATATATATATATACATAGTTTTACTTTTTGGTTTATATATCTTTTGAAATTATATACATGCGACGCAGGAAGAAGCTCTTAATACGATTTAGGGCTTAGGGCTTCGGGTTTAGGGAACTGCTTTCATGCACAAAAACTAAGTGTTCGGAAAGCCCGGGGCCTAATTGGGTGAAGAATCCTGGGACCTCCCTGCTCGTTACCTTAAAGTTCTAGAGGATCTTAAGAGCCCAGCACTGCAAAATTTCTTCTGCGCTCCCCCTCCCCCCCCCCCTCCCTAAAGCCTCAAGCCCAACTTCTAAACCCTGGTGAAAAGGGGTTTAGGGTTTAGGGTTTAGGGTTTAGGGTTTAGGGAAGGTGGGAGCGGTAAGGGGGGGAGGCTTAGTAGGTAGCGTCCTGTGAGTCCAGGCTTCAGGGTACAGGGGTTCGGGGTTTAGGGTTTTGGGTATGCGGACTGATGAAGTCGGTTCGGCGAAAGTGCAACATTAGCAACGGGTGCACTAGTATCGGAAATTATAGTCTGTCAAGTGTTGGGGTTTATGTAAGGCTCAGGGTTTTCGGGTTCAGGGTTCCAAGGCTCAGGGTCGAGGGTTTAAGGTTCAGGGTTTCGGGCTGTAAGGTTCGGGGCTCATGGGGGTTCAGGGTACAAGTTTAGGGTTTAGGGTTTAGGGTTTAGGGTTTAGGGTTCAGGGTACAGGTTGAAATCGCTGCCATCCACTTGCCTGACACGAAGTCTTCGGCCGTGCGAATGCCCAGGGGGGCCTCCGAACAACGCCATGCGGCAGGTGCTTGCTTCATGCGTACGCAGGAGTATTCTGCCTAAAAGCCCAGAAGCCCTGTGAGCCTCCCCCGTATAGTAAGACCCGACCCCTACGGCGCGTTAGCAACATTGCAGTACCGTAGCCCCCTCCCAACAAACCACCAAGCCTTGCAAGATTGAAGCCCCGAATGCCTCTAAGCCTTGAAAGCCATAAGCCGCAAACGCTTAACCAAAAAGCCCGCCTACTAAACCCTAATTCCTAAACCCCAAATCCTAAACCAATGCCCTAAACCCTAAACCCAAACGCCCAACCCTACTAAACCCTCAGCTCAAAGTCCTAAACCCTAAGCCCTCAGCCCTAAAGACATTAACGATACTAAAGACATTATTAAAAACCTTAAGGATATTAAGTCCTAAAAGCCCCTGTAAAGCCAGACTCGTGGGAGGCCTTGAAATTGCTTCGGCTCAGACCAGAGCCACCTGGAAACTGGGAGGTTGGTGGGGTTTGGGGTTTGGGGTTTGGGGCTTAGGGCTTAGGGCTTAGGGCTTAGGGCTTAGGGCTTAGGGCTTAGGGCTTAGGGTATTGGGTTTGGCGTCCAAGGCTTGGTGTTTGGGTTCAGTTTAGTGTTGAGGACAGTTTAGGCTCTAGGGTGCTTTCAGGCGGGAGTTTTCCCGTTTCGGCCTGACATGTAGGCCTGATTTAACTGATTCCTTGCATAGGCTTTATGAAAGCCTTTGACCTGGAAACTCCCCACCTGTAACTCTCCTTCATTAGGGCGAGGTGACCAGTCACCGTAAATTAGGGTTCAGGGTTTAGGGTTTAGGGTTTAGAGTTTAGGGTTTAGGGTTTATGGCTTCTGGCTTAGGGCGTCGTTTGACACAGGAACCAAGAACCCGAAGAGCACGTGCCACTGGGCTTCGTAGAAGGTCGTAGTGAGGGGCTCCCCTTGTTATACTAACTATACTTGGGGTGAAGGAGTTGCTTGGACCCCAAAGTATAATCTGAAACTTACACAAAATCCACCAAAAAAAACCAGTATTTCGCACACTTTAGGGGTTCCGGGCCCTAAACCCTAAACCCTAAACCCTAAAAAACTCTAAACCCTAAACGCCCACATTTGACATTCTAGCCAGGTCACGAGCTTCACCGCCCACGAGAAAGGGCGACAGGAGCACGGACAGGACCTAACTCTCGAGGACTCGCGGTTTCGAGTTTAATGGGATTGGGGTTTAGGGTTTGGGGTTTGGGGTTTGGGGTGTGGGATTTAGGGTTCAGCGTTTCAGGTTTAGAGTTTTGGGTTTCTAGTCTTTATGTAGGGCCGAAGGCCTGGACCCTCGACCCTCACCTCAGAGTAGGAACGAACACTGATCGAAGGGTCCCCGAAAATCACAGCATGCAGTCCATGGTTATGGGTAGTTTGCCAGGCAGGCGTAAACCCGAAACCCTAAACCGCAAGCCTAAACTATGTAGTCCATGGTTATGGGCAGTTTGGCCAGGCAGGCTTAAACCCGAAACCCTAAACCGCAAGCCTAAACCCTAGCTGAACATCGTCTGCGCTGGGAACTGAGCTGCGACAGATGTAGGGAGTTCCCCCCCCCCCCACCCCCCCCCCACTTACCTGGTTCATCGTTGGGATAGAAATAAAATTTAAATCTTATTCTTATTGAGTTTAAGTACCCTTAAACATGTAAAATGTTATCCCACTATGACAAAGTTACACGTTGAGGTATAAGCGACCTAACTTGGGTTGTAGGCATCAACTCGAAGTTTGTAAGTTCCCTTATACTGTTGGCCTAGTAAGGTGGCCCCTCGTGTAGTGGAATCATGGCCCACGCGCACATGCAGTCTCGGATAGCCATGGAGGTTCCTAAACCCTAAGAAGCCCTGCAACCTACAACCTAAACCGCCCTCATGCCTGCCTACCTTCTCTAAATCCTCGGCCCCAAACCCTTCCCGCAAAACACTAGACCCTAACCAAAACCCAGAACCACGTCTAAATTGGGAAACGCTAAAGACACCAAAAAGAACAACAAGCAAAACCATAAAGCCTCAAAACCATGAACCCTCACACTCTACCCCAAAGCTCCAATGTAGTATCTTTTTGGGTAGTATACCAGAATCCCCTATGACCTGCCCAAAAGCCCCAGACAACTCAACCCGAAACCCGAAACCCGAAACCCGAAACCCGAAACCCTAACCCCTAAACCCTAAACCCCAACCCTAAACCCTAAACCCTAAACCCTAAACCCTAAACCCTAATTCCCTTCGGCCCAGGCAGTGGATCGACCGGCGCCGGCGGAACCGACGGCGCAGACAACGGCAAAGTCGCCCGTCTCGGTGAGGTGGGGGGAGACCTGGGCGCTGAGAGTCGCACATACATAATCACACGAACAAAAGCTCAAGAACATATTCTTTATATATACAATATATATATATATAACCATACTATGTCTATATATATGTACATACATAGATGTGTGAGTATTTTTATGTTTGTAGGAAACAAGTACAGTTGTACAAGAAATATGCATGTATGTATGTATGTACGTATGTATGTGTGTCTGTACCAGTGGGCTCGAGGCTTATTAAGCGTATCCGAGGGCTATGAGCTGGTGGATCCACGTAAACCCTAAACCCGAAACCCTAAACCCGAAACCCTAAACCCTCAACCCTAAACCCTAAACCCTGAACCCAACCCCCAGGTTCCCGCGCATCGCCCTCACAGAGGCGCCAATCCTCGTCCATGAAGCGACACCTGTGATGATGGGGGGACTTAGAACCGAATAGAACCTCAATAAGCATATATGTATATATATATACATATGCATATATACATTCGTGTGTGTGTGTGCGTATATAGAGAGGGAGAGAGAGAGAGAGAGAGAGAGAGAGAGAGAGAGAGCAAGAGAGCAAGAGAGCAAGAGAGCAAGAGAGAGAAACATGCGTACATGAAGAATATCATATGTAAAAGGAAGGACATCGAAACAAGCATGTGTACGTTTATATATACATGGATGTGTATATACATATATACTGCGGCGGGACGAAGGTTCCTTGCACCAGAATGTCATTCGGGCCCCTGCTTACCCATAGACTTCCGACGGGAACCATGAAAGTCACAAAGCTTGCCCCATGCACCCTAAAACCCTAGAACCCTTGGCTTAGGGTGTAGGGGGGGAGAACTCACAGTTCTTCCGCCCTGGTGATGTAGCCCGGAATCCACAGGACTAAATCCCAAAAGTCCGAACCTGAAGCCATCAACCCGAAGACTCCTGCCATGCTCCCCGAACCCCACACCCTAAACCCTAAATCCTAGACCCTAAACCCTAAACCCCCAACCCTGAGCCCTAAACCCCAGCCCCTGAACCCTAAGTCCTAGACCCTAAACCCCAAACCCATGAACCCTAAATCCCAGACTCCAAACCCAAAACCCCAAACCCATGAATCCTAAATCCCAGACCCCAAACCCTAAACCCTGCGGGCCTAATAAAGGGCGGGCCCGGAGTGGGCACGGTAAACCTCAGTGCCAGAGTGCGCAGGGGTTGGAGGTTTAGGGCCGGCTGAGGTGGGTTTAGGTTTGGGTTTTGGGTTTCGGGTCTAGGGTTTAGGGTTTAGGGTTTAGCGTGCGCAAGACAACTCACTCATGGCGTTTTGACTCCCGTTAGTGAGGCCAGCGAGTCTGGTACGTGAATATGAAAAATTGTGTGAGAGGTGCGTGAGTTTGGTAGCAGTGAGTCTTGGTGAATCAGTGAGGTGAGTTGGTGACTCAAAGTGGTGAAACGTAGTTCGCAGGGTAAGGTGCGACAAAAGCTAAGAGAGTATGTTAAAGCGCCACAAATTTCTTGCCTAAAACCCTAAACCTGGTACACCCTAAACCCAAACAATTTAGGGTTCAGGCTTTATCGGCTTTCGAGTGACACTGCAGACGAACCAGTGCAAGAAAAAATGAGTCGCATGCTAACAAACATGTGAGGGAACCTGGTACAGACTCTGCCAACAAAACTCTGTGTCAGTGCTTGGGATATCCGGGCTGATCACAGACGTACTTGCAATGTTGTTGTGACGCAATCGTGTCCCATAAGCCACGAAACAGGGTGCGAACTTGTGTCTGTGTGTCGAGGATGTGGAGGAAGAGGAGGAGGAGGAGGAGGGCTCCACAAGACCTAGAACCCTGAACCATCAGTGCCGCGGCGTTCCCCTCACGATACCAACTATACTGAAGGCATTGCTGACCTAATCTTGTCTGCCTGGTTCTACATGTCACCCGAAGCCATAACCCTACTGGACTTCTGCGTCTGAGGCAGCCGCGATTTCTTCTTTGCAGCCGTATGGCTCCCACTTCCTATAGCACAGGGTTTGGGGTTGCAGGTTCAAGGTTGCAGGATGGAGGGTTGAGAGGTTAGGGAGGGTTGAGGAATTCAGGGTTAAGCGGCGCAAGGGAACCCTAAACCCCAAACCCTAAACCCCAGACTGTCAACGGTTTTGGGGCCCCTGAACCACGACATCGCGATGCCAACTCCAGTGGGGCGGGTGGGGGAGGGGGATCGGAGCGAGGTTTTCAGGTTTAAGGTGCTCAATCGACTGTGTCGCTAGGGTGTTTAGGGTTTAGGGTTTAGGGTTTAGGGTTTAGGGTCGCGGGGTAAAGAAGAACAAATAATGAGATTCGCTACTGCACGAAATACATCCCGGAGCTCCCCAGATGACTGGCTCCTCTGCAGTACCTTGTTGGGGTGGTATACCAGAAGCCCCTATAACTAGCCCAAAATCCGCAGAGAACCTAACCATAAACCCTGAAACCCTAAACCCTAGAAGTCTAAGGTTTCAAGTAAGACCGGCGTGCCTCCTTTGCCTGCAGCGGAGTCGTGTGGCCTCGCCAACTTCGGAACCCCTACTACCAGACCGCCCCAAGACACAACCTAAACCCTAAACCCGAAACCCGAAACCCTAAACCCTAAACCCAACAGGGTACCCTTAGGCCCTACAGGGGTTTAGGGTTCACGGTTTCGGGTTTCAATTCAACGTGCAACACTTTTGGCAGAGGTGCTGATGGCAGTATGCAGGAGCACGGAAACGAAGGTTTACTAGGGTGTGGGTTGCCGAATAGTTTGTCACGAGTGCCCTTAAGAACACAAGCAGAGATTAGGTCTACAGGTCCCTGGAAGTACAGGCAATGTTTGCGGTGTGTGGTGCGTAGTAGCTTAGGGTTCTCAGTGCAGGGCTGAGGAAATCGAACATTCTTGCTTGTGCTGGACTTTGTTTCTGCCACCCCAAGACCCTCCAGCATGAAACCAGAACCCGAAAGCCTAATCCTAAACCCTAAACCCTGCAGGTTGAAGACTTTCTGGCTTCAAAGGCTGCTGAAGCCGCCCTAAACCCTAAACCCTAAGCCCTAAGCCCTCAACCCTCAACCCTAAACCCTAAACCCTAAACCCTAAGCCCTAAGCCCTAAGCCCTAAACCCTAAGCCCTAAGCCCTAAGCCCTAAACCCTAAAACCCAAACCTGCAACGCTATTCCCTGAAATCTCCGGTCCCTTCCCAGAGCTTGGACTGTTACGGTGTAGGGCTTAGGGTTGTATAGGGTTTAGGTTTAGGGCTTAGGGTTGTATAGGGTTTAGGTTTAGGGTTTAGGGTTTAGGGTTTAGGGTTTAGGGTTTAGGGTTTAGGGTTTAGGGTTTAGGGTTTAGGGTTTAGGGTTTAGGGTTTAGGGTTTAGAGCTTTATAGGGTTAAGGTGCTAGAGTTTGAGGGCTTCAGGTTTTAGGGTTTAGGGTTTTAGGGTTTAGGGATTTAGGGTTTGGGGCTTCAGGGTTAAAGGACCCTTCAAGCCTTGCCCCACGCGTCTCAGCGCGGTCGCTGTTGTCCGTCCTGGCACTTGATGCTTTAGGGATCGTGGAGGCCAGGGTTTAGGGTTCAAGGTTTAAGATTTAGGGTAAGTTTAGGGTTTAGTGACATTTAGGGATTGTGGTACGGTTCTGCTGCAACCTTCCTCATCCTCGCACCCGAAACATACTCGCATTCTAAAACGTTCGTCTCGCATCCGGCACCCTTGGCGCCAAACATGTCTAAACCCTAAACCCTAAACCCTAAACCCTAAACCCAGGAAGCCTCGACACCTCCCACCTCCAAATCCTAAGCCCCGACGCCCAAACCCATGAGCCGACGCTCAATCCTAAATCCTAAATCGACTATCTCATAAGCCCCTGTAAACCCTCTACATCCCCAAACCCTAAACCCTAAACCCGGAACCCTAAAAACAACCTCCAAACCAGTAAACCCATGAGCCCAGGAGCCCCAAGAGATCTAGCACCCCAATCCGATGAAGCCCCCTATAAACCTTAAACCCGGAGTCCCCAAACCCGAAACCCTGAGTCCCCAAACTCTAAGGGTAGGGTTTAGGGTTTAGGGTTTAGGGTTTAGGGTTTAGGGTTTAGGGTTTAGGGTTTAGGGTTTAGGGTTTAGGGTTTAGGGTTTAGGGTTTATTGTTTAGGGTTTAGGGTTTAGGGTTTAGGGTTTAGGGTTTAGGGTTTAGGGTTTAGGGTTTAGGGTTTAGGGTTTAGGGTTTAGGTTTAGGGTTTAGGGTTTAGGGTTTAGGGTTTAGGGTTTCAACGGGCTCTTGGTATAGGCCCCTAATTGAGGCGACCTTGAATTTCTCCTTGTAGACCCTATGCAACCCAAGGGCCCATACTTCAGAAACCATTTACGGAAGGCAAAGGACCATCTTAAGGGACCATGCAGCACTGTGAGTGTCAACGGGAAAATCGGCGAGATAATGAGCCATCAGCTTGATGTACTGATAGTAGCGCAACTTCAAGGAAAACGTGGAGCGATGCAAAGTATTGGTGCTTGTAGACCAAGAATTGATTTCAGCATGCAACGCTTCGTTGCTGGAAGTGCCACAAGGCAGAAAGTGAAGACGCTGTTTCGGCATAGAGTGCCGAACGCGGATGTTGTTCATCAGCCGCTCGAGTCTGACAGGGGCGCATGCCGCCCAAACGACTTCAACAACATCTCTTACCCTTAGACAAACCCTAAACCCGAAACCCCAAAGAGTCTGCCTAAACCCTAAACCCTAAACCCTAAACCCGAAACCCTAAACCGTAAACCCTAACCCTAACCCTAAACCCTACACCCTACACCCTAAACCCAAACCCTACATCCTAAACCCCTACGTAAGTCCGTAGAAGCTTCAAGGATTTTTCGGATTTGTTGTGGTCCGGCTTTCGTCTGAAGGGAACTTGAGGGTTCAATATTTCTTGGGCTTAGGGTTGTTGTGGGGTTTAGGGTTCAGGGTTTAGGGTTTATGGTTTAGGGTTCAGGGTTAGGGTTTAGGGTCAGGGTTTAGTGTTAGGGGCTTTTTATGGTTTAGGGTTTAGGGTTTAGGGTTCGGGGTTTAGGGTTTAGGGAATTAGGGTTTAGGGTTTAAAGTATCCGGTTTTGTCGAGTGCTTACGCGATTTTTTAGTTATTTTGAGAGCTTCGTCTGTGTTGTGTTTTATGGCCTACCCTGAACCCTAGAAACCCTACAAACCCTCAAACAAGCAGAGTAAAAGCAAAAAACCTATAAACCCTAAAACCCCAGCAAACCCTAAAAACTCTAAACACCCCCCCCCCCTATACAACCTGCAAAACCCTAAACCCTAAAACGCTCGAAGCCTCAACCCTCAGCCATAAACCCTAGAACCTAACCCTAAACTCTAAACCCCAAACCCTAAACCCTAAACCCCAAACCCTAAACCCTAAACCCCAAACCCTAAACCCTAAACCCCTATAAACCCTGAAGTAGGTTGCGGACTGCCTCTGGCTCGACGGCTCCGGAGCCTGCCACGGGCGGGAATCCTACAACCCCTCCAAGCACCACTCTTCGAACTGAGACACCCTAAGTCCTTTAGGGTTTAGGGTTTAGGGTTTATGGTTTAGGGTTTAGGGTTTAGGGTTTAGGCCTAAAGGGTAGGGTGTAGGGTTTATGGCCATAATGCCGGAAACCCCAAACCCCAAGCCCTTATACACATAATAGTACGATGTATCAGACATGCAATACAACAACATATGGCATAGTACAACCGAAGCTCTAGCAACATGTAGAACATTCTTGTCTGCGATCAGTTAGTGTTCAGAGTATAGGGCCTCACCCCAAACCCTAAACCCTAACCCTAAACCCTAAACCCTAAACCCTAAACCCTAAACCCTAAACCCTAAACCCTAAACCGGAGCAGTGCTAGCCATGTAGCGTAGTGATTCATGGGCACCGGAAGGGTCCTACAATGCACTGCCGGGCTCTTGGGCCTTACAGCCCAAAGGCAGCAGCTAAGCCCTAAGCCCCTAAACCCTAAACCCTAAACCCTTAACCCTTAAGCCCTAAGCCCTTAGGGTGGTAAGGACAGGGTCTCGAGTCTGTCGCTTCTCTGCAAAAGGGACGAAGCTTAGAGCAAGCCTGAACCCTGAACCCCTTAACCCCTAAACCCTAAACCCTAAACCCTAAGCCCCAAACCCCAAACCCCAAACCCTAAACCCTAAACCCCCAAAGCTTATAAATCCTAAGCCTAAGTTCTGGCTACAGAGCTTCGGGATTGGTTCATCATGGGACAAGGGAATGACCGTGGCAAACGGCAAGGTACTGTATTTATTTCACCGAGACCCTAAACCGCAGACCCCCAACCCGAAACCCCAAACTCCACAAACCCTAAAACCGAAACCCTAAACTCTGAAATAACCCTAAAGCCTCAAAATTAAACTAAACACAAGCCTTCCCGCTCAACCCCTTACCCTTGGTGGCCTTCATGCCTCCCGGTCGTGTGACAATCTGCACCTCTGTCCGGGCCAGGGCTTAGGGTTTGGGGTTTGCGGCTTAGAGTCGGGGATTTAGGGTTTAGGGTTTAGGGTTTGGGGCTTGGGATCTATTGCTTGGAGTGTGGTTTAGGGGAAGCCCCACCCTACATCGAGAAATTAGCCTCCAAGCCCTAGGCCCCAAGCCCTAAACCAAAAAAACCCAAACCCTAAACCCTAAACCCTACACCCTAAAGCCTAACCCTTACCCTAAACCCTAAGCCCTAAGCCCTAGGCCCTAAACCAAAAAACCCCAAACCCTAAAGCTGCATCTGCTCGCTGCAGTCAGCTCGGGGCCGGAAACTTTTTTAAAAGCCCTGAGAGAACCCTCAACGCGTCACAATAACCCCTATATACACGCCCGAATACACACACAGACACAAAGAATTCAACAACAAGAAACAAAAATGCCCCTAAACGTCCGAAACAATCACTGCGATTAACCCTAAAAAGCCCAGTGCAAAACAAACAAGCCCAGTCAACTAGACCCCTGCAAACATCCGGAGCGGGCGCAAGAACAACCACAACCAACCTGAAGAACACCCAACAATCCATAAGAACCAACACCTCAAACTTTACAAGAATGAACAATAGCCGAACCGAAAGACCAAAATCCAAAAGCCAAAAAGCCTAAACCCTAAACCCTAAACCCTAAACCCTCCGAGGCTCCGGCAGAAGGCCGGTGATCAGAGCCTTGGCAGCGAAGCTGAAGCTTGGCACTTCTCCCCCCCCCCCCCCCCGGGTGGGCTGCTTGGGGTCTAGGGTTTAGGGTTTAGGGTTTAGGGTTTAGGGCTTTGGGGCTTTGGGGCTTTAGTGTTTAGAGCCGGGGTTCTCGGACCTGTTCAGGGCTTATGTATGGTTTCGAGCGCCTGTACGGTTTCAGGGTGTAGGGTCTAGGGCAAGCCCTAAAGAAACGTTGTGGGTCGAGCCCGTTCTTCTCCAGAAAAGGTAAACTTAGACCTTTGTGCCCGGGTTTCACAATGAAACCACTCTACCCACTTCTACAGTCCTTAGAAATCTGTGTGAGCATGTGTCTGTAGAAATGCCTTTCAAGCCCTGTAAAAGGTACATTTTTTGTGTGAATATATATATATATAATATGTATGTAGAACGTTCGGCTAGCTATCTCTGTCTGCACCTCTTTCTGTGTCCACCCATCTGTCTATGTACCTGCCTGCCTGTCCACCAATCCGCCGATCGATCTGTGTATCGATCTCTCTCTATGCACTTCATCTACCTGACATATGTGAAATGCATAGAGTACTCCCCCCAACCTCCCCCCCGCGCACCCAGACTATACTCGTACTTGACCGTATGACTGTGACAGTGTAAGGGAAGTACCCTAAAGCTTATTCATACGAAGGCTGAGCTTTGCTTTGCTTTCCGTGTGGAAGCTGGGGGGGGGTGGGGTGGGGGTGTAGGGGGGGGTTTAGGTTTTGGAGAGGAAAGCCTCCATCTTGCATCCTGTCATCATCGCCCGAAGGAACGTTCTACGAGGGCTGCTGATGTCTGCGCGGATCAGGTGCATGGGACATTCAGGACGAATGCAACTAACGAAGCCCTAAACCCTGACCCTAAACCTTACACCCTAGTGTTGAGTTCTTCAGCGTTGAAAGGTTAGGATTTAGTGCCCATGGCGCATCGAACCCTCAACCCTAAACTATACTCATATGAGTCTTTCTACTCCCAAAACAGGCTTACTACTTTTCATTTTCCTTGTGGAAAATACAACAGAACTCCTAACGAGACTCTAGTAGCTCGACCCCGGCCCCAGAGACACGCGGCCAGGTGCGACATTTTGCGCCCAAGCAGCAACGAAAAGGCGTCTGCCTCGTGTTTTTGGCTACGAGATTCAGCCGGCTCTTCTGAAAGGTTTAGGGTGCATAGCGTTGAATGGGTTATCTTCGGTTGCAAAAACTTTGCTTCAAGGGGGTGAATAAGGGAACCCAAAGCCCCCCAAAAGGGAACCAGGGTACTCCTGGGCATCCTAGTTGTAACTGGGAGGTTCACAGCAACCCTAAACCCTAAACCCTAAACCGGCTGCCCAGTTCAACAACGCATCACCGGCTGCGCAGCACGAAGAGCGTGGTCAGCGCGATCATGCTTGCAGCAAGCACGGGCAACCTGGGCTGCGTGTTTGTCTGTTTGTCTGTTTGTCTGTAGGTTTAGGGTTTAGGGTTGAGGGTTTAGGGTTTAGGGTTTAGAATTTAGGGTTTAGGGTTTGGGGTTTAGGGTTTAGGGAAACCCTAAACCCTAAAACCTAAACCCGAAACCCTAACAAGCCAAGTCGCCAATTCTCAGAGGGCCATGTGCCTTCCGACCGGCGCATCTCCCTTTTCCAAGCGTCCAGATGCGCCTTCGCCTGGGCTTTTTTAGGGCTTCAGGGATGTTTTTAGGGTTTAGGGTTTAGGGTTCAGGGTGCGGTGCGGGTTTGCAAGGTGCAGGAGTCTACCTCAAGGCTCCAAGGTAGTTCCTTTTCGTTTTACTCGGTTCCTACACCCGGCTTCAGGGTTTAGGGTTTAGGGTTCGGAGTTTAGGTTGAAACTGTATATAGACCCTACACATGGGTGGTTGCCAAAATTAGGGCTCATTTTGGGCCACCCTAAATATTCGGTGCCGGATTACATTAGGGACCCCAAAAAGGGACCATACATAAATTTGACAGCCGCCAAAATCAAGCCTGAACTCCCCAAAGGAGTTTAGGGTTTAGGGTTTAGGGTTTAGGGTTTAGGGTTTAGGGTTTAGGGTTTAGGGCTCAGGTGCGTCGGCTTGAAAACAAGCGTTTACTGTTCAGGCTCCATCAAGTCGGCTAAACACCCTTAAGCACTACAGGACGCGGGCCAACCCTAAACCCAATCAACCCAATAAACCCAATAAACCCCATACACCCCATAAACCCCACAAACCCCATAAACCCCATAAACCCCATAAACCCCATAAACCCCATAGACCCCATAAACCCAATAAACCCAATAAACCCCATAAACGCCATAAACCCCATAAACCCAATAAACCAAATAAACCCCATAAACCCCATAAACCCCATAAACCCCATAAACCCCATAAACCCCATAAACCCAATAAACCCAATAAACCCAATAAACCCAATAAACCCAATAAACCCAATAAACCCAATAAACCCTAAACCCTAAACCCAATAGACCTTAAACCCTAAAAGGGCCTAGATCCTAGAAGCACCCTAGAGGCTCTCTTGTTGGGGAACTCAGCGGCAGAGGTTTCAGGGCCTCAAGAAGGGTACTTCTTGGCGGTCATGGCAGGGAATACCCTGATAGCACAAAAGCCCGCATGATGACGGCCCAGGCCCCCATGGTCCACCCCTGGAATTTGGGTCTGGAGTTTAGGGCAAAGGGTTTAGGGTTTAGGTTTAGGGTTTAGGGTTTAGGGTTTAGGGTTTAGGGTTTATAGGGTTTAGGGTTTAGGGTTTAGGGTTTAGGGTTTAGGGTTTAGGGTTTAGGGTTTAGGGTTTCAAAGCCCGAACAACCCTAAGCCAGCGAAAGAGGAACGACTGTCCACGTGCAGGCCCCGGGGCATAGTGCGGCTTCAACGAGTCCGTGGCTTCTTTCGTCGCCTCTCCCGTTGCCCCAAACACCCGACCTTGACCTCTTCACACGGGGCTGGCGGTCCATATTTTACTTGGAGGTGCATGGCTCTTATTAAACCACTATAACTGTACTTCTAACCCACTTCTATGCCCCTTCAATGCCCGAATATGGTTGTAAGTACAGCTATATGTACAGTTAGACTTGGTTAACAAGTACCTGAAAACCTCCAAGTAGACCTTGGGACATGGTCTACTGCAACTCAAGAAGCCTCGCTGGAGCACACGACCGCCCACCGCCCGCCTTGTTAAGACGCCGCCCCTGACAAGCAAACCCTAGCAGTTGATCCCTAAACCCTAATACAGGGGCCTTAAAAATTCGAATAGGGATTTGGGGGGGTTATTCTTGTATAATTATACAGGGGCCATAAGGGGATGGTATCAGTCATTATTCCGACCCCTATATTAACCTCCCCAAAAAAGCAGCCCACCAAGCACCTTGGCCGTGGCATCGTCCACCAGGAGCCTCAGCTGCAATTGACGTCAAAACCATAGAGCCATAACTTTCCCTTCTGCGCTCTATACTAGGGTTTATAAGGTTTAGGGTTTGGTTCCCACCTCAAGAGAACCTTAATCAGGCTTAATTATCCCGAAATAGCCTTCACTATGGGGGGGCACCTTGGGGGGGGGGGGGGGGGGGGGGGGTGGGGGAGTATAGAGGGGGATAGTAAGGGATTGGGATGACAATTGAAATCTTGGCATGCTTCCCTGTACTGAGGATAGGTGAGGAACACTCTAAAGCCTAAAGCCTAAACCCTAAACCCTAAACCCTAAGCCTACATCTAAGGGAAGTTACGTGGTCCCTTAGTCTGGGCCCTTCTAAGGGTACCCCTAATATGCCCCTGATATACCGATACAAATTAAGGGCCCATACATCAGAACCCTTTAAAGGAAGTAAGGGACCGTATTAAGGGCCCATGAAACTACCCTTAGAGGTGCGGGGTTGAAACCCTGCACCCTAAACCCTAAACCCTAACCCTACACCCTAAACCCTAAACCCTAAACCCTAAACCCTAAACCCTAGGTTCTGAAAGCCCTTTTTCTAGCTGCCCTACCAGCCTTTTGCCTAGCAGCAGCTCCTGTCCAGTGGAGGCAGCCAGCACCTGGATCATCGCTGCCCTTTCCAGGTAGTAGAGGTCGTCGAAGGCCTGATAGGTTTAGGGTTTGGGTTTTTGGGTGTAGGGTTTAGGGTGTAGGGTTTAGGGTTTAGGGTTCAGGGTTCAGGGTTTAGGTTTGGGGTTTAGGGTTTAGGGTCGAGGTGAGTCTCAGTTGCAGGGCTCAAGACATCGCATGGGTCTGTTGAGAGTTGTGATGTTTTTCCTTGGCAGCTTTGAGGACAAACTTTCCGTTTCAAGCGTCGGTCGGAGTTTGACGCACGGGGGGGGTGGGGGTCATGGACCAAAATTAGCTCGTGAAGAGCGCGCGGTGCCTGTCGGGGCCTTGTTTGAAGCGTCTTTGGAGGGTCTTAAAAACCCTTTAGAGGCTTTTGGAAGCCTTTTGGAGACCCCCACATAGGGGGAGCACCGCTTGATCAGAAGGTTTGGGCTACCGGCATTCTAGGGCGACCTGACGGGGCTTTGCCAGAGAGCTCCGTCGCCAGCCGGTGGCTTCTGGTTCCGGAGCCCCTAAACCCTGAACCCTGAACCCTAAACCCTACACCCTAAGCTCCCTCAGCCTGCCAGCTTCGGTGCGTGTGCCCTGCTCGACGGCCCCGGGGCTCACTCAGTTTAGGGATCGGAGGAACCCTCCTGCAAACCCCAGGCAGGCGCGGTGGCACATTCATAGCCCGCAGCACGAAGCCAGCAGTTGCTAATCGGCTATGCCCCTTTCGACCCTAAATACTAAGCCCCTAAGTGCCCTAGCCCAAAAACCCGAAATACCCTTAACCCAAAGCCGTAACACCCAACAACATCCAGCACATTGAAAGCCCTCAAAACCCCAAAAACCTACAGGCCCCGAAGCCCGAAAATCAAAACGCCTTACATGCTGAAAAAAGGGCCTGAATCTTGGTAGCCCAGTAACCATATCATAGCAAGGCTGCCCTATTTGGAACTCTATTTGCAACAGCACCTAGCAAAAAAAACCCTGAAAAACCACACAAACCTTACAAGACCGAAGCCCTGAACCCTAAACATCGCAAATCTTGCAAGACCTGAATAAAGCCTAAACCCTGAACCCTAAACCCTACACCCTGAACCCCAAACCCTAAACCCTAACCCTAAACCCTAAACCCTAATGATCTGACCTCGGCGACCGTGGCACCACAAACGATGACGCCGTGGTTGCGGTGGAGGAGTGCCAGCTTGTTGTCCATGGCCTGTCTTGTATAGGGTTTAGGGTTTAGGGTTGCGGACTTGACAGTTTCTTAGTGCTGTATACTTAACACCCTGAACCCTAAACCCTAAATCCTAAACCCTAAACCTAAACCCTAAACCTAACATTACTGTTTGGTTTTAGGGTGTAGGCGTTCGGTCGTTCGTAAGCCCCAAAAAAGTGTACACTTTCAGTTGTACCCCAAAAAGTGTAAAGTGTGCTCACTCAGACACTAAGAAGGGGTCGAGACTTAAAGTATGGCATATGGACCTTTTGCTTCCTATGCAGTTGAGCCTTCGCCAAACGGTTCCCCTCATCCTCTTCGCACACGAGGCCGTGGTACACTGGGTCGTAGGCCACGTCATCGTAGAAGCGTAGGCTGTTCCTGGGGCTAAACCCTAAACCCTAAACCCTAAACCCTCAACAACGAGTGGGAGCCCGAGTGCTCTAAAGGATATCGAGGCCTCTACGCCTCCAACACATTCTCCGCCCTGTCTTAGCCTTTAGGCCATGTTTGTCCCTAACCCGAAATCCTAGAGCCTGAACTCGAAAACCCTAAGCCCAAAACCCGAAACCCCAAACCCGAAACCCTACTAGCCCTAGAAGCCGAGTAAGCCCACTCTATGGTTCCCCGAGGCTTCATATCTCGAGGCCTAAGATCATGCTTTTCAGCTCTTTGAGCCCTAAACCCTAAGGGTTCATGTACCTTATTATTGAATACTTGGGCCCCAAAGTCCCTATATCGGAAGTACTTTAAGGCCCAAGTATTCTTTATTTAGATACATGGGCCCTTAGGGCAAAACCCTGAGCCCTACGAGCTGCACAAGCTTAAGGATTCGAGATGGAGTTCCGTGAAATTCCTTTCTTGAAGAGGGTTCGAAGTCGAGTTTCAGTAGGCCCCATCGAAACCCCATCGAGATCTCATTCCATTCCAAGATATGGGGTTGTAGCACTGAGCCCTAACCCTGAACCCAAAACCCAGCCCTAAATCTTTAACAACTCTGAAGGTCCAGTCCGCCCTCACCCCCCAAAAAAACGACGAACCTTTTTTCTGACTTAACCACCCCTTTTCAAAACACTCCCCCCCCCCCCCCCCCCCCCCCCATTAAAAAAAACACACACATTAGATCATAATCCGTATAAGTAAACAAGGCCCTTGGCGTGCCCTCCAAAAAACCTTGAACCCTCATCCCGAAAACCCAAACCCGAAACCCTAAACCCTAAACCCTAAACCCTAAACCCTAAACCCCCCAATGTGCCCCAACTACTGGGTATTTCCCAAAATTATGCAACTCGAGGGCAATTTACAGCTCTGCTTTATCCCTAAACCCTATACCCTACAAGCAACTAACGGCAAAAAGGCACCACTGGACTTCCCAGATCAAACCATATCAAAGCCAACCCTAAACCCTAAACCCTAAACCCTAAACCCTAAACCCTAAACCCTATAGACCCCAAACCCTAAACCCTAAACCTTAAACCCTAAACCCTAAACCCTAAACCCTAAACCCTAAACCCTAAACCCCCCCAATGTGCGGCGCCGGGATCTGGTTGCACATCTTCAGTGGGTGCTCCTCGCTCTTCGTGGCCACGCAACACAAAGCAGTCGCGTAGGGCCTTTGCTTGCGCTGCACAGCAGTAGCAGTAGCAGTAGCAGTAGCAGCAGCAGTAGCAGTAGCAGTAGCAGTATAGCATCAGTAGCAGTAGTAGCAGCAGTAGTGGGTCTTTCAAGCTTGAAAACTCAGGATGAAGTTAGGTGTTCTGCATCGAAATTCATCGGAGATGCATGTGGGTATGAAGCACCACGGCGTAGCGCCGTGGGTCCAGGTCGTGGATGGCGCGGTGGATCTCAAAGGCAGATATCTCGCAGTTGCCGCGCCCTTCCCAGGAGCAGGCTGGGAGCATAACACTCGGCAGTACAGCACAACTATCTGCAATCTACACCATCAACCTGAATCCTAAACCCTAAACCCTAAACCCTAAACTAAACCCTAAACCTGTGACATCCGCCTGCAAGGACTGTGCCATCATGAGCCACCTTCAGCAGCTTGTCTGGAGTCACTTCCTGGGATTGTATATGGAGGCGTTCGATAGGGGCCTTTCCCTAAGGCTCCAAGTATACAAACAATACCTACATTGGGGTCGAAAGTCGGTAAATAATACCTACTTTGGGCTATTTGGAGCCTTAGGGTTTCTTGGACATGCCACAAAGGGTTTTTATTGAGCTTGACATCTCTGCCTTTTTTCCGCTTTTCAAAACCTTCCTCAATGGGGCCGTAGGTGGAGGAAAAGTCTGCTGAACTTCCAGAGCCTAAACGGTTCCGCCCTCATGGCTCGATACGGCGACCTGAAATTGTAGAAGTCTCCCCACGTTGTGCTTATGGTTATAGACGACCTACACCCCTGAACCCCGATCCTACATCCTAGCTTCAGAGTATACACCCCAGGGTGTGCGTAAGGTTGAACTGTTCAGCGTGGACCCTATACCCTCCAGCCACGCATCCCACTTCAACAGCACAACTCAACGACACACAACACACATAACATAGCACAGCAAAAAACATATCAGGACATACCATGCTGTTGCGCAGAATAGTAGATAGCAACAGTTAAAGCAAAATCGTCAACAACATGTCACGGAGCAGCTTGTAATACTAGCCCTGAATGCAAACACACGCATGGGCACAACATGGCATATTTCAAGAAACCGGAATAGCAGCGACACAAACACAAATCGAGAAGGTTCAAGAGTTGGGGAGCAGCTGTCCGTAAACCCTAAACCCTAAATCCTAAACCCTAAACCCTAAACCCTAAACTGAGGGCGGCGCAAAACTTCAGCACTAGGGCAGCATGCCAAACTGCGTCCGACACCCGGTGGCGGCACAATACAGAGTATAAAGATAGAACACCGTGTCATCTAGCGAAGAAAACAATGGTGATTTTGGGGTTTAGGGTTTAGGGTTTTTTGGTATATCTTCTACAAAGTGCCCAACAGCATATGCCATGGCAAGCTGCATCTGAAACTGATCCTAAAGCCTAAATCCACACACCCTTATCCCATAACCCAAGCCCTAAACCCTAAACCCTAAACCTTAAACCCTAAACCCTAAACCCTATAATCCAAGAGGCTGACCAGAGGAGCCCATGCGGGATTACCAGGAACTGGTCGTCACGGCCCGGAATCATGGCCTCAAAGCTCAGTATGGGCACTGTAGCGGGGTTTAGGGCTTAGGGCTTAGGGGCTGCGAGCTTAGGGCTTAGGGTCAATCGGGCTTGTGGGAATGAAGGTTTAGCATTTTGTGAAACTTAGGGGTTAACTAGATTTTAGGGTATCAGTAGCTTGGGGGGCTCTGGACTCAGAAGGGTTCCCACCTTGACTTAAGGAATCTACCTCAATGTTAGATAGGCTCTAGGAGGTAGGGGTCAAGTTTGCGGCACATTTCTTAACTAAGGGGTATTGAGCTTTCTGGGTTCAGGAGTTTAGGATGCAGGGTTAACGTGGGTTTCGAGTCGAGTCTAGGGCCGAACATGCACAAGACATGAAGTCCGATCCCGCGAGCGTACGTTTTGGGGCTTAGGCGTCCGAGGGCGCCGGTCGCCAAAAAGAAACTACATTGGAACCTTCAGGTAGGGTTTACAGGAAGGAGGTGTGGGCGTGGGCAGGTCGAAGTGGTGGGCAGCGAAACCTAAACCCTAGACCCTCAACCCAAAACCCTAAACCAGAACCTAAGCCCAAGCGCTGTCAGATGGTTGCAGACGCCCTCATTGAGACCCATCCGATGGCAAAGCCGGTAAACGGCCGCCAAGTCCTGGTTTTCGGGTTTAGCTTAGGGACCCTAAGCCCTAAACCATAAACCCTTAACCCTTATACCCTAAGCCCTAAGCCCTAAACCTGATAGGGTTTGCTTCTTAAGATTGAGGGCCACCTCCTGCGTCTCTGAATCCTACACTTTGACAAAGGGCTTAGGTTTGGGGATTTGGGCTTTTGGGGTTCGGGGTTGAACACCCCCCCCCCCCCAACCAAAAAAAAAATACGTCTGAACAAAGAACCCGAAACCCTAAACCCCAAACCCTAATTGGAGAACGCTGCGCAGGTTTGGGGGGCATCAGGTTGTAAGTCTCCAAGATGGCTCCATACAGTCATACATGCTCCCCCAACCCTAGATTTGCAAACTACAAATTTGCGAACTCGGCCAAATAACCTCACATGCATGAACACAGAATAACAATAACACTCTGATCTGAGATGTTTTGAATCATCCCCTCTCTCTCTCTCCCTCTCCCTCTCCCCCTCTCTCCCTCTCCCTCTCGCCCTCTTTCATAATCTCTTTCTTTCGTTCCTTCTCTCCCTCTCTCTCTCTCTGTATTCTTCTACAATTTGAAAATTATTATTTGTTGCGTCTCTTTGCTTTTCTCTCTTTCTCTCTCTCTCTCTCTCTCAACTTCACTCCCTACATGCGACCCTAAACCTTTAAAAGTGAAACCTACACCCTGCTGTACACCGCAAGCCCACGTGTCCATGTAAACCCGACGCAGCCCTTGAGATTTGTGATGGCTCCCTCTTGATTCCGGTCGGAGGTGGGGACAAAGAGCCTCCGTGGTTCTAAGTAACGTATTCGGTGCCATGTAAGGGCCTTAAAGTTTAGGCTTTAGTGGTTCTAAGTAAGTAATTATTTTGTGACCTGTAAGGGCCCTTAAAGTTTAGGGGTTAGGGGGATATGAGGCAGCGAAACCCCCCCAATTCCCGATAACGAACTGTAGGTACTACTCACCCTCAACAGTGATCCCCGTACTACCCTACCTAGGTTTAGGGGAAGGGTGTCTTAGGTTACTCTGCTTAAAACTCATTTAGGGCCCTTACAACTCTAGGCACCAAAACCCACAACCCAAAACGCAAGCCCGAAACCCGAAACCCTAAACCTTACCAAGCCCTCACCCCCCCCCCCTTCACTGTAGGCTCCTAGGACTTGAGGGTTTCAAGGCGAATTTCTTCGGCCCTCGAAGAAAACTCCTACTTTTTGGCGCCTTTGGGGCCTGTTTTGGGGGCCCAAAAGCCTCGGCTCTGGAAAGCCGGGAAGGGGGGGGGGGTTAATATTTGTTGGGGGATTTAGGGTTTAGGGGCTTAGGGCCCCCCGCCCGCAGTCCTCCCTAACAGACGCCTCCGTTAAGGCAGCGGGCCGCGCCATGGCTGCGAAGTCGCGGGTCGGCAAACGCCCCCAAGGCTGGCGCTAGAGCTGCGCCTTCGGGTTTGAAAGCCCGGAGGTAGCCCTGACAACTTGCTGGAGATGAGGATTTCTCTAAGTTGTTTGGCGCCCGTATCCTCGGGTCGGCGTGAACAAACAGCATGTCTGGACCGCGCTGCGGGGCACTGAACATACGGCAGAGAGGTGGGTCTGGGGGATCGTACGTTGACTGCGCAGATGCTCGTCAAGCCTGGGCAGTGCGAGCGATGTGCTAGCAATGCGGGCTTCGGCTTTCGGGGTTTCGGGTTTAGGGTCTAGAGTTTTGCGTTTAGGGCTTGGGAATGTGCAGGCGACTGCTGAACAAGCCAGTACGGATAGAATCGAAGACTCTCCCTTGAACACTCTGTAGCCAGTGGCTTCTCAAAAACGTTATTTCATGGCCTTGAGGCTCTCTTAGGGTAGTTACATGGTCCCTTATAGGCCCTTAAAGGGGGCCCCTTTTATACCCCTTATACCCTGCACACATGAAGGGCCCATACTTCAGACCCTGTAAAGAGGTAAGGGACCATATTAAGGGCCCGTATAACAACCCTTCGAGGCTCCTGGAAACCCCAAACCCCATACACAAACACTATAAACCCTACAGACCTTCATAAACCTTACAGTGGGTTAAGGTTTGGGGTTTCGGGTTTAGGGCTTGCATATTGCTGTGTTCAGGCCCACTGTGTCATTGCGACTTTGCCAAAGCTCTGATACTGTTCAGGCCCTCATCATTCTTACGCCTAGGGGTTGCCATAAACACTGGAACCCTAAACCCTGAACCGCTAAACCCTAAACCTTTCACACATGAACCCCTGAACCCCTCAACCCTAAACCTCACACCCCTGAACCTTAAACTCCCAACCCTTACACCCAAACCTTATTAAACCGCTAAACCGTAAACCCCAAAACCGTTGGCCCCCGAGGCGGCATTCTCGACAGCGCGATCGTTGCACTCGCGGCATCGTGGGCACGTGGTGGGTGAAACAAGTCCCTGAACCCTAAAAACCTTTAAACGCTAAATTCGTTTATGCTCGTTGCTCAAAGGGCTCGGGGGTGACCACCCCCCCCCCCCCCCCCACCCTCCCGATAGCCCCTTCGTAAGGGCCTTGTTGGCGGGGGAGACCCTATAACCCCAGAAACCCTAAACCCTTCAAAATGTTTAAAAAGGTTCGGGTTTATCAGCTGGGCGCGGGGGGGTTTTCGAGGCTTCATGGAGTTAGGAACCCTAAACCCTAAACCCTAAACCCTGAACGCTAAACCCTAAACCCTAAACGCTAAACCCTAAACCCTAAACCCTAACCCTGAACCCTTAAACCCTTAACCCTAAACCCTAAACCCTGGGTTTGGGAGGGCTTCCGGGAGGTAGGGACCTTGCGGCTTCGTTTGGGTCCTGTGCTGCCGCACTTCAGACGTCACATGGCAGCGGACTCATCGGAGTCCTGGCATCAGGCACGTGAAACCCTAGGCCCTGAGCCCTAAACCTAAACCCTAGCCCTAAACCCTAAACCCTGAACAACCCTGAACCCTAAACCCGAACCCAAAATCCCTGAACCCCTCACCTCCAAGCCGGCCCCCTCCTCCAGACTGTGACCCTTCCTGTGCATCAAAACCGGCTCTGGATCCCTACACCCAAGAAAAACTCCAAGAACCCTAAACCCTGCTACCCTAAACCCTGAACCCTGAAACCTGAATCCTGAACCCTACCTCTCTAGGGTCTACAGGGGGCACCTGCAGTGCGCGCCTTAAGCCCCAAACCCTCAACAGCACGCCACAGTGATCCGCAGCTACAATACCAAAGCACGGCGGTTTCGGGTTTAGGGTGAAAGGGGTTTAAAGTTGGGGCTTAGGGATCCGCAGCCTCAGTCATCGCTACTTCCACACATACATCGCCACGTGCAGCCCCTTCATGGCTGCTGGACATCCCTAAACCCAAAACCCTAAACCCATTTTGGGAGGTACTAGATGCTCTATTCCTAGGGCAGTCGGGAACGAGGTTTGAAACCCTATGCCCTAAAACCCTACACCCTGCACCCCAAAACCCTAACCACCTCCCTAAACCCTAAACCCTAAACCCTAAACCCTAAACCCTAAACCCTAAACCCTAAACCCTAAACCCTAAACCCTAAACCCTAAACCCTAAACCCTAAACCCTAAACTACTGCGCATGCTTATCACGTAGAAAAAACCGGAGCTCCCAGTCCACGGCCCGCCTCGTGAGGGCGCGCTTTGCTCGGGTCGAAGTCCTCTCCGCTGAGCCCGCTTTAGGAAACTCGAGTTTTAGGGTTTAGGGTTTAGGGTTTAGGGTTTAGGGTTTAGGGTTTAGGGTTTAGGGTGTAGGGTTTAGGGTTTAGGGTTTAGGGTTTAGGGTTTAGGGTTTAGGGTTTAGGGTCAAGGGTTTAGGCCCAAAAGTATGTTTTAAAATAGCCCCAGAAGCGAGCACAAGGCACCATAATTCAACTACTTTTGGGGTTTTGCCCTAAACCTTAAACCCTAAACCCTAAACTTCCTAAACCCTAAAGCCTAAACCCTAAACCCTAAACCCTAACCCTAACCCTAAACCCTAAACCCTAAACCCTAAACCCTAAACCCTGAATGTGAATGTAGCAGAGGAGCCAAAGGTGCAGGCTCTAGAGTCATGGACCCCAAAGGTGCAGCCTTCCCGCAAGCTTTGAGGGTTAAGGGTTTGGGGTTTAGGGTTTGGGGTTTGGGGTTTAGGGTTTTGGGTTTAGGGTTTAGGGTTTGGGGAAATTTAGGGTGGGGGGGTGCTTTGGGGGATTGCTTCAACCCTGCACCCTAATGGTTCATGGTTGCGGGGATGTGCGCCCCAGGTTTGCCCGTTGCAAGGACCCCTCTGAAGACTTTTCCGAAAGATGATCCTCTTAAAACCTATAATTTGGGATGTTCCCCCTTCTACTAACAGTCCTTAAACGGGATTAGGGTATCTGCTATTCTAGCCCCTACGCCATATCATCATAAGGGCAGCCTTTTTTGTAGTTGGTTACTTTGGAAGGGGAACCCAGAACCAAGAAAAGGGTCAAGGGTACCACTGGGCTACCAGGTATAAGGGAAAAGGCGATTTGTTTGAGGATTCCTCTAAGAGGAATCGTCGAGTCTAGTACATAGGGTTTAGGGGTTAGGGATAGGTGGGGCCCTTAGGAAAAATGTCGCGGATTGTTCCCCAGTAAGCGTTGGCCGAAAACTAACAAAAGCCTCCGATACAATAAAGCCCGTTAAGGTTTCCCTAAGGCCACAAAGCATGCAAAAAACTTGTGCACTTTTTAAAAGCGGTTTTAGCCTATATGGTCTTGTTTGCATACTTTGGGGGTTTTGCTACTGACAGGGTTCACAGAGACGCAACCCTGAGCCCTAAAAGAAACCCTAAACCCGCAACCCTAAACCCGAAACCGTAAACCCAAAAAATCTCCCACCCCCAGATGCCAGGAGCAGGATCGGACCACAAGTTGTGTTGGCGCCCTACAGTGGGGCTCCTCCAGCGTCAGGAATTCGGCACCTGCTTGCTGATTCTTGGTTTAAAGTTTAGGGTTTAGGGTTTGGAGCTAGGAAAGGTGGCCACTCTCGTGAGAAGCTCGAGGTTTGGGTTATGTTGATGTTTACAACTCACTTCAGGGCTTGCTGGGATTCAGGGCGTAAGGTGGAGAGTTGAGGGTTTAGGTCGTCGTATAAACCTTGAACTGTACCAAAGCCGGCAAGATCGCATCGAGATCTGAGGGCACACTCCCAACATCCAGCCGGAGTCATAGAAATGCCGCGATTGAACCCTTCGGTTCTCTCTCCTCCTAAACCCTATACCCTATACCCTAAACCCTAAACCCTAAACCCTAAACCCTACATAAAGGAAGGCTTCTCCCCAAAGTTATAAACCTCTAGGTAGACTTTGTCTCATGCCCAAACCCTGCCGTGGTTTAATAGACTTATGAACCCTCTATCAAAAAAACCCTAAGCCCGAGCTGCGGCGCCTTGCCCGAGGAGACCGGAGCACTGCGCCGGCAGCGGAGCTGTTGCCAGGCGTTGCCTAGGGATGCGAGCTTTAGGGTTTAGGGTTGAGGGAAATCCTAACCTCGAAACCTCGAAACCCTGAAACACTAAACCCTAAACCCTAAACCCTAAACCCTAAGCCCTAAGCCCGAAGCCCTAAGCCCTAAACCCTAAACCCTAAACCCTAAACCCTGAGTCGGGGTCTGTAATCTAGGATCGCATGGGTACCTGGATCTGGATGAGGGCTGAAGGGGTCTCAGAGTCGAAATCAAAGAGGGGTTTAGGGTGTTAGAGTTTTAGGGGTTTAGGGTTCAGGGTTTTTTGGGCTTAGGGGGTTTTAGGGTTTAGGATTTAGGAGTTTAAGGGTTCAGGAGTTTAAGGGTTTTAGGATTGAGGGTTCTGACAGGCTTTATCTGCACCTAGCATGTCTCTAGACTGTACATCCTGGAACCTTAACCTTGTAATGCCCTAAGCCTAAACCGTGGGCAATAAACCACCTAAGGCCTAGACCACTCAATCATCCTCTGAACCCCAAACCAACCATCTACCGGGATTTAGGGTTTAGGGTTTAGGGGGGCCCTTTGACCAAGGCTGCTGCAAGTTCTCCGGGCGAACGGCCAGGACTTTGCTGTGCACCCCACCTCCCAGGCGGTACCGAAAACACCAGCTACGATTGAGAGGGCTTGAAGTTCAGGGTGGTTCGGGTTTGGAGCTTTGGATTTTGGGTTTAGGGCTTAGGTTGAGGGAGGGCGGTTTAGGGTTTAGGGCTTGGGGCCTTTAGGGCTTAGCGTGGTTTGGGGCTTAGCGCGGCTTCGGGTTTGTAGGTATAGGGTGTATAGACAGGTTTTAAATGGTGTTTTGCACGGGGTGGTAGGGCTGACTGAGATTCTAGACATCCGAGCTCATGTGGATAAATTGAGGCTAGGGGTGGCTTTGAGGGTACCTTGTTGGGACTACTGGGGGGTTTTGGGCTTAGGGTCTAGGGTATATACACGGGTACTTTGGGGAATCAGTGAACGCGCTCGCATGGCGTGCTGCAGAACCACGTTCTACACAGACCCAGGGTGCCTTTCCCTACTTTGGAGTAGACCCTGGAACACAAGCAGATAATTTTCGGTATAAGTAGTTTTTATAGGAAAACAGAACCAACCAAAATATTCAAAAATAGTCCATCGTGCTCCAAACTGGTGCCTTTATGCAACGGAATCCACTATACGACTACGACAAAGGTTAGATCAACCAGCCCTGAAGCCAATTGCCGAAACACACATGGCTTGGAGTGTTGAGGTTTAGGCTCAGCTGTAGCAAGAAAACGGCGGAGGACTGTGTTGCGAAGTTGATGTACATACTTCAATTCCATTTAGGGCACTCTTAGACCCAAGACCCCAGACCCCAAACCCCAAACCCCTCACGGGTGTCCTACGGGGTCAACTAGTAAGCAGCAGAGAGTATCAGTACACCATTCCCAGTTGGTGCTGAGTCTGCGGGGTCGCCTGCTGCAGGACTGCCCGCTGAGTCGGCATGCTCCAGCACCAGCTCGATCTCAATCCGGCCGTCGGGCCTGGACGTGACACATTCCAAGCTAAGCTTCAATCTGCGGCGCGGGGCCCTACATTGAGGCTTGAGTTCTCCCAAAAACACTAAATCCCAAAGCCCAAGCCTTTCACTCTAAGGTGCTCACAAGCCTGAGCAACAACACACTCTCAAAGTCTATGCTTAGCTCGAACTGAAAAAACGATTTCCAGCCAAGTGTCGCCGCGGCTCTATGCAGCATACCGCTTTGCACAGTTCACTGTGTAACGCGTTTGGGTTCATGGGATCAGCATGCCAACGTCGAATGTGATGGAAAGGGTTTAGGATCTTTGTATACCTACAAATCCAAAGCTCAAAGTGCTTAGCTGCAGCTATATCCTTATATCGGCATATATATATATATATGTGCGTAGAGAAGCATGCAAGAAAACCGAAAAATCTATGACTTGAAAGACACACACACACACACATATATATATATATATGTCTAAATGTGTTTTTATGCACATGTGTAGTATATAGCTATATAGGCACCTAAATGCAGAACTATACATACATATATGCACGCATATGTATATATACATGTGTACACACATAAACAGATAAGTAGAGATAGAGGTCTATGGATGTTCGGTGGGCTGACAGTGACAAAACGAGATTCTTCTGAACTCCATGAACCAGCTGTTGCAGATCATGAAGAGGAGAACAATTAGTTCAGCTAACATGAAACGTTGCTACATAGATCCAAAACTATACAGGGCTTACAACTGTGTCATGTACACATTGAACTTGGAGCAAAGCGCGAATAGATGAATATTGTCGCCATCTATCGGGGTATTATTTGCGGCAATATCTTCGTCTATTGAATTTTCGATTAAAAAAGGGAAGTCCATGGAACAATCGAACTCCATAAAATTCATTCCAAATATTTGCTGAGTCCGATATCAATAACACTTTTTTAGACTCCATATGTTCATACAAATAGTAATTGTCGTCCGTCTGGGTCGTTTAATTAATCAAAAGTATTAGTCCTTCTTTCCAAGCTACGATTATTAGTGAGAAGAGAAGACAGAAACCTTGCCCCCTCATGTGTCAAGAAAAATCTTCTCATAACGAATGAAAACAATAAATTCATAACGAATAAACAATGTATATATATATATATGATTAGGAGTCTCAGGAGTCTTCTGCTCCAGAATGTCTCAAATGAGAACCAAGAAGATTTATAAAGAGAAGAACCCTTCCGAGGGGAGATCCGAGAGTGGATGGATGTCAAATCAAACAACAAAACACAAAGGAAGAGGGTCTCCGCACACCAACAAGGAAAACCCCCGCCGCAGGAAAATGGCAGCCGTCACCCCGAGTTGGGCCAAGATATGGAGACCAATGGGAGAGAAGGCACGACAAAGAAGCCAGCAGCGACTTTCCGAAATCGACCTGGCAATAGAGAAATGAATAGAAAACATTTATATATATATATGACATTTTTATTCACTCCCAATACCTAATCTCATATCTAATTTGTATCATCTGAAGAAGAGAGTCCGGACATACGAACCACGGTCGTGCAGATGAGGAAGTGTGGCCGGCACGCCAAGGAGCTTGCAGCGCGAAAGTCGTCAGGCTTCGTCACCCCCTAGGCCTCCTAAACCGCACACAAAAGGCAAGCGAAACGCTCAGGGCGAAGGTCGTCGATAAACTGCATCATGACATCGCAGAAGACGCGGATTATGAGGGTAGAGTGACGCCAGGCCCAAACACCAAGCCAGTTTTTAAGCGACGTTTAAGCTTTCGTCTTAATATTTTTTTACTCAATCCAACTGGCCCTTGTATATATATATATATATATTCACCTTGCTTGGAGAATAAAACATCAAAGCTGCAAGATTCGACGGGATAACCTTCATGGTTAACTGTCGTGCGCTTGGGGGGGGGGGGGGGGGGTGTTGGGAGAGCGGGGGTGTCGGGCAGGCAGGGGCGGGGTCGGCGTTGTGGGCAGGAGTGTGGGAAGTAGGTGGGAGGCAAGCAGGCAGCGTGGGGTCGCGTTGGGGAAAAATGTGGGGAGGGCAGCTGCTGGTGGTGTGGGTGGAGGGAAGGGCGGTGGAGCCACTGGCGAAGTTGGCAGGCGCGTGGGCGGCTTGGGCACATGCAGCTCCCACTGGCCGCGGCCATTGTCCGTGAAGCCCCGCTTCTGCCAAAAGTCTTTGGCTCGGGTGACTGGCACCAACGAAATGGTGCCAGACCCTCCACCCCACGCCAGCTGGGCCTGTCATTGGCAAAAAGAGGATGGAATCACATGACCGCCGATGCATGCTGAAAAGCGGCAACTCTTAAATATGAGAGTTGCTCAATTGCAAGCCGGCCGTGCTTGCATCAAGAAATTCTCGCACAATCCTAGGCTCCCAGGCCTCGTGGTGGCTCCTTCGTCGACTTTTGTGACTTGAATGCCCTTGTGGCGCTCTTGGGCTTGGTGTGCTTCATGGGCTCATCTTGGAAGCGGTCTAGGAGTCTACGCTGGTACACTTTTCACTTCAAGCGCAAAAGGCAGTACAAGTCAGCCAGTGAAACTGCCCTCCGCCGGGGCAGGCGAACGGCCACCCTGCTGAGGCCATCATCAGAGCCGCCCCAGTGCGTTAGGCAGCTGGTAGGCCCACATGAAACAGTTCGGCCGCGGACCTGAGAAGGAAAGGCATGAAGTTCTGCGTCTACGTCATGTCCTGTTCGAGATGTAGTGCCAGAGGGCCTTCGACTTTCTCAGTGTATTGGCATTGTCCTGCTTGTCTTTTCCTGTCACCTCGATTTCTCCCGGACGGCCTTGGCGGCCTGGAAATTGGACTCAGTCTGAAGAGAGGCCAGCAAGCGCTCCAACTCGATGATCCCGCTGCAAATGCAATAATTTACAACTTATCGCATCTGTTGCGGTCTTTCCTGACCTCGCACATGGGACGCTTTGCGTTTGTAAAATGCAAGGTTTTCTGTTTCATGTGCGTCCAAAACCTCAAAAATGCAAGTTTGTTTTCGCTACGGATTTCAGCCGTCTTACAAAAATGCTTACAACCTAAACCCTAAACCCTAAACCCTAAACCCGAATCGACCTTGGACTGGACAAAACCCAGAAAACCCTGAAACAATCAAAATTGCTTGCATTAAGGGTTAATTCGCATTTTTGTCAGCTATACAACGTCAATGCTCAAAATCCTTCAAAGCTAATAGTCGGCCCTGGGGCCTAAAGCCCTGGTTTCCGGAGAAACCAACAAACAATTTAAAATGGACCCAATCCAGAAAACCCCTTTGAAGATAGATTCCAAAAGTTATTTTGCTTTAAGGGTTCTAAGCGATTTTTCCTCGATGTTAAAATGCTTAAAAGCCTTATACCAAAAACAATCGGTCTTGGGGGTTTCCGGAGAACAAACGATTTAAGATGGAAAAATCCTTGGAATTCTTGTGGAAAGAAAAGAAAGAATCGAAATACCATTTTTCTTGAGGAATGTAAGCATTTTAACCGGTTTGAGAATGCTCACAAACCTCACAAAAATACTGGGCCGAAATTGCTTCAAGGACTTTAAGCAATTTAAATTCGACGAAAAGGTTGAAATCCTAAAACAAGTCATTTCGATTATTCTTGAGGATGTTCATGATGTTTTTTTGTTTTCAAATCGTTGCCCAAATTTCGGAAAGCTGAAGCCATTGAGATTTCTTGAACTCGATTAACAGTCTTCATCGACTTCAAAAAGCTCAAAAACCTTTTCAAAACATGAAAGAAAATAACTCGGGGCCTGAAGCCTCAGTTTCCGACAAACCGTTCGAAATGGATAAAAAACCCTTAAGTTCCTCAACAAAACAAGGCGAACCATGTTGTCTAAAGGAGATTAAGCATCTTGGGCGATTTTGCGATGCTTAAAATCCTGAGCAAACATCCAGAGCCGAATTTTGTTTAAGGGTTTCAAGCATGATAAAATCGTGGATTCATCAATTGTAAATGGTGTCCCAAATTTCGGAAAGCCGGAGCCATTGAGATTTTGATCTTAAAAAGTCCAAGGTCGCTTTTCCATTTCAACCTGAATCTTGTTGTACTCGTTCTTTTGAAATGATGAAAATCCTGGGAAAAAAGGGCTTGGGGCCTAAGCCGACCACAGCGCCAAAAAGACCTTTGAGGTCCTACGTACCTACCCCTACCACTACCACTACCCTTCGCCACACCCACGTTGGAGATTTGTATCACTTACAAACGGTTTTTGAAAACAACATTGGAAAACATTAACGCTGAATAACAACACATAATTTAGCTAATCTGAAGACTTCAAAGGTTTAGGGTTTAGGGTTTAATTAGGGTTAGGTTTTAGGGTCCAGAGCAAGCACCCGATCTCACGAGTTCATGGCACATTGTCCTAAGCCCGGGCTCTAAGCCCAAACCATGAGAGCCTGCATCGGACCTTCACTACAAGGAGGGGCCACGTGCAAAAATTGGTGTCTAGGGTTTAGGGTTCAGGATTTGGGGCTAGGGTTTGGGGTCCTGTTTGAGCAGTAGAAACGACAGCATCGTGAAGTGAGGGCCTGGGGGCTTCCGTGTGCGCAGGGGCTGCAAGCTCTTCAATTACCCTAAAAACCCTCAAACCCGAAACCCTTCCCCAAACCCGAAATCCTAAACCCCAAACCCGAAACCACAAATCCCAAGCCCCAAACCTCAAATCCTAAACCCTAAACCCCAAACCCTAAACCCTAAATCCTAAACCGCCATCTAGCCCTTGCATTTAGGGGATAGGATTCGGGGGACCCTTTGGGGACACATTATAGACCCTCTCCATAGAATTCCTGTTTAAGAGAGCCAGAAGAGGGTGGAGAAGAGTTCCCTTGTAAGGGTCCCCCTCATCCTACCTTAAGCCCTAAACCCTAAACCCCAAACCCCAAACCCTAAACCCTAAACCCTAAACCCCAAACCCCAAACCCTAAACCCTAAACCCTAAACCCTAAACCCCAAACCCTAAACCCCAAATCCTAAACCCTAAACCCCAAATCCTAAACGCTAAACTCTCCCTCTGAGCCTTGCGCTAAACTTCGTAGAGATCCCCGGCCGGAGACGTCGGACCCTTGGGGCCTAAGGCCCCTAAAACCCCTAAGACCCCTAAACCCCCGACCCTAAACCCTAGCCCTAAACCCTAAACCCCAAATCCTAAACCCTAAACCCTAAACCCCAAACCCTAAACCCTAAACCCTAAACCCCAAACCCCAAACCCTAAACCCTAAACCCTAAACCCCAAACCCCTAAACCCCAAACCCAAACCCTAAACCCTAAACCCTAAACCCCAAACCCCAAACCCTAAACCCTAAACCCTAAACCCTAAACCCTAAACCCTAAACCCTAAACCCTCGGAATCCCGGCCGAAGATTTCGGACGGTGCCGTTCTCGCCGTTGTACTGCGCAGCCGAAGCCAAGCCTTGCACGCAAACCTCAGAGGGGTTTAGGGTTTAGGGTTTAGGGTTTAGGGTTTAGGGTTTAGGGTTTAGGGTTTAGGGTTTAGGGTTTAGGGTTTAGGTTTTAGGGTTTAGGGTTTAGGGTTTAGGGTTTAGCCCTAAACCCCTAAACCCTGATTCCCTGATCCCTAAATCGTAAACCCTAAGTCCCCAAAACGGCAAGCCCGAAACCCGAAACCCTAAAGCCCTAAACCCAAATCCTACCCCCCCAAACCCCCATCCCTAAACCCTAAACCCTGAACCCCAAACCTAAAACCTAAACCCCAATCCCTAAACCCTAAACCCAAAACCGGGCCACGAGATCGCCCACGGAGAGCTCGACAGCCTCGGGGGCCGCATCTTCCAGGCGCCGCGCGCGCGGCCGGAAGCTGCCGCCTGGCCTTGGGGTTTGGGGTTTGGGGTTTAGGGTTTAGGGTTTAGGGTTTAGGGTTTAGGGTTTGGGGTTTAGGGTTTAGGGGTTTGGGGCTTAGGGTTTAGGGCTTACGGCTTACGGCTTGGGCTTAGAGTTCAGACGTTCTGTAAAACTTTACATGGAAACTTTTTAGGATTAAGAGTTGTTAAGGGTTTGGGGTCATTTGTCTCAAAGATGACGCCCAAGGCTGTTTCATGGTTGAGGGATTAGGGTTTCGGACTTTCATTAGGTTACAATAATTCCTGGTAGCTCGGTAACCATATTAAAATCAGGGTACCCTTGTTGGGGGTTGGTTACTTCAGATGGGAAACCTTGAACCAAGAAGAAAAGGGAAAAGCTAAACCCGAAACCCTAAACCCTAAACCCTAAACCCTAAACCCTAAACCCTAAACCCTAAACCCTAAACCGAAGAAAAGGGAAAAGGGTAGCCACTGGGCTACCAAGGTTTAGGTTTCAGGGGGGCTCCCAACAGGGGCACCAGAACTTACTGCAGGAAGCTGCCCATGGCTTCGGCCTCAGAATTTAGGAGAAAAAAACCTAAACCCTAAACCCTAAACCCTAAACCCTAAACCCTAAACCCTAAACCCTAAACCCTAAACCCTAAACCCGAAACCCTAAACCCGAAACCCTAAACCCTAAACCCTAAACCCTAAACCCTAAACCCGAAACCCGAAACGCTCAGCAACGGAGGGTCTCGGCCATAGGGCATCGGCTCATAGCTTCAGAACTTGAAGCCGAGAGAAGAGCGAGAGGGGCCCCGGGGAGGGGGTTGAGGATGAGAGCCGAAGAGGCTTAGGGTTCAGGGTTTAGGGCTTAGGGTTTAGGGTTTAGGGTTTAGGGTTTAGGGTTTAGGGCTAGGGGCGAGACCCCGAGGATCCATTTTAGGATCTAGGGTAGACAGAGCGCACCCCAGGGGGGGTGATACTGAAACCGAAACTGAAACTGAAACTGAAACAGTTTCGGTTTCAGTTTCAATTTCAATTTCAGTTTCGGTGGGGTGCGGTGTCAGGGAAGAAAAGCCGCCAAGCAGCGATGGACTTCCGCTTCCAGGTGGTCCGGGAGGGGGTGCTCGCCGCACCGCCTCTCTAAGGCTCCAAGTCTGGGCCCTTAATCCGGGACCCTTCTAGGGTTTAGGGTTTAGGGTTTAGGGTATGGGTCTTAATTTGGGTCCCTTGTTCTATAACCCACTCTACAGAACAAGGGCCCAGACTTCTAGATCCGTAGAAGCAAGGGTAAGGGACCAGACTAGGGACTCCCTGAACTCTAAACCCTAAAACCCTAAACCCTATAAGCCCTAAACCTCGCAGGAGGGTTTTGGGCTTAGGCGTCCAAGGGGTTTGGGTGTTTTTGTTCAGGGTGAAAGGTTTGGGAGGCTTTTTGCTGTGGGTTTTAGGGTTTGGGGCTTCACCCTAAACCCTCAACCCTAAACCCTAAACCCTAAACCCGGGTTTGGGGATTCAGGGCTCTGAAGGGCCTTTGCTTTGGAGTTTAGGGCTTGAAGTCTTACCGGCGACTGCACTACTTTGGCTTCAGGTGGCCGGTTCACTCTATGACGGCGTCTGTTTGCGCGTGGTTTTGTTGGGGATTAGGGGGACCCTTGGGGATATAGACCCTCTGAATAAGGCCCCTGTTTAAGAGAGCCAGAAGAGGGTTCAGAAGGGTCCCCTTTTAAGGGTCTCCCTTATCCTACCTAGGAAATACCATGAATGCCAGCAACAAGGCATGTCATAACATGGACCCCAGAAGGCGGAGAACTGAGCTACTGTAGCTCCTACTTCTCAGATGGGTCCGTTTCGGAGGATTGTGCTTTGCGGCTTTGGTAGGGGGATCTCTTTTGAATACGGAGTCCTAGATACAAGGTACACAAAAGGGGCACAAAAAGCGAGATAACTCATTCCCCATTCACACACGGAACCCCGTGAGGCACTAGCATACCCCTTCGCTTGCTAAGTTTGCAGGGTTGGCGCCTCCCCCTAAACCTGAAATTCCAAAGCCTACACCCGAATTAAACCCTACACCCTACACCCAAAACCTGAACCCTAAACCTCTCATGAAAACAAAATATTCGACGCATGGTGATTGCAGAAGAGTCTTGCCTAAACCGCGTGTAAGAGACCGAAGGCTGCTATGGTAAACATGGGCCCTAGGGTTTTGGGTTGCCGTCTTAGTTCAGCTACCAGCAAACGTTGACCTTCCGTTCTTCTTCAATTTAGGTAACGACCAACATTTTAGGTGGCCCCCTCCCAAAAAAACGTTGCCAACCCCCCCCCCCCCCCATCTTGGTAGCCCAGTAACCATCTTACAATCAGGGGAATCTTGTGGGGGTTGGTTACTTTATATAAGCGAACACAGAACCAAAAGAAGGGTCAAGGTTACTGCCGGGCACCCTAAACCCTAAACCCTACTAAACCCTACTAAACCCTAAACCCTAAACCCTAAACCCTAAACCCTAAACCCTGAACCCTATAAACCCTGAACCCTAAACCCTAAGCCCTAACTCACTATGGGCCAGCAAGCCATCAATCGGAGCCTCGTCGCGCCGCGACTGGATGGCTGGGATCAGCCGCTCCTGAGCTTCCCCTAAGGCTCCAAATGCAACCCAAAGTAGGTATTATTTAACCCCTAAACCCTAAACCCTAAACCCTAAACCCTAAACCCTAAACCCTAAACCCTAAACCCTAAACCCTAAACCCTAAACCCTAAACCCTATACCGACTTTCGACCCCAATGTAGGTATCACTTGTATCATTGGAGCCTCAGGGCTTCGGTGTAGCTCCGGAAGCCGTGGGGCCACGTCGGGGTTGCTCTCAACTGCTCTCTCTTTTGAATGGTTTAGGGTTTAGGGTTTAGGGTTTAGGGTTTAGGGTTTAGGGTTTAGGGTTTAGGGTTTAGGGTTTAGCAATTCTTCAGCAAACATTGCTTTTGGACTTTAAACTTAAGTCCTCGGCCCTAAACTCCCACGCAAGACTGGCGCAAGCAAACTGCCCTAGTTGATGGTAAGACTAGCTTTCTAACCCCTCCCTCCCCTTAGCCCCCTGGGGTTTCCGCCCCCTAGCCCCCAGCAAACAAGGAACTACAACTGAAGCTCAAAAAGAAACCTCAACCAACCCTAAACTCTAAACCCACACCTTAAGCCTAGAAAGACTCACTCTGTAGTACCCTGTAGAATATTCAACTGTATTGGGAAAACGGGGGGAGGGGTGATGGATAGATAGTTGAGTTGTACCTTCGAGCTTAAGCCCCTAAGCCCTGAATCGCGGCTCCTTTCCCGACTTGTGGATTGGGGCTTAAGGTGCAGCATCCTATATCATGATCCGTATGCCTATGGTCGGCCTTGGCTCCTCTGGCCATCTGTCCCAGGCGCCTTGTCTCGTCATAACTGGGCCACGTGCCCTTCATGCACTCCCGACAGCCGTGGCCCTGCCTCTCCCCCGGCCCTTGCCTCCTCTCGCGGGGGTGGAATTCCTCCTTGGGCCTGTTCTGCTGCTCCGCCCCCCGTTGCGGGGTCATCTGGGGTGAGTGCCCCCGACAAAAGCCTGGGCCGTCAAGGCAGTAGCAATGGATCCGAAGACGGCACCCACCATATGGGTGACCGGGTTGTTTCTCCCGGCGCCCAGAAGTGACTTGGCTTCCTTCAGGCCCACCACATGACTACCAAGGGGCTTAGGGCTGAGAGTTTAGCACCCCTAAACCCTTAAAACCCCTGAAACCACTAAAACCCCTGAAACCCCCAAAGCCCCTAAAACCCCTAAAGCCCCTCAAGCCCCTAAAACCCCAAAAGCGCCCAAAAGCCCTGAAGCCCCCAAAGCCCTTCAACCCCAAAAAGGGGTTTAGGACAACAAAAAAAAGGTGCTCCATTGCAGGGCCCAAGCCCTCAACCCCATAAACCTCGGCGCGCTGCGGTAACTCTGAGAGCTTTAGAGTTTAGAGTTTAGGGTTGAGCATTTAGGGTCTCGGGTTCGATTCTGCACACTCTCCTCCGCACATAGCGGGGTAGAAGAACAAGAATGACATGGACCTCCACCCTCACCCCAAGGGGTCCATGTACCTAAATGAGGAATACTTGGGCCTAAACAGGTACCTCCTATTTAGGCACTTTGGGGCCTAAGTATATAGTATTGAGGTACATGGACCCTGAGGGTCAATGCATGCCGTCGAGAGGCCATGCAGCAGCGGAGGATTTCTTCAAACATGACCTGAAGCTTCTGCCTGGTCCAAGGTTTAGGGTTTAGGGTTTAGGGCTTAGGGTTTACCTGGAGCCGACAGGGCATTGAGAGTCAGGGACGACCAGGATGACCAGGTGGATCGCAAGCCCTAAAACCCTACACCCTAAACCCCAAACCCTAAACCCTAAACCCTAAACCCTAAACCGCGCTGTCTTTTGGTTTTAGGTTGTTCTTGGGTTTCCAAATGCCAAGACTCAAGGTCGGAAATGCCAGCGTGCCTGCATTTATGGCTCATAACCTCTCGAAATACAAGGGTATGGAAGTCATGATTCTGGGCACCTTGATGCTTTGCGTTGGCCTTTAAACCCTCTGAAAAATATTCTATATATCGGGTGCCTTATAAACACAAACAAGGAAAATACAAAATGTCCCAAAACCAACCTAGGGGACTTCAGGGTCTAGGTTTCGAGGCTTCAGGGTTTAAAGGCATTGGGCTCGAGGGGTTGGGGTCTGTAATTCGGGCTCCGGGGTTGCTGAGTAGAGCAGTAGGGTTTAGGGTTTAGGGTTTAGGGTTTAGGGTTTAGGGTTTAGGGTTTAGGGTTTAAGTTTAGGGTTTAGTGCCCACCTTCCGATCGTGACGCAGGCCAGAAGAGATCGCAGCGACGTCGCGTGGGCGTTCTGGTGCAGTTCCACGATCCGCGTCAGCTTCTCCTCATTACCTCAGTGCCCTAAACCCGAACCCTAAACCCTAAACCCTAAACCCTAAACCCTAAACCCTAAACTCTGAACCCTGTAATGCCCTATGCGACCTCAAGCCGAAACATTGTTTGCAAACCCTAAACCCTAAACCCTATAATGCGCTATAAGACCTCGAGCCGAAGCATTGTTTGCGCAAGGTGGGGCGGTTTATGGTTTAGGGTTTAGGTTTTAGGGTTTTAGGGTTTTAGGGTTTTAGGGTTTTAGGGTTTAGGGTTTAGGGTTCAAGGCTTCGTGCCCCTCAATCCAGCAACTATATGGGCATTTCTTTCAAGATACGAGAAGCCTTATCGTCAGAACCCCTCCAGAAAGGGTAGCCCTGCTGTCGGAAGCCCACCCCCATCTGTGGCCGACATATGAATGTACACCCACACCCAACCCTAAACCTTGATCCGTAAACCCTAAACCCTACATTCTAAACCTTAAACCCTAAACCCGAAACCAAACCGAGTCGCGACAGAGCTGGCCCTGCTTCAGGTCGTAGTTGTTGGTTTTTCGCTGGTTCCTTGCATGCGGTTGAGGGTCAACGCTTTGGGTTTGGGGTTTCGGCGGGCAGCACGCTGAACCCTAGGAGTAGCCACGTACAGTAACCTGTATACCAGACCCCTCCCCCTCAAACTAGGGAAATTCGCCTTAATCAATGGGTATCTGGATCGGCCTTGAAGCCCTCTCTGAATTCTTCCTTACGCTCCTCTAAAACCCAATAAGGGTACATGTAATTCATTCCAATGTCCGACCACAAGTGCCCATGGAAACAAGGTCCCGTATAAGGGACCCACCCTCCTTTCGTCGCTTTTTGAGTTGTTTTGTCAAGCCTGCCTGGGGCGGACCCTAACCCCAGCCCCTCCCCCCACCCCAGAGAAACCTACATCTCCTGAAGCCATGACACAAAAAACTAAAAACCCAAAATGGCTAAGACAACAAAGCTCGGAGCCCCCATCAACCCCTCAAAAGCCTAAGCTACCCCAAGCAAAGAAACCCTGCAAGGCAACACCAAAAACTGCAAACAACAAATCCTAAGCCCGCCCTAGACCCCAACAAAAACACCCCTAAACCCTAAACCCTAAACCCTAAACCCCAAACCCTAAGTCCCTAAGACCTCAAACTCCCTGACTCTGCCACAGCGTCAGCGACTTCGAGAGAAGTCCGGAGCCCTGCCGTCGGTCGTCGGGATCCAAGGCCGAAGAGCCCAGCGACTGCGTTGATTCTTTTGTTGATTGGGTTTTGGGTTAGGGTTTAGGGTTTAGGGTTTAGGGTTTAGGGTTTAGGGTTAGGGTTTAGGGTTTAGGGTTTAGGGTTTAGGGTTTAGGGTTTAGGGTTTAGGGTTTAGGGTTTAGGGTTTAGGGTTTAGGGGTTTACGGTTTAGGGGTTTAGGGGTTTACGGTTTAGGGGTTTGGTGTTTGGGTGCAGGGGCTTTAGGGTTTTGGTTTGTATGGGGTTTAGGGAATATGTAAGGGGCTGAGATTGTTGGGGGAGCTTTGTGGAGGTTTTGTGCTGTTTTGGGCTTGAGGGGTTGTAGTGTCTAGGAACCCTAGGGGGCTTTGGGCTTTGGAGCTTTGATGTGTATACCTGTGCCGTCGAAAGCTGCGAGCAAAAAGCTAAGTACCCCTAGCCTGCCTCCCAAAACATACAGCCCACGACCCCAAACTCCAAACTCGAAACCCAAGTAAACCGGGGTTTAAGGCTAAACCCTAAATCCTAAACCCTACACCCTAAACCCTAAACCCCAAACCCTGAACCCCTAAAGCGAGAAAACAGAACCAACACATGCTCGGGCAGTCGCCTCGCGAGCCTTGATCAAGTCTTCGCGCAGTCGCCGCACCTTCCTTTGTCGCTCCATGGTTTAGGGTTCACAGGGTTTAGATTTAGGGCTTAGGGTTTAGGGTTTAGGGTCCAGGCTTTAGAGAGAGTTCAGGGTTTAGGGTTTAGGGCTCATAATAGGGTGTAGGGGGCTTAGGTTTTTGGGAAGAGGAAGGTGATAAGACAACACTTATCGCGGTGTAAAGGGTTGAGGGCTGAGCGTTCATAGGGTTTATCAGGGTCTTGTCTTGGTGTTTGGTGTAGGGTTTAGGGTATAGGGTCTCTCTGCTCAGATTCAGGGTGATTTAGGATTCAAGGCGCCTGCGCGAAATTTGGAATTGATATGTCTTCCCAGCCACTCTGAAAGAACAAGATGCTGTTGTTAATGTTCCTGCTGTGCGCCTGAAGCTTTTCTAATCCTTGGCGCTTTGGAAGTTTCTCTGATGGCTTGCCGAGAGGACCACCAGGGAGTTGCCTCCCACCCAAACTGGACAGTTCGAAGATGCCAGATTGAAAATGCGAAGCGTGCGTATGCTCAACACGTCTCAGGCGATGGCGTAAGTCATCGGAAAACTCAAACAAAGCCAGCGTTGAAACACTGAACAGCAGGCAAGAGTTCGTAAAGCAGAAGACGGAGCCTGCCCAGAGCGCCACGGGCAAGCGATCGAAGTCTGCCAAGCACAGCAGCTTGGGGCAGCTTTTCGATCATGTCGAACCAAGTGGCATGTCAAGAGACGCTTGCTCCCATCAAGCAGACGCGCGCGTCCTAAATCGCATTATGGAGAAGGTGTGGTTTGGGCAGCCGTGTCACCTATGGACTTGCTGATTGACGCTACTGTCAGCAGGGCAGTAGGTGGAATCGAGCTTTCCGGACAAAGGTCGTGGCCAAAAGCTACCGGACAGGCTTCCTGCATGAACGCGTTACAGTTCTTATTGGTATTGTTAGTTGCCTGGCGGCTTGCCCAAGAGCTTTGCTCGGCCAAGGCGATCATCGGGCGGGTCTGCATCCCGGGTCCGCTTCCGCTTTCCTGCCTGACATGAGATGGCCAGCACACCCCCTTTGCAGCGAAGTCGAGATGTTCGGCGAGCAATGCACCTCCAGGACGCTGAAGCTGAAGCCAGCCTTTCGAGCCTCTTTCCACACGCTTTTTGTCAAGAGCTTTGTTCCGTCCTTACCAGCTAGCATTCTGAATTCTGAAAATGTTCCCCTCCCTTGCAAGACATGAGTCGATTTGAGCCAGGCTCACAGATGGACCGTTCGCCGCTTCAGACAAGGCGCGGCAAAGATCAGACGAACGCCAGCTTGCCAGAAGTTTCGCAGCTGTGAAGCACATGCTGCAACTGCTCCCCAGTGAAGGCGACTTGCTAGCCATCCGCTTCGCAAACACTATGCGTCAACTTTTGATGAGCTGATGCTTCGCAGCACGAAAAGCCCTCGGTTCCTTCACCGCCAACAACATTAATAACAATCCCAGCCAACTCAAACACGAACGTCTCTGCGACATCGATGCTGGTATTCGGCTTGGAACCCTCCTGTTTTTGCACGCTCCTTATCCATGCGTCCCAGTTCCTAGCAGCACCATCGCGTTGGAGCAGCCTTGCCAAGCGGTCTACAATTAATACCCTTCGAAATCAAGCTTGTAGAGGATGAAAACGTATAGCCAGAACCTTGGGGCGTTAATTACGAGTTACAAGTTCAATGGCCCAAGAGTGGAGAACTTACAGTTACAAATACTCAAAGGCAAGGTCAGGGACATCCTCACACAAAATGGGCCAGTCTCGCACCCCTCAGAAAGCTCGGCTCTAAGGCAGCCTTCCTACATCGAACGCAATGGCTGCAGCGTTGCCCGACTTCCAGAAGTTCATCATTTCTCGAACGAGGGTCGCGACGATAGTGGTTTTACCGCTACCAGAATGAACCTCAATGAAAGGAAAGCCACGGCAGCAATAACTATGTACTTTCGGGCTTGAACAATCCAGGTTTGTCTTGAAGCTTGGTACTTAAGTCATAAACCTTCCATTCTAAACCCCAAGGCTCTGAAGCCCAAGCCATCAGAGCTGAAACGCGCATCGCCGATCGCATGAATCTTAGATGGAGGCCGTTAAGCTTCGACTTGGGCTCTAGCAGCCTGTTGTGAGCCTCTTGCCAAAGCGCTTTTCTTGCACCGCAGGTGCGTAAAAGCAGTACTGTAGGAAACTTACAGCAAACTTTCTGATTGCCAAGAGCCTCGAGCTGGCAAGGTTGTGAAGTCGAATCGTGAATCTAATGTCAAGGGCATTCGATTTCAAATTACATCAAAAGTAAAGCGGTGCTTTGAAAAGTTTGTACTTTACGCTGGCACGGGCCAGCCCGCCAGCCCCCCCATGTCTTTCTTACTTTACGGGATAATCTATGAAGGTGATTATCCCTAAGCCCCAAGCCCTCAAACCCATTAAGGAGGAGGCATGGTCAATCATGCCAACCAGGTCCAGGGCTTAGGGCTTAGGGTGCCCGATGCCCAGCAACTTAGCAGCTTATATCATCTTACGCAACCAAGAGATTATTTGATCTGGTCTAGACACTCAGATTTATGAAAACCAAATACGTCAAGTGCTTCCAGAATTATCATTGCTTCAAGCCGTCAACCAGAAACCTAAACATCTGTAAATGGCGTAGAAAATTCTACGCTTGGGCGCAAGCACAATGGTTTTCAGCTGGAGCAGATATCATATTCACGAACCCTTACGGATGTATGTTTGGGCAGATCTGACAGGCGAAACATGGGTATTGCTTTCCCACAAAATTCAGAGTGCCATCGCAAACTCTGATCATGACAAAGGAGAACTTGTCGCAGGAGCAATGGGTTTTCAGATCCACCGAAATTTCAAATCACGAACCCTGGTGGCTGCAATTCGTTCATGGTTCCCCCCTACTACCGCCCTCTATACTACCCCCCCCCCCCCCTAGGTTCCCCTCTTAAATAACCTGAATTAGGCTCAAATTCCCCCTAAATAGCCTTAATTCTGAATTATGAGAAAAAGTCCGGGCCCTCGCGAGCATTCATAACAATCTCAGAGTCTTCAAAAAACCCTAGAAACCTCTCAGGAGCCCGTTTCGCCTCACGCCCTGCATCCTCAACCCTCCTACACCCTCAATGCTAAACCCTAATCCCTAAACCCTAAACCCTAAACCCTAAACCCTAAGACATCCTGCGCCCCAATCCCGGAAGAGTTGAACCACAAGCCGATGACCCGGACGAAGCGCTTCGGTCTTATAAGGGTTTAGGGGGCAAGAAGGGTTCAGGGCTTATGAGGGTTGAGGGTTTAGGGTTTCGGGTTTAGGGTTTCGGGTTTAGGGTTTCGGGTTTAGGGTTTTACGGTAATAGGGATTAGGCTTTTGGGGCTGATAAGGGTGTGGGTTCAGGGTTGTTGAGAGTTCGGGGTTTAAGGTTTACAGTTTACGGGCAAGAAGGACTCAGGGCTTATAAGGGGTTCAGGGTTTAGGGTTGAGTCTTAGGGTTTCGCATCCCAACATGAGACCAAAACAATCCGAGACCCAACACAACTCCTTAAGAAGCCCCGGCAGTCGTGCCCGCTCAGTCATGTTAAGAGTCCTATCTTAAGCCTTCGGTTGAGAACCTCTTGAACACACTACAACCCTAAACCCTAAACCCCAAACCCTGGGCCCTGGAGGCGCCATGGACTTCGAGCGTCTCTTCGTAGTGCCGCCGCCGCATAGCAGCCGCCTGGATGTGCAAACGGGCGGGTTGCAGTTCTGGGGGCTCATGGTCGCCGGGTATACAGCTTAGGGTTTTCGGGTTAGGGTTTAGGGTTTAGGGTTTAGGTCCCAAAAACGGAATTTGGGGTCTGTCATCTATGGAATCTATGGGGCAATCGGAGTACAGCTTTGTGATGTCTCCGGTTCGGTTTTAAAAACCTCGCCCCCTACCCTAGAAGCCTTTATGAGCCATGAAAAAAAGTGTTGTTCACTTCTTCGATCCTGTGTATCAGGAACTGCAGCACTGCACGGGTACTATCACTACACCACTGTGACATCCTTGTCGCACCTTTAGACCGATTTCCTTAGTAAACCAGCCGTGAATTTCCCTAGTTACAGAAATGGGGGACTTGAAACACAAAGGCGAAGACGACACAGAAGGATGCAGCGAGAAACATTTAATTTCGGCCTCTGCGATTTTCCAAGATTGGCAAAGCATTGCACAGAGTCTGTCATGTAAGGCTCCGAGTCTACCCGACTCTAGACCCAAGTACACACGATAGCCAGCCAACACCCTAAGCCTGCGCCCGAAAACCCTTATGAATTGTGACCCAAAACCCCGAACCCAAAAACCTTAACCTGAACAAAACCCTAAACCCTAAAACCCTACACCCCTAAACCCGCCTCCGCTTCCGATGCAAGCTGGACAGCCTCACGATGTCGGCCTCGTATGTGGGCCACCTGAACGCGATGCCTACATCGATGAGCGACACGTGCAGAGGTTCAAGTCTACGTTCTTAGAGATACTCCCACAAACCCCAAAGTCCCCTCTATGTATGTATATCTACGTGCAAATAAGTGTATGTATGTGTATATATATATATATCTGTATATATATATATATGTCTGTATGCATGTACGTAATATATATATATATATACCTGGAAGGATAGGCTAGGGAGCGAAGGTTGCAAAATGTGCGTGCGTGCATGCGGCCTCAGCGCAAATATCCACACCGAAACCCTATATCCCAAACACAAGTTCATGCCCGAACCATCACAGACCCAGATTTCCACAAAGTCATTTTCGAGGGTCTTAACCCCAAAGTGGGACTGGACGCAAGTAAGATGCTAAATCCCTAAACCCTAAACGGTCAGCACCAAAGGCAGCTTGCTCAGACTGCTCTGCGACTTCCGATGTCGAGGAGTTTCGGCACTCGACCCCTAAACCCCATGCCTGAAAAAAAACAAACCCTACAGACATTCTTCAGCATAATGCACTCAAGTCCTTGAACCCCGCACCCTAAACCCTAGACCCTGAACCCTGAACCCTAAGTATTACTCGTTGGTGGGTTGCCTCATGAAGGCTTGAGACGGGCACCTTACACATGACACCCTAATCCCCAAACCCTACACCCCTAAACCCCTAAAACTCAAAACCCCTCAACCCTAACCCCTTAAACCCCTAAACCCTTAACATAAACCCCTAAATCCCCAAACCCTAAAACCCTTAACCCTAAACCCTAAAACCCTACACCCTACACCCTAAACCCTAAACCCTAAACCCCTAAACCCTAGCCCTAAACCCTAAACTCTAAACCCTAAACCCTAAACCCTGCTGGGCGGAGACCTCCGTGGCCACTGCCGCGAGTGATGCACGGCCCTCTTCGGCTCCCTGAGGTTTAGGGTTTAGGGTTTAGGGTTTAGGGTTTAGGGTTTAGGGTTTAGGGTTTAGGGTTTAGGACTTGGGGTTTAGGGTTACTAAGCTATGTAGGACCTACCCCGCCTGAGGGTACCTTTGAGGGTACTTGTAGCTCTACTATGCACCGCCTGACTAAGTCGCCCGTTCCACCAAATAGGATGCAGTGGTAGGGTTTAACGGTTTGGGCAGTGGGGCTTCGGGGCTTGAGGCTTGGGGTCTTGTTGGGGCCTTGGATATTTGTAGGATGTAGAGTTTGGGGCTCGGGTCTTGATTAATAAAGGCATGCCCTTAATTATCTCGTTAAGGTGAAGGCCGTGCACAAAAGGACCATGCCAGGCAGTACGGCTTTTGGGGAATGTGCCTTTTACACGCTAAATCCAGAACCTACATTCGGTAGAAGGCACTTGAGGATCTGGCGTTGTTCTGCAGCACGCATGACCTATGAACCCAACGACGAGAAGGCATAATTGGGGATTTACGATCTTAGAGGTACCTTATTGGGGTCCTTCTTATTATTTTCGGGGTCCCCTAATTCCCTAAACCCCCAATTGAGCTTCATAGGGTCTAGGGCACAGGGTGCGCCGGGAAAAATTACAGTAGCGGCTCGCGTGAGTCGTTTGCTTCCACACTCTTTGCGGCTTTTCCTGCATCCTAAACCCCAGCTAGCCTACCTGGCACCCTCTTTACCTACAGTTTTATGGATTATACCTAGTACTTAAGGGTAGCTACTACTAAACTGTAGGTAAATAGAGTCGCAGGTCAACGCCCAAACCCAAACCCCCGAACTCCTCAACCCTAAAACACCCAAAACCCTAACAACCTAAGACCCCAACCACAAAAAAACAACCAAACCAGTGAAACCCTGCAAGCTAAACGGACCTCTAAATTCAAAACGCCACCAAACGCCAAAACCTTCAAACCCTAAACCCTATAAACCCAATGAAAGGCTGATTCCAGGCCTGGCGCAGCGAGCTGGCGAGCGCGTCCACGTGCTCAAGCCACCCTGGTTGGACCAAGTCAGCAGCCTGGCTTAGGCGCTTTAGGGGCCTTTAGGGGCCTAGCTGTACGACATTGTAAACTACCCTTTGCTTAAGAATCTTAAGAACCCTACCAAAAAATGATCTTCCTTGTAAAGGAAATATAGGGATTTTGATCTTCCTTTTTTTTTTTGGGGGGGGGGGGGGGGGGGGGGGGGGGGGGTCTTAAGCAAACAGTAGTAAACAGCCCAAGGCTTCTTCTGATGAAGTTTAAGACTGTAAAACGTAGGTTGCAATCTAGGCCCTCCGTGTAAATACTGTACCCGATAGTAAAAGCCCCAAATCCAGAAGCCCAATGAGTCCTAAATGCTAAGCCCTAAGCAAACCCTAAGCCATAAACCCTGAACCCTAAAACCCCAACCCTAAACCCGAAACCCTCTTCCCTAAACCCTAAATCCTAAACCCTAAATCCTGAACCCCGGAGACCCGAAATCCGCCACACGAGAGGCCGAGTAGACCCCAAACCCCGCAGCAAGTTAACTCGAACCGGAAATCCGAAACCAAAACCCTAAAAACCTACAACCCTAAAATCCTAAAACCCCCAACCCTCAACCCTAGACCCAGCCTGCTGGAGGCCCGCCCGCAGCGTCTCGTGCGCTAGGGCCTCGGATCCGCACAGCGCAAACCCTTGTACCTACTTCGGGCTTCTTCGGGAGTTTAGGGTGTAGGGTTTCGGGTTTAGGGTTTAGTTTAAGGCCTAAGTTTGGGGTTTAGGGAGATCAGGGAGACCCCTGAATTGCCAAAAAAAGCACGATGATTGTCCGTGCCGAAAGTTTGAATCAATTGTCGCTCTGTCCATCCATGTATATGCAAATTCATGAACCGAAAAGCCCATCGTAAAACTCAGGTTCCTAATCTCGAACCCTGAACCCCAAACCCTGATTCCTAGACCCTAAACCCTAAACCCTAAACCCTGATTCCTAAACCGAAAACCCTAAACCCTAACCCCTAAACCCTTCATGGAACCAAGGTTCGATGTCATCCAGGGCAAACAGAACCGCTTGCATGTAGCGGTCGACCACGCCTCGGGATCTCAGACTTCGTACTTGGAGGTTCATGGGACTTAATAACCACTTATAACTGGGCTTATAACCCTACTTATAATGGGGAGAACCCCTATAAGGCCCTTTAGGGTACTATAAGTGGGGTATAAGTACAGTTATAATTCGTTAGTAAGTACGTACCATGAACCTCCAAGTACGGACAGGGGCTTCGAGGTTTAGGGTATAGGGTTTAGAGCTTAGGGTTTCGGGTTGGAGGCTTACTTAAAACCCCAAAGTATGCAAAAAAAAACAATTGTTGTTCTTTGTATGGGCTTTGGGCTATGTTGTTACATGCTTCGGGGCCCAGGATAGGGTTTGCGAGTTGGAGCTAGGGTGTAGCTTCATCAGATGTAGGACGTTACAGGCGTAGATGGTGTTTAAACCCTAAACCCTAAACCCCAAACCCTAAACATTAAACCCTAAGGCCCAAAGCCAGAACGCTAAACGCGGCGATCGCAAGGACTTTATAGGGTTTTTAGGGTTTTCAGGGTTTATAGGGTTTATAGGGTTTAGGTTTGGGATTGAGGTTTAGGGGTTTAGGTTGCTTCATGCTAGGGTTGAAGTTCAGGGCTTGGGGGTGCTTCATGTCACAAGGAGCCTGCTTCTTTCCCACGCTCGCGCCCCCTAAGCCTCAAACCCAAAACCCTTCAGCTGTGCAACCTTTTGAACCCTAAACCCTAAACCGGTGCTGGTTGTCACGAGTCACTAGAGACCATCGAAGGCGACGCCAGCAAGCAGCAAGATGAAAACAAAGTTGGAGCCAGATAACCCTAAACCCTAAACCCTAAACCCAAAACCCAAACCCAAAACCCAAAACCCAAAACCCAAAACCCAAAACCCTAAACCCTAAACCCTAAACCCTAAACCCTAAACCCTGGCCTGCCAGGGCCTCCTGGTGCACCAGCAGCTTTCGGCAATGCGCCTGCAGGAGAGGCATAGGGCAACTTCGGGAGTTTAGGGTTTAGGGTTTAGGGCTAGGGTTTAGGGTTCAGGCCCGGGGTTTATAGGGCTAGGGTTTAGGGTTTATTGTTTAGGGTCTAGGGTCTAAGGTCCAGGGTCTGGGGTTTAGGGGTTTTAGGTCTTTAGGGTTTAGGTTTTTGGGGTTTTAGGGATTAGGGAGGGTGTAGGGGTTTGGGGTCTAGGGCTTGGGAGTGTGGGGCTTTCGGGGTTTGCTGGTGAGGTTTTGGGGTTTTGGGGTTTGTGGGTCTACAGGTGCAAGGTTAAGGGTTTAAGCTTTTGGCTTAAGGGCTAAGGGTTTGGGGTGGGGGGGGGGGGAATAAAGCGTTTTGGGTTCAGGATGCAAAATCCAAACGAACAAGTGCAGATCATACAACTTTATGACGACCGCCGCAATCCCGACCGCTGCAATGGAAGTCAAAACCTTGGGATGTTCCCCCTTACTAACCAGTCCTTGATAAGGATTATACTATAGGGTGGTACACCATCATCCTTCTCAAGGACTCTTAGTGCAAGGGGGAACATCCCAATCAAAACCTACACTCTGCACCCAAAACCCACTGAACAACTGGCCTCCTGTGGCGAGCAGTTGTAGAAGGCCTTTGCGCCTGCCTGTGCACTGAGCTGGCTTACGGTTTTGGGGGGCTAGCGGGCTTAGGGGGTTCAGGGTTTAGGGTTGCCCGACCCCCCCCCCCCCCCCCCCCCCCTCAACCACCCTAAACCCTAAACCCTAAACCCTAAACCCTAAACCCTAAACCCTAAACCCTAAACCCTAAACCCTAAACCCTAAACCCTAAACCCTAAACCCGACCGCAAACTGCCTGGCGGCTGTCGCCGCTTCCGCCCGACAGCTTCAAGGCGTCACCGGAGCCGGAAGACCTGCCGGGGCTTTAGGGTTTAGGGTTTAGGGTTGAGGGTTGAGGGTTTAGGGCTTAGGGTTGAGGGTTTAGGGTTTAGGGCTCAGGGTTTAGGGATCTATTCATTCATTTACTTGCTTACTCGCTTTCCTTAGCCACACACTGCATGTTTACTGAACTTATTCGCTGGTTGAACGTGGTCTTGGCATGTATGCCATCCCTCCCCCCAATTAAATTACCCTGAGGGTCCATGTACCTAAATATTGAATACTTAGGCCTTAAAGTACTTCCTATATAGGGACTTTGGGGCCCAAGTATATAAGAATGAGGTACATGGACCCTTAGGGCTACAAATGTCAGACACTTCCTAGTCCCATTGAATCAATCAAGGTGGGAGAAGGGGGGGGGGGGGGTGGAGGTGGGGTAGAAAAGCGGGTGAACAATATGCATGTGTACATATATATATATATATATGTATACAGATACTGGGTATGGGGTCTAGGGTTTAGGGTTTTCACAGGAGTTTAGGGCTTGGGTTTTGGGTTAGCGATGAGTAAAGCTATGAAGGCCCGAGTTCAGCTTTTCAACAGTGCAACATGCTCGGATAAGAAGCCCTTTGTCCTACGTACACCCTAAACCCTAAACCCTAAACCCCGAAACCCTAAATCCCCCAAGCCAAATGCAAGTCCCCTCTCGCCTGGCTCGTGAGAGCCTGCCCTTCACTTCGGTCACCAGGTTCACACCCTTCTCCTACGGGGTTTAGGGTTTAGGGTTTAGGGTTTAGGGTTTAGGGTTTAGGGTTTAGGGTTTAGGGTTTAGGGTTTGGAGTTTAGGGTTTACGGCTTAGGGGGCTTAGGAGGATTTAGGGTTTCGGGCTTAGGGTGAGAAGGGGGTTTAGGGTTCAGGGCGTGCAATCTAGGGGGTTCAGGGGGCTTAGGCAGGGATGCCTTGAACCCAAAGAAACCCTAATCCATTCCCCCTAATATTAATACCCTCCTAATATAAAAATCCCCCCGGCCCCAAATACCGATCCCGGGTCTGTCCCTATTAAAACCTCTACAGAGTTAGGGTGGGATTAGGGGGGGTGGCTTGGCTGCTGAGCCAGCATGCTACAATAAGGACGGGCTGGTTTCTCGGACAAACGATAAGAACCCCCCCTAATACTAAAAACCCTTCGGGGGTTTTTATACAAGGGGGGGGGGGGCCTTTTATATTAGGGGGAACGGATTAAACCCTAAACCCTAAACCCTAAAACCCTAAAACCCTAAAACCCTAAAACCCTAAACCCTAAACCCTAAACCCTAAACCCGAATGCCTGTCTGGATGCGGCCTTACGTAGCGTTTACGCAGGTTTAAGGTGCGAGCTTCTGCGTTTCGGATGCAAGGAGCCCTGGGGACCAAAAACCCTAAACCCCAAGCCCTAAACCCTAAACCCTAAACCCTAAACCCTAAACCCTAAACCCCAAGCCCTAAACCCCAAACCCTAAACCCCAAGCCCTAAACCCCAAACCCTAAACCCCAAGCCCTAAAACCCCAAACCTCTTGGAGGTTCATGGGTGGGTTTTACTGGGTTGGTACACTAAAGAATGGATTCTGAACCCTCTTCCGATAAATGCTTCCAATCTTTTTGTATGTTAAACTATATGCTAAACTGCCCATGCACTGTCGGTAGCATATCAGGTTACGGAGTCGTAGTTGTTGCAGACTTGGGGGTTTAGGGTTTGGGGTTTAGGGCTTTAACCCTAAACCCTACAAAGGCTAAGATTTCTAAGCCTGTGGCTCCAGATTCAGATTTGTAGGGCTTCGGTTCTAGGATGAACGGCTTAGGGTTCCCCGAAGGGCTTCGTATTCGGTGGAGGTCCTTGTATTCCAACCGAATCTTGCCTGAACCTTTCTTAGGTTTTAGACAGGTTCACCTGGGACTCTCTTTACCTACAGTTCAGTAGCAACTACCCTGAAATAGTAGGTATAACCCATCAAACTGTAGGTAAAGAGGGTCCCAGGCAGGGTTTGCCGTCGCAGCTCCCCCTAGCCGCCACTCCTTCATGTACTGCATGGCGCGTGTCTTCGGCAAGGGATCGCGGCAGAGTCCCGGCGTTCGAGTCAAGTCCTATGGTGCTCCTCACAAACAACGGGCCCTGAAATGACAAATCTTCCAACGACCCTTATTCTGTTATTCTGAACCCCGCAACATATGCGGAAGGGTCTCAAGCAATTAGAAGGCTTCTGACGTGTACTGGCGCAATGCATGATGGCCCACCGCTGCTGTCGATCGGCCGTGTTGTAAGCTGAATGCGGCTGTCCATCAAATTTTCTGTGGCTGTTTTCACCTTTCTCATCCACCTAACGATGCGCCAATACGCCGTGAGTTTACATGCTTGCATAGCAGCTGAACAGCTGAACGGCTGAGGCAGGAACGCAGCGCCTGCAAAGGAAGGCATACCTATGACCCCTACGGCAAGGACCCATGTACCTATTTAGTATATACTTGGGCCTCCAGCAAAATTCCATAAACAAACCGAACCACGGCTGTTTCTACGGTAAAATACAGATTTTCTTAGAAGGACATTCATATCCGCCCCCTAGGATTCCCCGTGCCAGGTAGACCCTAAACAGCCCAGAACCCTAAACCCTAAACCCTAAACCCTAAACCCTAAACCCTAAACCCTAAACCCTAAACCCTAAACCCTAAACCCTAAACCCTAAACCCTAAACCCTAAACCCTAAACCCTAAACCCTAAACCCTAAACCCTAAACCTACCATGCAGGCCGAACCTAAAAATTAAAGCGCGCTTCTTTGCAGACCTTGAGGGCCTCTTCGGTCTTCCAGGGTGGGCTAGGGTGGGTTTAGGGTTTAGGGTAGGGTTTAGGGTTTTTAGGGTTTAGGGTTTAGGGTTTTAGGGTTTAGGGTTAGGGTTAGGGTTTAGGGTTTAGGTTTAGGGTTTAGGGTTTAGGGTTTGGGGTTGGGGGGGTTGGGTTTAGGGTTTAGGGGTTTAGGGTTAGGGTTTAGGTTTTAGGGCCCTACAATCCCTTAAAAGGCCCCTTATAGGGTCATTCTGAGGATTCTTAAGGCCTAATGGCCCATCCTGGCTTAGAGGCCGGGATGGCAGGTCTGCAGTTGCTTGATTTTTCGGTGCGGTTTTAAAGGTCTAGGGTTTAGGGTCGAATTTTCTCAGGGTTTTGCAGGTTTGGGGTATAAGGCTTGGGAGGCAAACCTAACCCCTAATCCCTAAACCTTAAACCCTAAACCTACCCTAAACCGGGAGTCTATAGGGCTCAGGCGGCCTAAGTTGCCCGAGTGAAAGCCGGACATTCCGTTTTACAGCTCGGAGCGCCTCCAAAGACGTCAAAATGCCAACTTTAGTGGTTCAGGGCCTTGGGTTTAGGTTGGGTTTAGGGTTTAGGGTTAGGGTTAGGGTTTAGGGTTTTAGGGTTAGGTTAGGGTTTAGGGGGGTTAGGGTTAGGGTTTAGGGTTTAGGGTTCTAGACTTCAGGGTATAGGGTACTAGGGTTTGGGGCTGAGGACAAGTCGCGGCCAGCCGAGCACCACCGTCCTGCGCTGGGCATCGGCACGGTCATCCTGTACATATCAAGGCGGTTCCCTAAACCGGGTTTGGCCTACTCAACCCTATACCCTCAAACCCAACCCTAAACCTAAACTAACCCTAACCGAAACACCGCGCTTGTTTCACTAGGTTCCAGGAAACCTAGGAGGAAATAACGGCTACAACCCTAACGCCCTAAAGCCTATCTTTTCTGGTTTAATTGGGATGAGGTACGACGGGGCGGGGAGAGCAATCTCTAAACCCTAACCCCCCAAACCACAAACAAATATGATTACCTCCCTTAAATTGATACCAAGACCCCCTCCTCCCACCACCCCCTTCCCCTCCTCTCCACCCCCCCCCCAAAAAAAAATGAAAAACAAAAAAAAAAAACTGAAACATGCAAATTTCGTCCAGCTGGAACTTGTTTTTGAGGGGGTGGGGGGGAGGGGTCCCGAATCTAAAACAGCTCTATAACCGGGGGTGGTTGGGGAAAGTGTTTAACAATGCAGAACGGGGATGGGGGGAGGCAGGGTTGCCAATAGGGGGATGAAGATTTCAGATGTCATTCTAAACAAGGCGACTTCAAGTTGGGTGTCCAAACCCTAAACCCTAAAACCCCTCGATCATTCTGGGATCGCAAACCTTGCTCTGTTGGAAGCTTTTGACGAGCTTTTCATGAGGTAGCTTGTTGGCAGTTTACCAAGGAGCCCAATACCTTTTGAACCCTAAGCCCTCGTTTGAACCAAGGACTATATTCCTTTATGAAAGGGGATTGGGGCGCAAGCATACCTGGGACCGTTTTAAGAGGGGGAAGTACCAACTATTGCAGCCCCATCTTCGTTGTTGATGGAGAACAGTTACTCTAGGCACTAGCTTCGCCAGTCGACAACATTTCCCCAGAAGCCTAGGGCAAAACAGAAGGAGGGTTTAGGGTTCAGGGTTTAGGGAGTGTGTTTAAAGGGATCTGTAAGGGAGCATCACCATAAGCAGAAGGAATATGGATACTGCTGGGCATTATGGTTCATGCATAGGGTCTGGTTTCGAAAACCCGGCAGGAAGTGTTTGAAGTGTTTCGGGTTGTAGAACTCTCAGTCCGAAGCCCTCAACCCTTCCAACCCGAAACCCCCAAGCCCCAATTAAGTGCCTGCATGACATCATGCAAAAACTCAGAAAAACCATAAGCCACTAAAACCCTAAACCCCTCACCCCACCCCCTAAACCCTCAAACACCCTAAGCCTAAACCCTAAACCCTAACCCTAAGCCCAGCGTGCAGGCTGAAGGCCCCTGGTGGGCGGGCATAAGTCGCTCCGGCCTTTCCTGCGGGCATTTAGGGTTTAGGGTTTGAGGCTTTATTTAGGGTTTAGTTGGGTTAGGGTTTCTTTAGGGTTTAGGGTTTAGGTTCGGGTAAGGTTTAAGCTCTTTAGGGTTTAGGTTTAGGTTTAGGGCTAGGGTTTAGGGTTTCGGGTTTAAGGTTTTTAGGGTTTAGGGCGGGGCCTGTTACGTACCATGCAATTTCCGAATGCCAAGCACTTCAAAATGTAGTCTTATAGTTGCTGATTTCATAAGCCACCAAAAAGTGTACGTACAGTTTCAATTCTACAGGGGATTCTAGTATCCCAACAAGTGTAAAGTGTGCTGCCTCAGCTACTAAGTAGCCAAGGAGGCTAACCCTAAACCCTAAACCCTAAACCCGAAACTCGAGTCCCTAAACCGGTGTCCTGGCGGGTGCCCCTCTCCAGGACTTCAAACGGCCGAGGTCCACCTGGGGAGCCCCTTCTCCTAGGACCCCTTTATACACGGTGTAAGGTTTAGGGGTTTCAAGAATTTAGGGTTTAGGGTTTAGGGTTTAGGGGCCTTGAGAGATGGGGCTGCAGGCATTTCTGTGTCTTGTCTATCATCTTGCGCTTGTCCACTGTGACTTTACTTCGCGAAAACTATCATGCCACTTGTGCGCAAGATGTTGGCATGTCTCTCCACATGAACCCAAGAAGGGTTGATGGTCCACATACCATGATAGGAGTTAACTGGGACTCTATGCACCTACAGTTTAGTAGTAACTACCCTTAATTAGTAGGTATGACCGTATAACCCATAAGACTGTAGGTAAAGGGTCCCAGGTATAGGTAGTATAGGATATCTGACCCCAGTTTAAGGTTCATCTCCCTAAACCCTAAACCCTAAACCCTAAGGGGTTTAGGGGTTTTCCGGAGAAACCTTTGGTGAGTTATGTGCATAGGGCTCGAGCCCAAACCTTGAGCCCTCATCCTCACCTCCTTGATCCCGAAACAAATCGGGCTTACAGCTTAGGGTTTACTTGTTTTTAGGGTTCAGGCTTTAGGGTTTTATCTCCCGGGGGGGGGGGGGGGTCGGGGGGCCATGTAGGCTTTCGAGCTGGATTAGGATGGTGACATTGTGCCGCTTCGCCTGGGTGGGGTTGCGGCTTAGTAGGCTTTGAGGTGTAGGCTTTACGGTGTTAGGGCTTAGGGTCCAGGATTTTAGGGTGCACGTTTGGGGGAGGAATCTTGACAAGACTTGAGCTGGCAGAGGCTAGGTATGACTAGGATCCCCCTTAAACCCTGTAAGTCTCAAACCCTGCATTCCCTTTCTGTGTTGAAGCATCTTGTTGGGTGGGTTGGCCTGTGCGGATATTGGAGCTGACCCCAAACCCCTGAATCCTGAACCCTAAACCTAAGCCCATACGCCCTGGCCCCTACGCCCTCCAGCAACTTCATCCCTTTTAGGGTTTGGGGTTTCGGGGTTAGGGTGTTAGATGGTTTTCGGGCTTAGGGAACCGCAACCCCACACGCAAGGCCTTTGGAAATGAGCTAGAGCTAGTATTGGTGTTGAGGCGATCGCCACATCGAGGTCTTCGACGTTGTGGCTTGGGGCTTCGCGGGCTGTTGGGACCGTAAGCCCTAAACCCTAAACCCTAAACCCTAAACCCTAAACCCTAAACCCTAAACCCTAAGCCCTAAGCCCTAATGCGCAATCTGCTGGGGTTGGGGCTTAGGGTCGAGGGCGGGTGGGGAAAGCTTGGCATGGCGATCGCCTTGAACGAGTGAGACACTTTTCCTGGCAGAGCTTCACTCAACCCTAATAGGGTTTAGGGTTTAGGGTTTAGGGCAACCCCCCCCCCAGGCCACCCAAACCTTGTCTATACAAGCACCCGATGAGATTTGGAAGTTACTTTGGGGGGCATTGAGTCTCGGCAAAGCCTTAGCTCCGAATCCCACAACTACTCCTTGCTTAATTAAGATCCCCCCAACAAAAGTTGACGAGAACAATCCCCATGTTTCCCTTTCCCTAAGGTCCATGTACCTCATTCTTATATACCTGGGCCCTAAAGTCCTTGTCTAGGAGGTACTTTAAGGCCCAAGTATATCATAATTAGGTACATGGACCCTTAGGGCTTACAAGGAAGATCATCTCTATTTCTGGGGGGGGGGGTGCCAGGAGGAGCCCTTGGGCCCCATCATCAACCCTACAAAGGGCCGTTTTAAAGGGGGGTTATGGTGTAGAAGTAGCGCATCCGGGGTGTCCGAAAAGCAGATAGTAGACAACCAAACCCTAAACCCTAAACCCTAAACCCGAAACCCTAAACCCTAAACCCTAAACCCCCCAGTCCTATGTTCTGGAGCGCTCACACCTCTCTGGCTGGCTCCCGGCGGGATCCTGCGCGCCCTCCTGAGGGTGTGCCAAGGGCACAGACGCAGCCTGTGGCAGAGCAGAGCAGGAACAGGGACAACACCCTATCCCTAAACCCTAAACCCTAAACCCTAAACCCTAAACCCCTAACCCTCAACCCTAAACCCTAAAATAAACCCTAAACCCTAGACCCTAAACCCCTAAACCCTAAACCCTAAACCCGACACCCCCCATCAGCTAGTTTCTTCGATCCAGGCCTTGGGGCCTTAGGACCCTCAAGTCTACACGAAGAAGCCGCATTTACAACGCTTCATCTCCAATCTCCGAAGTCCAGAAGTCCCGAGGCTCAAACCCTGGCCCACGCCAGGGTGGAAGGGTCGGGGTTGCAGCGTTATAGCGTTATAGCGTTATAGCGCTTTGGGGTTTAGGGTTTAGGGTTTAGGGTTTAGGGGCGATTTAGGGTTAGAGCTACAGCGTCTATAGGGCGGTAGGGCAGGTTTCGGGTAATCTAGGGGTCGGAAGAATTGCCGTAGTCCCTTACGGTTCCCTTCAAATTATACTCTATTCGCCCTCAAAACCCTGTTCAAAGTATGAAGGCCCCCTGAACCCTAAACCCTAAACCCTAAACCCTAAACCCTATATTCCGCGAGGGCCTCCTGGGCGGACGCCCGGGGCTTGGCCAAAGGCCAGGACGCTTCTCCGCCGCCCGACGGGCCATCTGGAGCTGCGCCGACCTAGGTTTAGGGTTTAGGGTTTAGGGTTTAGGGTTTAGGGTTTAGGGTTTAGGGTTCCCCTGCTACCGCCCCTCTATACTACATCTTTCCTAGGTTATGGGGTTCTTAAGCGGGGGTTTAGGGTTTAGGGTTGAGGGTTTAGGGTTTAGGGTTTAGGGTTCCCCTACTACCCGCCTGAACCCTAAACCCTAAACCCCAAACCCTAAACCCTGAACCCTTAACCTGTAGGAGAAACCCATGGGCTTTGGGGCTCTTGCTTACGGTTTTTGGACTTCGGGTTGACAGTACGAGCCTCGGCTGGAAGGTTTCTAAGCCTTGAAGCCCTATTCACCCCGGGTTTAGGGTTAGGGTTTAGGGTTTCGGGTTTAGGGTTTGGGGTTTAGGGCAAAGCACTCGAATAGATGAGGCGCTCTTAAACGCCGCAAGCGTTCGAGGTGATCTGCCATTTACATTCTGGCACATGCTTGGACTTGGAAAACCCTTAACCCTAACCCCTAAACCCTAAGCCCTAAACCCAGAAACCCTAAACCCTAAACCCTAAACGCAAGTCGAGCTCCTATCTGTAGTTCGGCTCGAATAAGTAATTCCGGCTCAGGGTGATTCCACAACCCGACTGTCTGGCTCAACCCTCAGGAGGGCTTGAGGTTTGGCGTTTAGGTTTAGGGAGGGTTTAATCAGAAAGGGCTTAGGGCTTAGGGTTTAGGGTTTAGGGTTTAGGGTTTAGGGTTTAGGGTTTAAGCAGAAAGGGTTTGGACTTCACAGAACAATCGGGGCAGGCTTCGGGGTGATATTCTCGTGCGCGAAAGATGGTGACGCTGGCCGGTCCCAGACACGCGCGCGAGGCTGTACCCCTAAAGCCTAAACCCTAAACCCTAACCCCTAAACCCTAAACCTACGAAACATAACCCTATAAGCCCCGAACCCTAAAACTCTAAATCTAATCCCGGTAAGCCCTGTAAGCACTATAATTAGCCCTTTTAGACCTGCAAACCCTGTAAACCTGCTGTAAACCCATGTCATCTAAACCCTCTCCAAACCCTAAACCCTGTTAAACAAGACTCTGTGTGTGTGTGTGTGTGTGTGTGTGTGTGTGTGTGTGTGTGTGTGTGTGTGTGTGTGTGTGGGTGGCTGTCTGTGTGTCTTTGGGGTGAAGGGGAAGGGGGGGCGGGGTCCTAAATTCAGGACTAATAAACATTAACCCTAAAGAAAAGGGGGTCCTAGCCAGGTCTCATGGACGCATCTTGCGTGCGACGTGGCCTGTCCAGACTCTGTGGCGACGATACCGAAACAACCTTCTATGAGAGGTATGGAAAGAACAGAATCCGGCAAACCAGACTGCTACACCCTGACCCCGAAAACCCTGAAGAAAACACCTTCACCCTAAGCCCTAAAACGATTCGCAAGTGCTCTGCGTCCCAGTGTCTTTACTGCTGGCGCTGCTCGAATCACCTTCGCTGAGGGCTTCGAGTTTAGGGTTTGCTAGGGTCAGATGCCCATGCCACGATTTCTGGTATTCGGGCTTAGAGTTTGGGTCTGGGTTGGGGAGACATGGGTTTACAGTAGGCTCACCTATTCAACCCTAAACCCTGCACCTTATACCCCAGCTGTAGGGTCCGCAATGCATTGCACACCAAGAACTGCCTGCTGCTTTTTCAAAAGCTGGCCCAGCTCCCTCTCAGCCTCCCTCAATGTGCAACACACTCAAACCTCCCCACCTACCCCACCCACGAAAACAGGGGAGTCTGGTGGATGCAGGGCTATCTTGGATCTCTCCCATGTCCAGGAGACCCCTCTAAACCCTAAACCCTAAACCCAAAAAACCCGAAACCCGAAACCCGAAACCGACACCTAAACCCTAAACCCTAAACCCTAAACCCTAAACCCTAAACCCTAAACCCTAAACCCTAAAGTGGGGCTCAAGCGTCTCTTCACTGGTTGAGACACACTGGCAGCTGCCATTTCCTGCGAGCTCTAGAATCCAAAGGAACGGGGAGATATTCTTTAGGATTATGAGTTATATATGGTGTTTCCAAAATATATCATGATTTCCCCTACTACCCTCCTCAAAAATACTCCCCCGCTGGGTTCCCCCCCTGAAATAACCTTAATTAGGCTATAATTTCCCTGAACAGCCTGAATTATGGGGGGAACCTAGGGGGGGGGGGGGTACAGTACAAAGGGGGGGGGGGGGGGAGTAGTATGGGAACCTATGAGAACAGAGGACGCCTGATGCACTCCACGAAACCCTAAACCCTATGTGAAGAGAGACTGCCTCAGCTAGAATCTTTTGCAGACTTCCTCATTAAACTTAGGGCTTAGGGCTTAGGGCTTAGGGTTTAGGGTTTAAGGTTCCTCAGCCCTAAGCCCTAAGCCCTAAACCTTAAACCCTAAACCCTCAACCGTTTCAGGCTTTGTAAGTGGAAATGGGGTCAAGCTTCAGTTGTGGCTGAGGGCTGTGGGCTGCTGGGTCTGGCGATGGAGCAGTTGTGGTTAAGCGCTTTGAGGGTTTAGGTTTTAGAGGGTTTAGGGCTCAAGGGTCTACCGGGTCCATCTTTACCTACAGCTTTATGGGTTATACCACCTAATTCGCTAAGTAGAGTCCCAGGTATAGCAACCCTTTCTCTTTCTCTTTCTCTTTCTCTCTCTCTCTCTCTCTCTTTGGTTGGGGTCAAGGTATGCATGAATAGGTTTATCAACAGGGTTTGAGGTTTAGTTCAGGATACTGCCCTGAACCCTAAACCCTCAACCCGAAAGCCAAAACGATAAACCTTCTGGGGTATTCTTTCTTGGCTCCTCGGGAGTGTTCCCCCGAAGCCACTTGGGCAGCTTGTGGTCCTTGGCTTTCATGGCGATGGGAGATTCGCTTTGGGGTTTAAGGTTTAGGGTTGAGGGTGTAGGGCTAGTCCCGCTCCTAGTCGGAGAGAAGTGAGGAGGATAAGCGACTCTTGTGTGCTGGGTTACCCCAGTAACCTCAGGAGAACATGGGCGTCCTTGATCGTAGTCAATCGGACTAAGCCCGAGAAGGGGAATGAGGCCTAGTTTATAGGGGATAGGATTCGGGGGATCCTTGGGGAAGGGCTCCCTTTTAAGGGTCCCCCCTACCTAGGAGTTTAAGACTCCTCCAAGGTTCGGCAGATGACTGCCGATCTGAAAAACTGCCACCGAAAGCCGTTCACCCTAAAAAAAGGCAAAGGTCACGCGCTTCTCACCTGTGAAGCCTTGTTCCCTCCAAAAGCCAACAAAAAAGTAGCGCTCAATCACTGAAACTTGATCCCTACCCTAACCCTGCATACGCTTAACGCCTTAACCTAAACACTCGGCCCTGAATCCTAACCACCACCACCACCCCCCCCCCCCCCCCGCAAAGACAGCACTCTTGCACGCGAGGCTTCCGTCACAACCTTCGTAACTGGCGGCTCGATCTTTTCTGGTCTTCGCCGGCGTTGACGCTGCTTCTCCTTCCAGATTTCAACCCATGATAATGGCCCAGACTATCATCCCGCAACACATGGTATACAGGCTACTGTATGTATGGAATCGCATCAGGGTTCTCTTGGAAATTTGGACTGGAAGGCTTGAACACCACAAAGGCCTTATGTGCGCTGGTCGTCTTTTTCTTGCTAAGAGGTACCGAATGCTGTTCAGTGTTACAGGCGAACGATGGAAACATCACATTTTGTGATCAAGGAGCCTTAGCTGAGAAGACTTTCTTTGCGCAGGGGGGGTTGGGAGGAGCTAACCCTAAACCCTAAGCCCTGAACCCTGAACCCTAAACCCTAAACCCTAAACCCTAAACCCTAAACACTAAACCCTAAACCCTAAACTGAACCTTGCGATTTGGGTAGTATGGAGGTCTGGCCTGGGTGCGAATCTTATACCCCAGAACCCAACCTCTCACCTGACAAATCCGTCAGAATCATCACTAGACCCGGGAGTAACCCAGGAATAAAAAGGGCACCCTTTTTTGATTTTAAGGGGATTATAACGGAACCACAAGCCTAAAAAAAGGAGAAAAAAAGTGCCTACTCCCGGTCCTAGATCAGCTTGACCATCCGAACACAAAAACCTGAACCACAAAACCAAACACCGCTTGAAATATTCTCCAAAAACCCCAAACCCTAAAACCCTAAAACCCTAAAACCCTAAAACCCTAAAACCCTAAAACCCTAAAACCTTAAAACCCTAAAACCCTAAAACCCTAAAACCCTAAAACCCTAAAACCCTAAAACCCTAAAACCCTAAATTCCTAAAACCCCAAAACCCTAAAACCCTAAAACCCCAAAACCCTAAAACCCTAAAACCCTGAAACCCTAAATCCTTAAAACCCCAAAACCCCTAAAACCCTAAAACCCCAAAACCCTAAAACCCTGAAACCCTAAAACCCTAAAACCCTAAAACAATAAAACCCTAACACCCTAACACCCTAACACCCTAAAACCCTAAAACCCTAAAACCCTAAAACCCTAAAACCCTAAAACCCTAAAACCCTAAAACCCTAAACACTAAGCCCTAAATCCTACACCTGCCCTAAGGGTCCATGTACCTAAATATTGAATACTTAGGCCTTAAAGTACTTCCTATATAGGGGCTTTGGGGCCCAAGTATATAATAATGAGGTACATGCACCCTGAGGGCTGACTTTCAAGGCCTCCAAGGAGGATGCGGCTTTTTGCAGCCATGTGGGGGTCACCTGCTCCACCCGTGAGCCCGAAGCCCTCAGCATTCGGTACCCTTTGAGGGGGTTTAGGGTTTAGGGTTTAGGGTTTAGGGTTTAGGAAGAGAAACCTGGGAAAAGAAAGGGGGGGGGGGGGCCCTTTTTGGTTTTAAAGGGGCGTCCGAGGGAATCAAAAGCTCAAGCAAAGGGCAGCAGGAGCCTACGCTGGGTCCTAGGCAGTTCCTTCTGTCGAGCCCGAGCCCTTGCAACTCTCAAACTCAACCCTGTTGGCAGCCGAAAATCCGAAACGATAAGCCTCAAGAACCGCTACAAACCCAAAAAGCACCCAACCAAAACCGCAAAACACCTTAACAAAAACCTATAAGCCCTTTCAAGTAAACTCTAAGCGCCCAAAACCCCAGAACCCGAACCTCACCAGACGACCTGGCTACGAGTCCCAAGAGAGGTTGTCGCGTTTGGAGGGTTTAGGGTTTAGGGTTTATCGGGTTTAGGGTTTAGGGTTTAGGGCTGTCGCGTTTAGAGGGGCTAAGTAAGATGAAGTGCCTCGATACCCTATAAGCCCTACGCCCTGCACACTATACACCGGCACTTGGAGGTTCATGGAATTATTAACCAAATAGAAGTACTTGTAGCTGTACTTATAACTGTACTTATAACCATATTAGGGCACTTAAGGGGCTTGTAAGGCGGGTTATACGCACAGTAATACTTGGTGAATAGGTACCATGAACCTCCAAATGGGATAAGCCAAAAAGGGCGCCCTCCTTATAACCCTAAACCCTAAACCCTAAACCCTAAACCCTAAACCCTAAACCCTAAACCCTAAACCCTAAACCCTAAACCCTAAACCAAATAATCTCAATATTCAAGCAGGAGCCTGCCGGGATGGGGCTGCGCTTGGAACCGACAGGCGCGGGGACTGCCGCGGGGAAGACAGGCGCGGAGAATCGGTGACCTGGAGGCTCATAGAAGCTTAAACCCGAAACCCCAAACCCGAAACCCTTAACCCTAAACCCTAAACCCTAAACCCCAAACCCTAAACCCTGAACCCTAAACCCTAAATGCGAAACCCTATGAAAGCTTGAGCCCCAGCACCTGTACAGGGCTCACAACATCCCAGAAGTCAGAACTGCTATGTTCCCCCAAACTCCCCTTGCCCCCCCCAAAGAGGCACCCCCGGACACACTTTAAACCTAGCGTATTGTAGGAGTCGGAAGAATTGCAAACAACATCCCCTTATGGTCCCTTTATAATTATACTGCTATAACGACCCCCCCGCCCCCAGGGTTCAGGGATAGAATATAGGGGCCTGAATCATTGGAATAGGGTTCTGGGGGTTATTATGGTAGAATTACAAGGGAATACGATTAGAAATTATTCCGACCCCCATATGACTTTGAGTTCAGGTATCCCATTCTTCTTGGCGCTCCCTGATCCTAAACCCTCAACCCGGAAATACAGAAGGGCTGCACGCTGATGCGGGTACTCTGCCTCAAAACCGGAAATTTGGGAGTAGAGTGTAGGGCCAAGGGCCCCCATTGTACAGGTTTAGGCCATGGAAAGAGGCAAGAGGTTAGGTTGTGCTTTGGTATGATGTGCGGTCAAGGGAGGGGCTGCCTCAGAAACCCTAAACCCAAAACCCAAAACCCCAAAAACCCAAAACCCCTAAACCCCTACACCCCTAATCCCCCAAACCCCTAAACCCCCAAACCCCTTCCTCGGAGGGAGCAGGTGAAGGGCAGGGCTTTGGCTCTTAAACTGAAAAACAAAGTGCTTTGTCGTTGGTGGTGTTGGGTGCCCCCCCCCCTGGTTCTTGGTAGGGAGTGAGGGAATGGGGGGCCCTATGTGTATACATAAATATGTATAGATAAACATACCCTTAAAGGGATTACATAGGGTACCTCCTTCCTTCATTCCCTTCGAAGAGCTACCTAAGCACCGGCTTCGTAGCGGCACTCTGTCCACGCCTTCTGCGAGAGCTCAGAGGTTCGGTCGTCTCGCAGGGGCGCCGTCCTGGTGCCGTCGTATGGTTGTAGGGTTTTTTAGGGTTTAGGGTTTAGGGTTTAGGGTTTAGGGTTTAGGGTTTAGGGTTTAGGGCTTGAGAAATTAAATACTAACAGGATTAGGGTTCTAATTATGGTGCCCCTTGCTGGTAACGTTTAGATCCTGTGGAACCGGACCACGGCGCCCTTGACCCCCATGGAGATGCACATGCTAGGATTCAGGGTAGGCGTTAAGGTGGATAGGGTTTAGGGTTTAGGGCTTAGGGCTTAGGATTTAGGATTTAGGGTTTATAAGTTAGGTGGGCTTAGGGTGGCAGGGCTACAGGGTTTCGGGCTTCGACTTTAGGGATCACAGGGTTACAGGGTGAGAGATTGGGCTTCGTGTGCAGGGTCTTCGGTTGAGGGCTTGTCCAGGGCTTATCGGTTGAGTGACTCGACCCCCGCCCCACAAGGCCACAAGCACTGACGATGTCCAGCCCTGAATGACCTGAGGTGTGGGATGGGCCTCCAGATCAGCTGCCGGAAGGCAGATGTAAACCTAACCCTAAACCCTAAACCCTGGACCCTAAACCCAAAACCCTAAACCCTAGACCCCAAATGCAGCCAGGGCTCAGCTGTCGGACGTAGGTGAGAAGGAGAGTGAGCACTTCGGCTACCTATGGCTGCGGGCCTAAACCCGAAACCCTAAACCCTAAACCCCAAACCCCAAACCCTAAACCCCAAACCCCAAACCCTAAACCCTAAACCCCAAACCCCAAACCCTAGACCCTGAACTCAAAGGGGGCCCGGAAACCCCCTAAGTGTATCTTCCAGGCTGCCCAGTAGCCTATGTATGAACTTTGCTTGTTTCAACGGGGATCTATCATGGATGCATCCGAAACCCTCAACCCTGAAGAAAAGAAAAGAGAGAACGGGTACTACACTTCCCAACAGAAGGTGAATAGTTTAGGGTTCAGGGTTTGGGGTTCCCAAACCCCTAATCCCTAGAGGCTTAGATTTTGGGGTTACGTTCCACCTGAACTCTAGTTTCCTACAGTCTTATGGGTTATACCTAATCTGCCGGTACGCAGTATCTAGACCAAAGAGAACCTAGGAATAGAAAGGGTGCATTTGTGGGTTTAAAGGGGCCTATAGGGGAACTTAAACCCTAAACACAGGAAAAATAAGGGCCTACTCTGGGTCCTAGTATATGTATAGTGTTTCGTGTTTAGGGTTTACCTGGGGCCCTTATAACCTACAGTTTTATGGGTTATACCTACTAATTAAGGGGTAGTTCCTACTAAAGTGTAGGTAAATAGAGTCCCAGGTAAGGTTTTGACTTTACATGTAGGGTCTGCAGGGGCCACGGAAGCGCAAGAACCGTAGACCTGAACGTGTGCTGGGTTAGGGTTTACCTAGTAGTAACTACCCTTAGTTATTGGGTATAACCCAAAAAAGCTGTAGGTAAAGAGAGTCCCAGTCCCAGGTATGGTTGTTTGGTATAGGGTTTAGAGTTTAGGGTTCAGGGCTCAGGGTCTGGGGTTTGGGATTTTGGCTTAGAGTTGGCTACAGCCCCCAAACCCCGCAACCCAAACCCTTACAAACCACTACCCTCCTTGCCTGGGACTCTAGTCTATTTACCTACACCTTAGTAACTGCCCTTAGTTAGTAGCTATAACTGTAGGTCCCAAGTAGGCAAAAAAAACACAGAAACCTTTTAAATTTATGATAAGGCCTTTAAGCCAGAGCCCCCAGACCCTTGGGCTACCAAACCCCAAGCCCTAAAACCCTGCGAGGCGGGTCCCGCAGGTCCAATGAAGAGCCCTCAGTCCCATGCCCATCCTACAACCCTTGACCATGAGCCCTATAGACCCGAAACTCTTAAAACCTTACGCCCTACCCAAACACCCAAAGTGTGTAAAATCACGGTCCTTGCGCGGGTTGGGCGGTTTGGGGCTCAAAGCATCCTAAACCCTAAACCCTGAACCCTGAACCCTAAACCCTAATCATTTACCGTGCAAAATGGGCACGCCCAAACGAGGGGCCGGCATATCGAAAACTCTTAGGGTTTTGGGTTTTGGGTTTAGAAGCCCACTCAGGGTTTAGGGGTTTAGGGTTTAGGGCTTCAACCTTGCTAGGATTCAGGGCTTCGGGTTTTAAGACCCACCCAAGCAAGGGCTACCCTTGTGGGTTTCCCGACACGTGCCCGACACCCGAAACTTAACCCGTGCATAACCTTAAAGCCTAAACTACTGTTTGCTAAGACCCCCCCCCCCCGAAAAAAACCAAAAAAAAAACATACTGTCTCGGACAAGATAATTGACTGACTTGTTGGCAAGAGTTGTTGCTTGGAATGGCTTTTGGGAAGATTGTCGGAGAATGGCCTTTGGGAAGAATGTCGGAGATGTACTTTTTGCAGCTTCAAGCCTAAGCTCTCCTCTTTCTCGGGTGTGGCCAAGCACCAAAGAGCAGAAATGTCGCGTTTTTCAAGTTTCAAATTCGTTTCTGTAGTTTCAAATTAGTTTCAAAATAGTTTCAAAATCCAGTTGCAAAATCGCTGTTAAGGGGAAACTGCATTTTCCTACGTGCGACTCAAAAAATGAAGGAATCTCAGAGATTCCTGGTTTTCAAAAAGCGCGGACAGAAATTGCAGTTCCCCCTTAACAGCGATTTTGCAACTGGATTTTGAAACTAATTTGAAACTGACTGGAAACTAATTTGAAACTATGGAAACAATTTGAAACTTGAAAAATACCACATTCCGGACTTTCTGCCCCATCCTGGCCCCTCACATACGGCCCTCAGTTGACTTTGGTCAGCCGTGACTAGAGACCAGAGTTTCCGAAAACTTGCAAGTCTCCAGACTCTGTGGATGGACAAAATCTTGCATGACCCCCTGCGTTACACGTGTGCGACGGTTGGTAACCGAGCTCCCCGCACCCGTCGAATTTCAATGTTGCGTGCGCATACTGTGGATGGACAAAATCTTGCATGACCCCCTGCGTTACACGTGTGCGACGGTTGGTAACCGAGCTCCCCGCACCCGTCGAATTTCAATGTTGCGTGCGCATATGGGTGATGCAGGATTTCGGTCATTCACACACATGCACTTTCGAAGCATTGCAAGGACGGCAATGTTAAGGTTCAGGGTTTGGAAGGGATGAGCTGCATGATAAAAATGATGCAGGATTTCGTCCATCAACAGAGTCTGGAGACTTGCAAGTTTTCGGAAACTCTGGTCTCTAGTCACGGCTGACCAAAGTCAACTGAGGGCCGTATGTGAGGGGCCAGGATGGGGCAGAAAGTCCGGAATGTGGTATTTTTCAAGTTTCAAATTGTTTCCATAGTTTCAAATTAGTTGCCAGTCAGTTTCAAACTAGTTTCAAAATCCAGTTGCAAAATCGCTGTTAAGGGGGAACTGCAATTTCTGTCCGCGCTTTTTGAAAACCAGGAATCTCTGAGATTCCTTCATTTTTTGAATCGCACGTAGGAAGATCCAGTTTCCCCTTAACAGCGATTTTGCAACTGGATTTTGAAACTATTTTGAAACTAATTTGAAACTACAGAAACGAATTTGAAACTTGAAAAACGCGACATTTCTGCTCTTTGGTGCTTGGCCACACCCGAGAAAGAGGAGCTTGAAGCTGCAAAAAGTACATCTCCGACATTCTTCCCAAAGGCCATTCTCCGACAATCTTCCCAAAAGCCATTCCAGCAACAACTCTTGCCAACAAGTCAGTCAATTATCTTGTCCGAGACTGTGGATTATCTTGTCCGAGACTGTCTGGAGACTTGCAAGTTTTCGGAAACTCTGGTCTCTAGACACGGCTGACCAAAGTCAACTGAGGGCCGTATGTGAGGGGCCAGGATGGGGCAGAAAGTCCGGAATGTGGTATTTTTCAAGTTTCAAATTGTTTCCATAGTTTCAAATTAGTTTCCAGTCAGTTTCAAAGTAGTTTCAAAATCGCTGTTAAGGGGGAACTGCAATTTCTGTCCGCGCTTTTTGAAAACCAGGAATCTCTGAGATTCCTTCATTTTTTGAATCGCACGTAGGAAAATGCAGTTTCCCCTTAACAGCGATTTTGCAACTGGATTTTGAAACTATTTTGAAACTAATTTGAAACTACAGAAACGAATATGAAACTTGAAAAACGCGACATTTCTGCTCTTTGGTGCTTGGCCACACCCGAGAAAGAGGCGAGCTTAGGCTTGAAGCTGCAAAAAGTACATCTCCGACATTCTTCCCAAAGGCCATTCTCCGACAATCTTCCCAAAAGCCATTCCAGCAACAACTCTTGCCAACAAGTCAGTCAATTATCTTGTCCGAGACTGTGGATGGACAAAATCTTGCATGACCCCCTGCGTTACACGTGTGCGACGGTTGGTAATCGAGCTCCCCGCACCCGTCGAATTTCAATGTTGCGTGCGCATATGGGTGATGCAGGATTTCGGTCATTCACACACATGCACTTTCGAAGCGTTGCAAGGACAGCAATGTTAAGATTCAGGGTTTGGAAGGGATGACCTGCGTGATAAAAGTGATGCAGGATTTCGTCCATCAACAGTCTGGAGACTGGCAAGTTTTCGGAAAAACTGGTCTCTAGTCACGGCTGACCAAAGTCAACGGAGGGCCGTATGTGAGGGGCCAGGATGGGGCAGAAAGTCCGGAATGTGGTATTTTCAAGTTTCAAATTGTTTCCATAGTTTCAAATTAGTTTCCAATCAGTTTCAAATTAGTTTCAAAATCCAGTTGCAAAATCGCTGTTAAGGGGGAACTGCAATTTCTGTCCGCGCTTTTTGAAAACGAGGAACCTCTGAGATTCCTTCATTTTTCTGAATCGCGCGTAGAAAAATGCAGTTTCCCCTTAACAGCGATTTTGCAACTGGATTTTGAAACTATTTTGAAACTAATTTGAAACTACAGAAACGAATTCGAAACTTGAAAAACGCGACATTTCTGCTCTTTGGTGCTTGGCCACACCCGAGAAAGAGGAGAGCTTAGGCTTGAAGCTGCAAAAAGTACATCTCCGACATTCTTCCCAAAGGCCATTCTCCGACAATCTTCCCAAAAGCCATTCCAGCAGCAACTCTTGCCAACGAGTCAGTCAATTATCTTGTCCGAGACTGTCTGGAGACTTGCAAGTTTTCGGAAACTCTGGTCTCTAGTCACGGCTGACCAAAGTCAACTGAGGGCCGTATGTGAGGGGCCAGGATGGGGCAGAAAGTCCGGAATGTGGTATTTTTCAAGTTTCAAATTGTTTCCATAGTTTCAAATTAGTTTCCAGTCAGTTTCAAATTAGTTTCAAAATCCAGTTGCAAAATCGCTGTTAAGGGGGAACTGCAATTTCTGTCCGCGCTTTTTGAAAACCAGGAATCTCTGAGATTCCTTCATTTTTTGAATCGCACGTAGGAAAATCCAGTTTCCCCTTAACAGCGATTTTGCAACTGGATTTTGAAACTATTTTGAAACTAATTTGAAACTACAGAAACGAATTTGAAACTTGAAAAACGCGACATTTCTGCTCTTTGGTGCTTGGCCACACCCGAGAAAGAGGAGAGCTTAGGCTTGAAGCTGCAAAAAGTACATCTCCGACATTCTTCCCAAAGGCCATTCTCCGACAATCTTCCCAAAAGCCATTCCAAGCAACAACTCTTGCCAACAAGTCAGTCAATTATCTTGTCCGAGACTGTGGATGGACAAAATCTTGCATGACCCCCTGCGTTACACGTGTGCGACGGTTGGTAACCGAGCTCCCCGCACCCGTCGAATTTCAATGTTGCGTGCGCCATTATGGGTGATGCAGGGATTTTCGCACTCCTTCGGTCATCACCACAAATGCACTTTCGCAAGCCTTGCAAGGAAACGGCAATGTAAGATTCAGGGTTGGACTAGGGAGTGAGCTGCCTGATAAGAGAGGATGCAAGTTTGTCCATCAACACGTATGGAAGACTTGTGCAAGTTTTTTTTTTTTTTTTTTTTTTTTTTTTTCGGAAACTCTGGTCTTTAGTCACGGCTGACCAAAGTCAACTGAGGGTCGTATGTGAGGGGCCAGGATGGGGCAGAAAGTCCGGAATGTGGTATTTTTCAAGTTTCAAATTGTTTCCATAGTTTCAAATTAGTTTCCAGTCAGTTTCAAATTAGTTTCAAAATCCAGTTGCAAAATCGCTGTTAAGGGGGAACTGCAATTTCTGTCCACGCTTTTTGAAAACCAGGAATCTCTGAGATTCCTTCATTTTTTGAATCGCACGTAGGAAAATGCAGTTTCCCCTTAACAGCGATTTTGCAACTGGATTTTGAAACTATTTTGAAACTAATTTGAAATTACAGAAACGAATTTGAAACTTGAAAAACGCGACATTTCTGCTCTTTGGTGCTTGGCCACACCAGAGAAAGAGGAGAGCTTAGGCTTGAAGCTGCAAAAAGTACATCTCCGACATTCTTCCCAAAGGCCATTCTCCGACAATCTTCCCAAAAGCCATTCCAGCAACAACTCCTGCCAACAAGTCAGTCAATTATCTTGTCCGAGACTGTCTGGAGACTTGCAAGTTTTCGGAAACTCTGGTCTCTAGTCACGGCTGACCAAAGTCAACTGAGGGCCGTATGTGAGGGGCCAGGATGGGGCAGAAAGTCCGGAATGTGGTATTTTTCAAGTTTCAAATTGTTTCCATAGTTTCAAATTAGTTTCCAGTCAGTTTCAAATTAGTTTCAAAATCCAGTTGCAAAATCGCTGTTAAGGGGGAACTGCAATTTCTGTCCGCGCTTTTTGAAAACCAGGAATCTCTGAGATTCCTTCATTTTTTGAATCGCACGTAGGAAAATGCAGTTTCCCCTTAACAGCGATTTTGCAACTGGATTTTGAAACTATTTTGAAACTAATTTGAAACTACAGAAACGAATTTGAAACTTGAAAAACGCGACATTTCTGCTCTTTGGTGCTTGGCCACACCCGAGAAAGAGGAGAGCTTAGGCTTGAAGCTGCAAAAAGTACATCTCCGACATTCTTCCCAAAGGCCATTCTCCGACAATCTTCCCAAAAGCCATTCCAGCAACAACTCTTGCCAACAAGTCAGTCAATTATCTGTCCGAGACTGTGGATGGACAAAATCTTGCATGACCCCCTGCGTTACACGTGTGCGACGGTTGGTAATCGAGCTCCCCGCACCCGTCGAATTTCAATGTTGCGTGAGAATATGGGTGATGCAGGGTTCCGGTCATTCACACACAAGCACTTTCGAAGCATTGCAAGGACGGCAATGTTAAGATTCAGGGTTTGGAAGGGATGAGCTGCATGATAAAAATGATGCAGGATTTCGTCCATCAACAGTCTGGAGACTTGCAAGTTTTCGGAAACTCTGGTCACTAGTCACGGCTGACCAAAGTCAACTGAGGGCCGCATGTGAGGGGCCAGGATGGGGCAGAAAGTCCGGAATGTGGTATTTTTCAAGTTTCAAATTGTTTCCATAGTTTCAAATTAGTTTCCAGTCAGTTTCAAATTAGTTTCAAAATCCAGTTGCAAAATCGCTGTTAAGGGGGAACTGCAAATTTCTGTCCGCGCTTTTTGAAAACCAGGAATCTCTGAGATTCCTTCATTTTTTGAGTCGCACGTAGGAAAATGCAGTTTCCCCTTAACAGCGATTTTGCAACTGGATTTTGAAACTATTTTGAAACTAATTTGAAACTACAGAAACGAATTTGAAACTTGAAAAACGCGACATTTCTGCTCTTTGGTGCTTGGCCACACCCGAGAAAGAGGAGAGCTTAGGCTTGAAGCTGCAAAAAGTACATCTCCGACATTCTTCCCAAAGGCCATTCTCCGACAATCTTCCCAAAAGCCATTCCAGCAACAACTCTTGCCAACAAGTCAGTCAATTATCTTGTCCGAGACTGTGGATTATCTTGTCCGAGACTGTCTGGAGACTTGCAAGTTTTCGGAAACTCTGGTCTCTAGACACGGCTGACCAAAGTCAACTGAGGGCCGTATGTGAGGGGCCAGGATGGGGCAGAAAGTCCGGAGTGTGGTATTTTTCAAGTTTCAAATTGTTTCCATAGTTTCAAATTAGTTTCCAGTCAGTTTCAAATTAGTTTCAAAATCCAGTTGCAAAATCGCTGTTAAGGGGGAACTGCAATTTCTGTCCGCGCTTTTTGAAAACCAGGAATCTCTGAGATTCCTTCATTTTTTGAGTCGCACGTAGGAAAATGCAGTTTCCCCTTAACAGCGATTTTGCAACTGGATTTTGAAACTATTTTGAAACTAATTTGAAACTACAGAAACGAATTTGAAACTTGAAAAACGCGACATTTCTGCTCTTTGGTGCTTGGCCACACCCGAGAAAGAGGAGAGCTTAGGCTTGAAGCTGCAAAAAGTACATCTCCGACATTCTTCCCAAAGGCCATTCTCCGACAATCTTCCCAAAAGCCATTCCAGCAACAACTCTTGCCAACAAGTCAGTCAATTATCTTGTCCGAGACTGTGGATTATCTTGTCCGAGACTGTGGATGGACAAAATCTTGCATGACCCCCTGCGTTACACGTGTGCGACGGTTGGTAATCGAGCTCCCCGCACCCGTCGAATTTCAATGTTGCGTGCGCATATGGGTGATGCAGGATTTCGGTCATTCACACACATGCACTTTCGAAGCATTGCAAGGACGGCAATGTTAAGATTCAGGGTTTGGAAGGGATGAGCTGCATGATAAGAATGATGCAGGATTTCGTCCATCAACAGTCTGGAGACTTGCAAGTTTTTTCGGAAACTCTGGTCTCTAGACACGGCTGACCAAAGTCAACTGAGGGCCGTATGTGAGGGGCCAGGATGGGGCAGAAAGTCCGGAATGTGGTATTTTTCAAGTTTCAAATTGTTTCCATAGTTTCAAATTAGTTTCCAGTCAGTTTCAAATTAGTTTCAAAATCCAGTTGCAAAATCGCTGTTAAGGGGGAACTGCAATTTCTGTCCGCGCTTTTTGAAAACCAGGAATCTCTGAGATTCCTTCATTTTTTGAGTCGCGCGTAGGAAAATGCAGTTTCCCCTTAACAGCGATTTTGCAACTGGATTTTGAAACTATTTTGAAACTAATTTGAAACTACAGAAACGAATTTGAAACTTGAAAAACGCGACATTTCTGCTCTTTGGTGCTTGGCCACACCCGAGAAAGAGGAGAGCTTAGGCTTGAAGCTGCAAAAAGTACATCTCCGACATTCTTCCCAAAGGCCATTCTCCGACAATCTTCCCAAAAGCCATTCCAGCAACAACTCTTGCCAACAAGTCATCTTGTCCGAGACTGTCTGGAGACTTGCAAGTTTTCGGAAACTCTGGTCTCTATCACGGCTGACCAAAGTCAACTGAGGGCCGTATGTGAGGGGCCAGGATGGGGCAGAAAGTCCGTATTTTTCAAGTTTCAAATTGTTTCCATAGTTTCAAATTAGTTTCCAGTCAGTTTCAAATTAGTTTCAAAATCCAGTTGTCGCTGTTAAGGGGGAACTGCAATTTCTGTCCGCGGGAAATCTTGTCCGAGACTGTCTGGAGACTTGCAAGTTTTCGGACACTCTGGTCTCTAGGCTGACCAAAGTCAACTGAGGGCCGTATGTGAGGGGCCAGGATGGGGCAGAAAGTCCGGAATGTGGTATTTTTCAAGTTTCAAATTGTTTCCATAGTTTCAAATTAGTTTCCAGTCAGTTTCAAATTAGTTTCAAAATCCAGTTGCAAAATCGCTGTTAAGGGGGAACTGCAATTTCTGTCCGCGCTTTTTGAAAACCAGGAATCTCTGAGATTCCTTCATTTTTTGAATCGCGCGTAGGAAAATCCAGTTTCCCCTTAACAGCGATTTTGCGACTGGATTTTGAAACTATTTTGAAACTAATTTGAAACTACAGAAACGAATTTGAAACTTGAAAAACGCGACATTTCTGCTCTTTGGTGCTTGGCCACACCCGAGAAAGAGGAGCTTGAAGCTGCAAAAAGTACATCTCCGACATTCTTCCCAAAGGCCATTCTCCGACAATCTTCCCAAAAGCCATTCCAGCAACAACTCTTGCCAACAAGTCAGTCAATTATCTAGTCCGAGACAGTCTGGAGACTTGCAAGTTTTCGGAAACTCTGGTCTCTAGTCACGGCTGACCAAAGTCAACTGAGGGCCGTATGTGAGGCGCCAGGATGGGGCAGAAAGTCCGGAATGTGGTATTTTTCAAGTTTCAAATTGTTTCCATAGTTTCAAATTAGTTTCCAGTCAGTTTCAAATTAGTTTCAAAATCCAGTTGCAAAATCGCTGTTAAGGGGGAACTGCAATTTCTGTCCGCGCTTTTTGAAAACCAGGAATCTCTGAGATTCCTTCATTTTTTGAATCGCACGTAGGAAAATGCAGTTTCCCCTTAACAGCGATTTTGCAACTGGATTTTGAAACTATTTTGAAACTAATTGGAAACTACAGAAACGAATTTGAAACTTGAAAAACGCGACATTTCTGCTCTTTGGTGCTTGGCCACACCTGAGAAAGAGGAGAGCTTAGGCTTGAAGCTGCAAAAAGTACATCTCCGACATTCTTCCCAAAGGCCATTCTCCGACAATCTTCCCAAAAGCCATTCCAGCAACAACTCTTGCCAACAAGTCAGTCAATTATCTTGTCCGAGACTGTCTGGAGACTTGCAAGTTTTCGGAAACTCTGGTCTCTAGTCAAATCTGTCTCTAGACACGGCTACCAAAGTCCAACTGGAGGCCGCCGTATGTGAGGGGCAGGTGGGGCTGAAAGTCCGGAATGTGGTATTTTTCAAGTTTCAAATTGTTTCCATAGTTTCAAATTAGTTTCCAAGTCAGTTTCAAATTAGTTTCAAAATCCAGTTGCAAAATCGCTGTTAAGGGGGAACTGCAATTTCTGTCCACGCTTTTTGAAAACCAGGAATCTCTGAGATTCCTTCATTTTTTGAATCGCACGTAGGAAAATGCAGTTTCCCCTTAACAGCGATTTTGCAACTGGATTTTGAAACTATTTTGAAACTAATTTGAAATTACAGAAACGAATTTGAAACTTGAAAAACGCGACATTTCTGCTCTTTGGTGCTTGGCCACACCAGAGAAAGAGGAGAGCTTAGGCTTGAAGCTGCAAAAAGTACATCTCCGACATTCTTCCCAAAGGCCATTCTCCGACAATCTTCCCAAAAGCCATTCCAGCAACAACTCCTGCCAACAAGTCAGTCAATTATCTTGTCCGAGATTGTTGATGGACGAAATCCTGCATCATTTTTATCATGCAGCTCATCCCTTCCAGACCCTGAATCTTAACATTGCCGTCCTTGCAATGCTTCGAAAGTGCATGTGTGTGAATGACCGAAATCCTGCATCACCCATACGCGCACGCAACATTGAAATTCGACGGGCGCGGGGAGCTCGATTACCAACCGTCGCACACGTATAACGCAGGGGGTCATGCAAGATTTTGTCCATCCACAGTCTGGAGACTTGCAAGTTTTCGGAAACTCTGGTCTTTAGTCACGGCTGACCAAAGTCAACTGAGGGTCGTATGTGAGGGGCCAGGATGGGGCAGAAAGTCCGGAATGTGGTATTTTTCAAGTTTCAAATTGTTTCCATAGTTTCAAATTAGTTTCCAGTCAGTTTCAAATTAGTTTCAAAATCCAGTTGCAAAATCGCTGTTAAGGGGGAACTGCAATTTCTGTCCGCGCTTTTTGAAAACCAGGAATCTCTGAGATTCCTTCATTTTTTGAATCGCACGTAGGAAAATGCAGTTTCCCCTTAACAGCGATTTTGCAACTGGATTTTGAAACTATTTTGAAACTAATTTGAAACTACAGAAACGAATTTGAAACTTGAAAAACGCGACATTTCTGCTCTTTGGTGCTTGGCCACACCAGAGAAAGAGGAGAGCTTAGGCTTGAAGCTGCAAAAAGTACATCTCCGACATTCTTCCCAAAGGTCATTCTCCGACAATCTTCCCAAAAGCCATTCCAGCAACAACTCCTGCCAACAAGTCAGTCAATTATCTTGTCCGAGACTGTCTGGAGACTTGCAAGTTTTCGGAAACTCTGGTCTTTAGTCACGGCTGACCAAAGTCAACTGAGGGTCGTATGTGAGGGGCCAGGATGGGGCAGAAAGTCCGGAATGTGGTATTTTTCAAGTTTCAAATTGTTTCCATAGTTTCAAATTAGTTTCCAGTCAGTTTCAAATTAGTTTCAAAATCCAGTTGCAAAATCGCTGTTAAGGGGGAACTACAATTTCTGTCCACGCTTTTTGAAAACCAGGAATCTCTGAGATTCCTTCATTTTTTGAATCGCACGTAGGAAAATGCAGTTTCCCCTTAACAGCGATTTTGCAACTGGATTTTGAAACTATTTTGAAACTAATTTGAAATTACAGAAACGAATTTGAAACTTGAAAAACGCGACATTTCTGCTCTTTGGTGCTTGGCCACACCAGAGAAAGAGGAGAGCTTAGGCTTGAAGCTGCAAAAAGTACATCTCCGACATTCTTCCCAAAGGCCATTCTCCGACAATCTTCCCAAAAGCCATTCCAGCAACAACTCTTGCCAACAAGTCAGTCAATTATCTTGTCCGAGACTGTGGATGGACGAAATCCTGCATCATTTGTTCATGCCAGCTCAAATCCCTGTCCAGTACCCTGAATCGTAACATTGCCGTCCTGCAAATCTTCGAAAGTGCATGGTGTGATACCGAAACCTGCATCACCCCTACCGCTACCCACATTGAAATTCGACGGTCGCGGGAGCCGCGATTACCACCGTCCGTACACGTGGAACGCAGTGGTCATGGCAGAGATTTTGTCCATCCCGTCTTGAGACTTGCAAGTTTTGAAACTCGGGGCTTTAGTCACCTGACCAAATCAACTGAGGGCCGTTGTCATGGGCCAGGATGTGGCAGAAAGTCCGGACTGTGGTATTTTTCAGTTCAAATGTTTCCATCGTTTCAAAGTAGTGCCAGTCAGTTCAATTAGTTTCACAATCCATTTTGCAAATCGCTGGTAAGGGGGAACTGCAAATTCTGTCCGGCGTCTGTTTTGAAAACCCGGATTCTCTGAGCTTCCTTCCTTTTTTGAATCGCACGTAGGAAAATGCAGTTTCCCCTTAACAGCGATTTTGCAACTGGATTTTGAAACTATTTTGAAACTAATTTGAAACTACAGAAACGAATTTGAAACTTGAAAAACGCGACATTTCTGCTCTTTGGTGCTTGGCCACACCAGAGAAAGAGGAGAGCTTAGGCTTGAAGCTGCAAAAAGTACATCTCCGACATTCTTCCCAAAGGTCATTCTCCGACAATCTTCCCAAAAGCCATTCCAGCAACAACTCCTGCCAACAAGTCAGTCAATTATCTTGTCCGAGACTGTCTGGAGACTTGCAAGTTTTCGGAAACTCTGGTCTTTAGTCACGGCTGACCAAAGTCAACTGAGGGTCGTATGTGAGGGGCCAGGATGGGGCAGAAAGTCCGGAATGTGGTATTTTTCAAGTTTCAAATTGTTTCCATAGTTTCAAATTAGTTTCCAGTCAGTTTCAAATTAGTTTCAAAATCCAGTTGCAAAATCGCTGTTAAGGGGGAACTGCAATTTCTGTTCGCGCTTTTTGAAAACCAGGAATCTCTGAGATTCCTTCATTTTTTGAATCGCACGTAGGAAAATGCAGTTTCCCCTTAACAGCGATTTTGCAACTGGATTTTGAAACTATTTTGAAACTAATTTGAAACTACAGAAACGAATTTGAAACTTGAAAAACGCGACATTTCTGCTCTTTGGTGCTTGGCCACACCAGAGAAAGAGGAGAGCTTAGGCTTGAAGCTGCAAAAAGTACATCTCCGACATTCTTCCCAAAGGCCATTCTCCGACAATCTTCCCAAAAGCCATTCCAGCAACAACTCCTGCCAACAAGTCAGTCAATTATCTTGTCCGAGACTGTTGATGGACGAAATCCTGCATCATTTGTATCATGCAGCTCATCCCTTCCAGACCCTGAATCTTAACATTGCCGTCCTTGCAATGCTTCGAAAGTGCATGTGTGTGAATGACCGAAATCCTGCATCACCCATACGCGCACGCAACATTGAAATTCGACGGGCGCGGGGAGCTCGATTACCAACCGTCGCACACGTATAACGCAGGGGGTCATGCAAGATTTTGTCCATCCACAGTCTGGAGACTTGCAAGTTTTCGGAAACTCTGGTCTTTAGTCACGGCTGACCAAAGTCAACTGAGGGCCGTATGTGAGGGGCCAGGATGGGGCAGAAAGTCCGGAATGTGGTATTTTTCAAGTTTCAAATTGTTTCCATAGTTTCAAATTAGTTTCCAGTCAGTTTCAAATTAGTTTCAAAATCCAGTTGCAAAATCGCTGTTAAGGGGGAACTGCAATTTCTGTCCGCGCTTTTTGAAAACCAGGAATCTCTGAGATTCCTTCATTTTTTGAATCGCACGTAGGAAAATGCAGTTTCCCCTTAACAGCGATTTTGCAACTGGATTTTGAAACTATTTTGAAACTAATTTGAAACTACAGAAACGAATTTGAAACTTGAAAAACGCGACATTTCTGCTCTTTGGTGCTTGGCCACACCCGAGAAAGAGGAGAGCTTAGGCTTGAAGCTGCAAAAAGTACATCTCCGACATTCTTCCCAAAGGCCATTCTCCGACAATCTTCCCAAAAGCCATTCCAGCAACAACTCTTGCCAACAAGTCAGTCAATTATCTTGTCCGAGACAGTCTGGAGACTTGCAAGTTTTCGGAAACTCTGGTCTCTAGTCACGGCTGACCAAAGTCAACTGAGGGCCGTATGTGAGGGGCCAGGATGGGGCAGAAAGTCCGGAATGTGGTATTTTTCAAGTTTCAAATTGTTTCCATAGTTTCAAATTAGTTTCCAGTCAGTTTCAAATTAGTTTCAAAATCCAGTTGCAAAATCGCTGTTAAGGGGGAACTGCAATTTCTGTCCGCGCTTTTTGAAAACCAGGAATCTCTGAGATTCCTTCATTTTTTGAATCGCACGTAGGAAAATCCAGTTTCCCCTTAACAGCGATTTTGCAACTGGATTTTGAAACTATTTTGAAACTAATTTGAAACTACAGAAACGAATTTGAAACTTGAAAAACGCGACATTTCTGCTCTTTGGTGCTTGGCCACACCCGAGAAAGAGGAGCTTGAAGCTGCAAAAAGTACATCTCCGACATTCTTCCCAAAGGCCATTCTCCGACAATCTTCCCAAAAGCCATTCCAGCAACAACTCCTGCCAACAAGTCAGTCAATTATCTTGTCCGAGACTGTTGATGGACGAAATCCTGCATCATTTGTATCATGCAGCTCATCCCTTCCAGACCCTGAATCTTAACATTGCCGTCCTTGCAATGCTTCGAAAGTGCATGTGTGGGAATGACCGAAATCCTGCATCACCCATACGCGCACGCAACATTGAAATTCGACGGGCGCGGGGAGCTCGATTACCAACCGTCGTACACGTGTAACGCAGGGGGTCATGCAAGATTTTGTCCATCCACAGTCTGGAGACTTGCAAGTTTTCGGAAACTCTGGTCTTTAGTCACGGCTGACCAAAGTCAACTGAGGGCCGTATGTGAGGGGCCAGGATGGGGCAGAAAGTCCGGAATGTGGTATTTTTCAAGTTTCAAATTGTTTCCATAGTTTCAAATTAGTTTCCTGTCAGTTTCAAATTAGTTTCAAAATCCAGTTGCAAAATCGCTGTTAAGGGGGAACTACAATTTCTGTCCGCGCTTTTTGAAAACGAGGAACCTCTGAGATTACATCTTTTTTTTTGAATGGCGCATAGAAAAATGCAGTTCCCCCTTAACAGCGATTTTGCAACTGGATTTGGAAACTATTTTTGAAACTAATTTGAAACTACGGAAACGAATTTGAAACTTGAAAAACGCGGCATTTCTGCTCTTTGGCGCTTGGCCACACCCGAGCAAGAGGAGAGCTTTGGCTTGAATCTGCCAAAGGTACATTTCCGACATTCTTCCCAAAAGCCATTCCAGCAACAACTCTTGCCAACAAGTCAGTAAATTATCTTGTCCGAGACAGTCTGGAGACTGGCAAGTTTTCGGAAACTCTGGTCTCTATAGTCACGGCTGACCACAGTCAACTGAGGGCCGTGTGTGAGGGGCCAGGATGGGGGCAGAAAGTCCGAAATCTGGTATTTTTCAAGTTTCAAATTGTTTCCATAGTTTCAAATTAGTTTCCAATCAGTTTCAAATTAGTTTCAAAATCCAGTTGCAAAATCGCTGTTAAGGGGGAATTGCAGTTTTTGTCCGAGCTTTTTGAAAACCAGGAACCTCTGAGATTCCTTCATTTTTTGAATTGCGCGTAGAAAAATGCAGTTTCCCCTTAACAGCGATTTTGCAACTGGATTTTGAAACTATTTTGAAACTAATTTGAAACTACAGAAACGAATTTGAAACTTGAAAAACGCGACATTTCTGCTCTTTGGTGCTTGGCCACACCAGAGAAAGAGGAGAGCTTAGGTTTGAAGCTGCAAAAAGTACATCTCCGACATTCTTCCCAAAGGCCATTCTCCGACAATCTTCCCAAAAGCCATTCCAGCAACAACTCCTGCCAACAAGTCAGTCAATTATCTTGTCCGAGATTGTTGATGGACGAAATCCTGCATCATTTTTATCATGCAGCTCATCCCTTCCAGACCCTGAATCTTAACATTGCCGTCCTTGCAATGCTTCGAAAGTGCATGTGTGTGAATGACCGAAATCCTGCATCACCCATACGCGCACGCAACATTGAAATTCGACGGGCGCGGGGAGCTCGATTACCAACCGTCGTACACGTGTAACGCAGGGGGTCATGCAAGATTTTGTCCATCCACAGTCTGGAGACTTGCAAGTTTTCGGAAACTCTGGTCTTTAGTCACGGCTGACCAAAGTCAACTGAGGGCCGTATGTGAGGGGCCAGGATGGGGCAGAAAGTCCGGAATGTGGTATTTTTCAAGTTTCAAATTGTTTCCATAGTTTCAAATTAGTTTCCAGTCAGTTTCAAATTAGTTTCAAAATCCAGTTGCAAAATCGCTGTTAAGGGGGAACTGCAATTTCTGTCCGCGCTTTTTGAAAACCAGGAATCTCTGAGATTCCTTCATTTTTTGAATCGCACGTAGGAAAATCCAGTTTCCCCTTAACAGCGATTTTGCAACTGGATTTTGAAACTATTTTGAAACTAATTTGAAACTACAGAAACGAATTTGAAACTTGAAAAACGCGACATTTCTGCTCTTTGGTGCTTGGCCACACCAGAGAAAGAGGAGAGCTTAGGCTTGAAGCTGCAAAAAGTACATCTCCGACATTCTTCCCAAAGGTCATTCTCCGACAATCTTCCCAAAAGCCATTCCAGCAACAACTCCTGCCAACAAGTCAGTCAATTATCTTGTCCGAGACTGTCTGGAGACTTGCAAGTTTTCGGAAACTCTGGTCTTTAGTCACGGCTGACCAAAGTCAACTGAGGGTCGTATGTGAGGGGCCAGGATGGGGCAGAAAGTCCGGAATGTGGTATTTTTCAAGTTTCAAATTGTTTCCATAGTTTCAAATTAGTTTCCAGTCAGTTTCAAATTAGTTTCAAAATCCAGTTGCAAAATCGCTGTTAAGGGGGAACTGCAATTTCTGTCCACGCTTTTTGAAAACCAGGAATCTCTGAGATTCCTTCATTTTTTGAATCGCACGTAGGAAAATCCAGTTTCCCCTTAACAGCGATTTTGCAACTGGATTTTGAAACTATTTTGAAACTAATTTGAAACTACGGAAACGAATTTGAAACTTGAAAAACGCGGCATGTCTGCTCTTTGGGGCTTGGCCACACCCGAGAAAGAGGAGAGCTTAGGCTTGAAGCTGCAAAAAGTACATCTCCGACATTCTTCCCAAAGGCCATTCTCCGACAATCTTCCCAAAAGCCATTCCAGCAACAACTCTTGCCAACAAGTCAGTCAATTATCTAGTCCGAGACTGTCTGGAGACTTGCAAGTTTTCGGACACTCTGGTCTCTAGTCACAGCTGACCAAAGTCAACTGAGGGCCGTATGTGAGGGGCCAGGATGGGGCAGAAAGTCCGGAATGTGGTATTTTTCAAGTTTCAAATTGTTTCCATAGTTTCAAATTAGTTTCCAGTCAGTTTCAAATTAGTTTCAAAATCCAGTTGCAAAATCGCTGTTAAGGGGGAACTGCAATTTCTGTCCGCGCTTTTTGAAAACCAGGAATCTCTGAGATTCCTTCATTTTTTGAATCGCGCGTAGGAAAATCCAGTTTCCCCTTAACAGCGATTTTGCGACTGGATTTTGAAACTATTTTGAAACTAATTTGAAACTACAGAAACGAATTTGAAACTTGAAAAACGCGACATTTCTGCTCTTTGGTGCTTGGCCACACCCGAGAAAGAGGAGCTTGAAGCTGCAAAAAGTACATCTCCGACATTCTTCCCAAAGGCCATTCTCCGACAATCTTCCCAAAAGCCATTCCAGCAACAACTCTTGCCAACAAAGTACAGTCTGGAGACTTGCAAGTTTTCGGACTCTGGTCTCTAGTCACGGCTGACCAAAGTCAACTGAGGGCCGTATGTGAGGGGCCAGGATGGGGCAGAAAGTCCGGAATGTGGTATTTTTCAAGTTTCAAATTGTTTCCATAGTTTCAAATTAGTTTCCAGTCAGTTTCAAATTAGTTTCAAAATCCAGTTGCAAAATCGCTGTTAAGGGGGAACTGCAATTTCTGTCCGCGCTTTTTGAAAACCAGGAATCTCTGAGATTCCTTCATTTTTTGAATCGCACGTAGGAAAATGCAGTTTCCCCTTAACAGCGATTTTGCAACTGGATTTTGAAACTATTTTGAAACTAATTTGAAACTACAGAAACGAATTTGAAACTTGAAAAACGCGACATTTCTGCTCTTTGGTGCTTGGCCACACCCGAGAAAGAGGAGAGCTTAGGCTTGAAGCTGCAAAAAGTACATCTCCGACATTCTTCCCAAAGGCCATTCTCCGACAATCTTCCCAAAAGCCATTCCAGCAACAACTCTTGCCAACAAGTCAGTCAATTATCTTGTCCGAGACTGTGGATTATCTTGTCCGAGACTGTCTGGAGACTTGCAAGTTTTCGGAAACTCTGGTCTCTAGACACGGCTGACCAAAGTCAACTGAGGGCCGTATGTGAGGGGCCAGGATGGGGCAGAAAGTCCGGAATGTGGTATTTTTCAAGTTTCAAATTGTTTCCATAGTTTCAAATTAGTTTCCAGTCAGTTTCAAATTAGTTTCAAAATCCAGTTGCAAAATCGCTGTTAAGGGGGAACTGCAATTTCTGTCCGCGCTTTTTGAAAACCAGGAATCTCTGAGATTCCTTCATTTTTTGAGTCGCACGTAGGAAAATGCAGTTTCCCCTTAACAGCGATTTTGCAACTGGATTTTGAAACTATTTTGAAACTAATTTGAAACTACAGAAACGAATTTGAAACATGAAAAACGCGACATTTCTGCTCTTTGGTGCTTGGCCACACCCGAGAAAGAGGAGAGCTTAGGCTTGAAGCTGCAAAAAGTACATCTCCGACATTCTTCCCAAAGGCCATTCTCCGACAATCTTCCCAAAAGCCATTCCAGCAACAACTCTTGCCAACAAGTCAGTCAATTATCTTGTCCGAGACTGTGGATTATCTTGTCCGAGACTGTCTGGAGACTTGCAAGTTTTCGGAAACTCTGGTCTCTAGACACGGCTGACCAAAGTCAACTGAGGGCCGTATGTGAGGGGCCAGGATGGGGCAGAAAGTCCGGAATGTGGTATTTTTCAAGTTTCAAATTGTTTCCATAGTTTCAAATTAGTTTCCAGTCAGTTTCAAATTAGTTTCAAAATCCAGTTGCAAAATCGCTGTTAAGGGGGAACTGCAATTTCTGTCCGCGCTTTTTGAAAACCAGGAATCTCTGAGATTCCTTCATTTTTTGAATCGCACGTAGGAAAATGCAGTTTCCCCTTAACAGCGATTTTGCAACTGGATTTTGAAACTATTTTGAAACTAATTTGAAACTACAGAAACGAATATGAAACTTGAAAAACGCGACATTTCTGCTCTTTGGTGCTTGGCCACACCCGAGAAAGAGGCGAGCTTAGGCTTGAAGCTGCAAAAAGTACATCTCCGACATTCTTCCCAAAGGCCATTCTCCGACAATCTTCCCAAAAGCCATTCCAGCAACAACTCTTGCCAACAAGTCAGTCAATTATCTAGTCCGAGACTGTGGATGGACAAAATCTTGCATGACCCCCTGCGTTACACGTGCGCGACGGTTGGTAATCGAGCTCCCCGCACCCGTCTCAATGTTGCGTGCGCATATGGGTGATGCAGGATTTCGGTCATTCACACACATGCACTTTCGAAGCATTGCAAGGACGGCAATGTTAAGATTCAGGGTTTGGTGCTTGGCCACACCCGAGAAAGAGGAGCTTGAAGCTGCAAAAAGTACATCTCCGACATTCTTCCCAAAGGCCATTCTCCGACAATCTTCCCAAAAGCCATTCCAGCAACAACTCTTGCCAACAAGTCAGTCAATTATCTAGTCCGAGACTGTCTGGAGACTTGCAAGTTTTCGGACACTCTGGTCTCTAGTCACAGCTGACCAAAGTCAACTGAGGGCCGTATGTGAGGGGCCAGGATGGGGCAGAAAGTCCGGAATGTGGTATTTTTCAAGTTTCAAATTGTTTCCATAGTTTCAAATTAGTTTCCAGTCAGTTTCAAATTAGTTTCAAAATCCAGTTGCAAAATCGCTGTTAAGGGGGAACTGCAATTTCTGTCCGCGCTTTTTGAAAACCAGGAATCTCTGAGATTCCTTCATTTTTTGAATCGCGCGTAGGAAAATCCAGTTCCCTTAACAGCGATTTTGCAACTGGATTTTGAAAACTATTTTGCAACTAATTTGAAACTACAGAAACGAATTTTGACACTGAAAAACGCGACATTTTGCTCTTTGGGCTGCCCACCGTAGAAAGAGGAGCTTGCTTGCCGCTGCACAAAAGACATCCCGACATTCTTCCAAAGCCATTCTCCGACAATTCTGTCCCAAACGCCAGTCCCAGCACCCCCTCTGCCCACAGTCAGTCAAATTTTTTGTCCGCGACAGTCTGGAGCCTTGCAAGTTGGTCGTTCGGAAACTTCTGGTCTCCAAATTGTTTCCATAGTTTCAAATTAGTTTCCAGTCAGTTTCAAATTAGTTTCAAAATCCAGCTGCAAAATCGCTGTTAAGGGGGAACTGCAATTTCTGTCCGCGCTTTTTGAAAACCAGGAATCTCTGAGATTCCTTCATTTTTTGAATCGCACGTAGGAAAATGCAGTTTCCCCTTAACAGCGATTTTGCAACTGGATTTTGAAACTATTTTGAAACTAATTTGAAACTACAGAAACGAATATGAAACTTGAAAAACGCGACATTTCTGCTCTTTGGTGCTTGGCCACACCCGAGAAAGAGGCGAGCTTAGGCTTGAAGCTGCAAAAAGTACATCTCCGACATTCTTCCCAAAGGCCATTCTCCGACAATCTTCCCAAAAGCCATTCCAGCAACAACTCTTGCCAACAAGTCAGTCAATTATCTAGTCCGAGACTGTGGATGGACAAAATCTTGCATGACCCCCTGCGTTACACGTGCGCGACGGTTGGTAATCGAGCTCCCCGCACCCGTCTCAATGTTGCGTGCGCATATGGGTGATGCAGGATTTCGGTCATTCACACACATGCACTTTCGAAGCATTGCAAGGACGGCAATGTTAAGATTCAGGGTTTGGTGCTTGGCCACACCCGAGAAAGAGGAGCTTGAAGCTGCAAAAAGTACATCTCCGACATTCTTCCCAAAGGCCATTCTCCGACAATCTTCCCAAAAGCCATTCCAGCAACAACTCTTGCCAACAAGTCAGTCAATTATCTTGTCCGAGACTGTCTGGAGACTTGCAAGTTTTCGGAAACTCTGGTCTCTAGTCACGGCTGACCAAAGTCAACTGAGGGCCGTATGTGAGGGGCCAGGATGGGGCAGAAAGTCCGGAATGTGGTATTTTTCAAGTTTCAAATTGTTTCCATAGTTTCAAATTAGTTTCCAGTCAGTTTCAAATTAGTTTCAAAATCCAGTTGCAAAATCGCTGTTAAGGGGGAACTGCAATTTCTGTCCGCGCTTTTTGAAAACCAGGAATCTCTGAGATTCCTTCATTTTTTGAATCGCGCGTAGGAAAATCCAGTTTCCCCTTAACAGCGATTTTGCAACTGGATTTTGAAACTATTTTGAAACTAATTTGAAACTACAGAAACGAATTTGAAACTTGAAAAACGCGACATTTCTGCTCTTTGGTGCTTGGCCACACCCGAGAAAGAGGAGCTTGAAGCTGCAAAAAGTACATCTCCGACATTCTTCCCAAAGGCCATTCTCCGACAATCTTCCCAAAAGCCATTCCAGCAACAACTCTTGCCAACAAGTCAGTCAATTATCTTGTCCGAGACAGTCTGGAGACTTGCAAGTTTTCGGAAACTCTGGTCTCTAGTCACGGCTGACCAAAGTCAACTGAGGGCCGTATGTGAGGGGCCAGGATGGGGCAGAAAGTCCGGAATGTGGTATTTTTCAAGTTTCAAATTGTTTCCATAGTTTCAAATTAGTTTCCAGTCAGTTTCAAATTAGTTTCAAAATCCAGTTGCAAAATCGCTGTTAAGGGGGAACTGCAATTTCTGTCCGCGCTTTTTGAAAACCAGGAATCTCTGAGATTCCTTCATTTTTTGAATCGCACGTAGGAAAATCCAGTTTCCCCTTAACAGCGATTTTGCAACTGGATTTTGAAACTATTTTGAAACTAATTTGAAACTACAGAAACGAATTTGAAACTTGAAAAACGCGACATTTCTGCTCTTTGGTGCTTGGCCACACCCGAGAAAGAGGAGCTTGAAGCTGCAAAAAGTACATCTCCGACATTCTTCCCAAAGGCCATTCTCCGACAATCTTCCCAAAAGCCATTCCAGCAACAACTCTTGCCAACAAGTCAGTCAATTATCTAGTCCGAGACTGTGGATGGACAAAATCTTGCATGACCCCCTGCGTTACACGTGCGCGACGGTTGGTAATCGAGCTCCCCGCACCCGTCTCAATGTTGCGTGCGCATATGGGTGATGCAGGATTTCGGTCATTCACACACATGCACTTTCGAAGCATTGCAAGGACGGCAATGTTAAGATTCAGGGTTTGGTGCTTGGCCACACCCGAGAAAGAGGAGCTTGAAGCTGCAAAAAGTACATCTCCGACATTCTTCCCAAAGGCCATTCTCCGACAATCTTCCCAAAAGCCATTCCAGCAACAACTCTTGCCAACAAGTCAGTCAATTATCTTGTCCGAGACAGTCTGGAGACTTGCAAGTTTTCGGAAACTCTGGTCTCCAAATTGTTTCCATAGTTTCAAATTAGTTTCCAGTCAGTTTCAAATTAGTTTCAAAATCGCTGTTAAGGGGGAACTGCAATTTCTGTCCGCGCTTTTTGAAAACCAGGAATCTCTGAGATTCCTTCATTTTTTGAATCGCACGTAGGAAAATCCAGTTACCCCTTAACAGCGATTTTGCAACTGGATTTTGAAACTATTTTGAAACTAATTTGAAACTACAGAAACGAATTTGAAACTTGAAAAACGCGACATTTCTGCTCTTTGGTGCTTGGCCACACCCGAGAAAGAGGAGCTTGAAGCTGCAAAAAGTACATCTCCGACATTCTTCCCAAAGGCCATTCTCCGACAATCTTCCCAAAAGCCATTCCAGCAACAACTCTTGCCAACAAGTCAGTCAATTATCTAGTCCGAGACTGTGGATGGACAAAATCTTGCATGACCCCCTGCGTTACACGTGCGCGACGGTTGGTAATCGAGCTCCCCGCACCCGTCTCAATGTTGCGTGCGCATATGGGTGATGCAGGATTTCGGTCATTCACACACATGCACTTTCGAAGCATTGCAAGGACGGCAATGTTAAGATTCAGGGTTTGGTGCTTGGCCACACCCGAGAAAGAGGAGCTTGAAGCTGCAAAAAGTACATCTCCGACATTCTTCCCAAAGGCCATTCTCCGACAATCTTCCCAAAAGCCATTCCAGCAACAACTCTTGCCAACAAGTCAGTCAATTATCTTGTCCGAGACTGTCTGGAGACTTGCAAGTTTTCGGAAACTTTGGTCTCTAGTCACGGCTGACCAAAGTCAACTGAGGGCCGTATGTGAGGGGCCAGGATGGGGCAGAAAGTCCGGAATGTGGTATTTTTCAAGTTTCAAATTGTTTCCATAGTTTCAAATTAGTTTCCAGTCAGTTTCAAATTAGTTTCAAAATCCAGTTGCAAAATCGCTGTTAAGGGGGAACTGCAATTTCTGTCCGCGCTTTTTGAAAACCAGGCATCTCTGAGATTCCTTCATTTTTTGAATCGCACGTAGGAAAATGCAGTTTCCCCTTAACAGCGATTTTGCAACTGGATTTTGAAACTATTTTGAAACTAATTTGAAACTACAGAAACGAATTTGACACTTGAAAAACGCGACATTTCTGCTCTTTGGTGCTTGGCCACACCCGAGAAAGAGGAGAGCTTAGGCTTGAAGCTGCAAAAAGTACATCTCCGACATTCTTCCCAAAGGTCATTCTCCGACAATCTTCCCAAAAGCCATTCCAGCAACAACTCCTGCCAACAAGTCAGTCAATTATCTTGTCCGAGACTGTCTGGAGACTTGCAAGTTTTCGGAAACTCTGGTCTTTAGTCACGGCTGACCAAAGTCAACTGAGGGTCGTATGTGAGGGGCCAGGATGGGGCAGAAAGTCCGGAATGTGGTATTTTTCAAGTTTCAAATTGTTTCCATAGTTTCAAATTAGTTTCCAGTCAGTTTCAAATTAGTTTCAAAATCCAGTTGCAAAATCGCTGTTAAGGGGGAACTACAATTTCTGTCCACGCTTTTTGAAAACCAGGAATCTCTGAGATTCCTTCATTTTTTGAATCGCACGTAGGAAAATGCAGTTTCCCCTTAACAGCGATTTGAAACTAATTTGAAAC